>CM021101.1:44280345-44606108 GCA_007115665.2 Sequoiadendron giganteum
AACCTGTAGCATAATTCTCACTAACAGTCCAACAAAAAACATAAGCATCTGCAAAGGATAAGTATGAATAGGAAGCATGAATATCCTAAGAATGATTTCTTCAGTTGCCACTATGAATCATCATTAGATATCATCTTCAATATCGCTGAATCTAAACCCGATATATCGATCTGCAGAGTTGGCATCAGAACAAACCAAAATACTTCATTAACTCAGGTAAAGTGGGTCTTGTGAAGATTTGATAGATTCTTAATACCTTTATCAAATTGCATGGATGAAACAAAGCTTTCCATTGTATTGCACTATCAAAAGCATCTGAACCCTTCATCATTTGATGATCATCATCGGGTGAAGATCGGTTAATTGAGTCGAATACCTTTGCAGGTCAACTATTAAGCTTGGATCTATAAATTTATCCGACGCAGAAACATGAATCAGCGAAACAACTAACGGTATATACCGCTGAATCCCGTACTGGGATGTGTTGCCAGTAATGTTAGCCAGAGACCGAAACAACCATGATAAACATCTGAAATCCAAACAACCAATGAAACCTACTTCAAATAAAATTAGAGTACAAAACAAAGGTAAGCAAGTTGTAAGACAAAAACCATAGAACCAAGCTCAACCTACAAAGAAGCTTCACAAAAATTCCTTTATGATCCGTAAGACACCATTTCTTTTCTCAAGCTTATTGCAAATGTGCGAATTCTTCAATCAGTGACTCTTTGTCATTGATTCAATAAATTAATGCACATTTCTCCATGAACATAATAAAACATAGTATGATGATCAAATTCATTGGCAAATGAAACACTGAAGTATACTACTACCGAACAAGAATTATATACATCAACAAGAAAGTAGATACCACTGCATATTAAAAACTTAATTACTAAACTAGTAGTAAGATTATTAGGCCAAATCATTTTCAGTGCAACTAACCTTGTTCTTTTGAAACACATGTTTCATCTTGACCACCACAATGACACAAATCAGTCAAAATTGTATCATATAGTCCACACAACATCTACACATAAGCCTCAAGACACAATATAAATCTAGACAAACAATATCTCATAATAATCAACTTTCAAAAGAAAATATTGACCATTAGATGTATCCTAAAATCTTCATCATCCAAGAATACCCAAACTTCTATCAATTTTGTTTGACTGTTCTCAAGTACACACATTCTATACCAACATAATCAATGTCAAAAATGCTACACCTGCAACCACAACTCCAGAAAACTGATTTTTTGAATGGATATAGCAAATACCTAGTATGTTGTTCATGTTTTCCAAGCACAACACCACATAACTCAACATTTACCATTAATATCTTTTAGCTAGCCACCTCTATCATTATTTTAATTAAGACCTCAACCAACTCTCTATCTTATCATGCTCTGTTGTTGAAACATCATTGATATAGATCAAGGCATTGTATTGTATCAAGTTGTTGTTAGATATGGTTTCAAAGTACTGAAAAATGATGAGACAAGGTAACAAGATTTGATGACAAAGGAAATGAACACGACTTCATTTTTCAAGCATCTTAATCTCATGTATCTCTTGAGTAACACAAACCAACACTGATTCTGTCAAGTATAGGAAATATTTTTCCTTCTGGCACAAACAATAAAAATTTTTCCACAAGTGGTGAAAAGCGTAATTGAGTCACAAGTATCTTTTACTATGGACACTCCCAAAGAAACAAAAAGCATCAACTGTTGCATCAATAGTCATATGAGAAATCATCTTCTAACATAATGATGATATATATGAGCCATAACATTAAGATAGTTATCATCAACTCATTGTCACTGTTATTCCCAACATAGACAATATTAAAAAATTGTCTTTCATTTTGATAGTAAATAGGTTATGAAATAACAAGTTTCTACTTCTTTTTCTTTAATATCAAAAAGGGATTTATTCAAAAAAATTTAATCATATCCCCTGTTTTCATACTATCTTTTAAATTCTTAGAAATGATTCTTGTGTAGAATGCACAAGATTTAGTTCTTTTTTATTTTCTTGCTTCCTTCTCTAGACCCTCAATGATTCTTTCCTTGACTTAAGTATATTATCAAATTCTTTGTTGTTTCCAGATGCTTTCTTCCATTGACCCCTATAAAACTTTTCTTTATGCCCAAAACCATTACATCTATAACATAAAGTCAAGGACTTATAATATCTTGTGTTACCCCATAGAGATAGTTTATCACAGTTTATTGCAATATGACTTGATTGACTACATTTAAATCATGTGACACTACCATAGTTTCTTTTCCTATCACTTTTATTCACTTTGAACACACACTCAGATTCTTTGTGGCCATACTCAAAATAAGAATAACATTAACATGAAAAAGAACAATTATACCTCATTAATTTACCTTGCCAGGAAGAGTGAGATCCCATGAATCTATTTGATTTTTTCTTCCTTCTCTATTGATATCCTCGTGTTGTTTTTTTCCTATAGTTTCAAGATCAGCAACATGAAAGTTTAATTTTATCTTTGTTCTAGGTATTTTTCTAACCTTAGAGCATTGTCCTTCTTCTAAGCCCAAACCACTTTTGTCACTAGGAGCTTTCTATGTACCAATAATTTTATTGAAGGACATAGAGCCATTCTCATTAATTTTCTCATCACTTAACTGCTTCGGTGATTTATCAACATTCCTTAGTAAAACCACTTGCCACTCAAGTTTTTCTATACTTTTTTCTTTTACCTTATGTTGGTTTCTAACTTCTTCCTCAATTTTCCTAGTTTCTTCAAATTTTATCTTTGCTTCTATAAGATCTGAACATATCTTATCTTTGATATATTTTTCTTCTTGAAGTTTCCCTTTTAAATTCTGATTTTTTTTTCTCAACTACTTAATTGTATCTAAAGAACACAGGATTTCACCTTCCAAATTAAACTCTCTTTCTTGTTCCTCATATTACTATTCAGGGTTAACTTCTCTAAAACAATGATCTTCTTTTGCATTAATTTCTTGGTCACTTGAATGTTCATCTGTAATCTCCATAGACTTAGACTCAAACTGATTTTCTTTAGAACTATGAGGATTTTCACAATCACCACTTACAAATGAATCACAACTTGCTTGGGTTCTCAAAGATATCTCTTCTTGCAACTCACCATCCTGATATATTTCAATCAATTTGTCCCAAACTCTTTTGCATCTCTGCACTGCATAACCTTAGCAACAGTGTCATTTGGCAGACTATTGAAAATAACATCTAGAGATTTAGCATTGGCTTCAAGAACTATTTGTTCTTCGAGTGTGGAAGGAGATATTATAGATACAATGCAACCTCTTTCTATTGTTTCCCACACATCAAACCCTAAGAATGAAAAATAATCTTCCATTCGATGCTTCCACAAAATAAAGTTAGTACCTTCAAATTGAGGTATTCTATGCATAGAATGTTGTATCATTTCTAAGTTGTTGTCGATTATCACTTCTTCATCACTTCTTATACTAGGTTCAGAAAAAAATTGATTATTGATGTTTTTCTATGAACTTATTTTTCCCTTATTCCTTCTGCCTTTTTCCATTCAGAAACAACACTAAAATTTCTTAACTCAAACATACTTAAGACACAAAAATTATCTTCTTTGAATTCAAGATATGTTTGAGAGACTTCCAAAAAACTAGAATCAATCCTAGGTATGAAACCTAATGCAGGACCCTATGATCTGATACCACTTGTTGGAGGTGGGTTCACTCTAAGAGGTGGGGGTGAATCAGAGTGGAATAATTTTAACTTTTGACTTTGAAAGCACAATGAAACTTTTACTAACTTTAACCCAATGTGATAAAAAAATTTAAGCAAGTGAACACTAACACTTTAGATCAAACTGACATGAAAATTGACTAACATTTAGAGTCCATATTAAAAGCATCATATGATATTGTTCAGTCAAATCTATATGAAAAATTTAGTTGTGCTTTATGAACAAAACTATAAACTTAACAAAATGCACCTTTGACTTGCTTTTGACAAAATTTTGAACATTCACATATGGAGTATAAGATGCAGATTTCAATTTTCTTAATGAAAGAATTTTAACGATCAGATTTGTACAAGTTACTATGTAATACATACTTGAATAAATTGACATTAAACTTTTGAACAAACTTAAAGTATCAGAGCATTGACCAACTGAATGAACACATTAACATGAAACTGAATGAGAGACAAAAACCCATCACATAACATAAAGATTTCCTGAGTGGAAAAACCCTCATGGGATATAAAAAACCACTTGCTAAAATTTCCCTTTTATTAATCAAATATTACCAACTCTGTAACAATGGTGGAGCACCAAATCAACACCTTTTCTAAAGCACCAACTTCATAGGAGCACCAACCCCTCAATTTACAAAGTCACTATCTAAAAATGTAAAACATCAATGAATTTACAACTGCACTTTATTCGCAGTCCCAAAATCACTAACGAATACATAAATATAAAAGATATTCAATGATTTCAACTAAAATATGCACTTTACATAACAGTGTCACAATCTTTTCTCACAAAACTGAACGGCATCTCTGTTATAAGAACCAGAAATTTTACCAAATAAAACCCTCTTTTCTCTTCTCTAATATTGCAGATATAAGGGTAATATGATCAACAATTGCTCTGAATTTTCTTCCAAACTTCTAGAAAGATAATGTCTTATTTCCATTCTTTTTATACAAGAAAAAAACTGAAACCCATAAACCAAAAATGTCAAAGCTCGATTCAAGTGACAACCCTCGAGTTAGAGGTTTCAAACTGAAAAATTCAGTTGCCAACTACCTTTTTCAAATTCAATATTCTTGTCAAAACCTCTAACCTTCAGTAAAATGCCAAACATTTATACAAAAATTGAATGTAGTTAAAACAAAACTATATTTCTAATAGCCAATAACTATCAAAATATTGAGTGAACAACTCGAGTTATACAACCACTGCAAACCATTTTATATCTCACTTAATCATATTCAGTTATTCTTATATAATGACACAAGATCTTTAGATTCAAGAACAAGTACCTATCACAGTGGGAGACAATAAAAAAATACCATAAAATGTTGTTGAAGACCTTCGAAAAACTGCCTAGCTGAAAGATAAACCCAATTTTCATAGTCAACACACTATCTCCTTCCACAATCGAGCTTAAAAACAATCTTCTTTTACCGTCAAAAAAAAAATCTGCAAATACATTTTTCATGATGGCGCCTATGGTTCAAAATTTTACACAATGAAATAATCAAGACTTTGCTCTATTCTCTCCTCAAGTCTTTCAAATAATTTTGAAACAAAAACATCATTTGGAGTCTGCAACAAATCATAAGTGATAAAAAAATCATAATGAGTACAAGTCTGCGGTCAAGCATTTTATTAAGGAGACCAATAATAAAAACACATTGATAATTACTCAAGGAACTGTCGATTCAACATTATCACTTGATAAACTTTATCCAAAAAACCAATGATCTCCATAATAACAACAAAAGATGTAACAATCAATTGTCATATTTTTTCCCACTCACAATCCATGTGAGTAATGAGAACACAATGATTTGAGATATCATTCCAAGTCATCATAGTCATATTGCTAGCAAAGCCAAAGTAGCATGTGGTAAATTGAAACCCGCTACACTATATCAATAAACCACAATGATATAACGTCGACTGATCAATACCAAAACAAATGTTTACAGAATATTTAAGGTACATGTGATATAAAAAAAACCAATGATATGTTAGTTGATTGTCCAATAATGCATGCCAAGTCAAGACAGTATGAAGGCCGACTTCAAAGACTTGGGTAGATGTCTTATAAAGTAAAGCTGATCCAATGTGACATATAGATGACTTTGAGCCTGATGCCAAAATAAATAAGTGAAACCTGATGACATATAAAGATAGACCAAATTAGAATCCGACCACAATATCAATGTATTGTGAATTAGAGAAACTATGTAAACCATGGTATATTGATAATGATGGAACTTCAAAATTTTGCTATGTGAATTCCATTTTATCTTGCCCTTGTCCTAGTCTGTCATATTGTTTAGGAAAAACCTAAGGTTGGGGTTTTTATTTTTGGCCTTCATGAAAATCCTAATGATCTATGTTACGCCTTAGGTGGGATCTATTTGGCCATTACTTTTTGGAGTGGATTTTAAAACAACTTATGCCCCATTGATTCATCTAGGTCGTGCCCCTTTTAATAAACTGATTTAAATTTTTCAACTGAGTTTATTATTCCCTAAGTTTAGGTTGGTCCCGTGCCCCCACATTTAAAACAACTTTAAGCCATCGATTGTCGTCAGCCTAGGCAATGTTCCATTGTGTTTTTAATAAATGTTTTATATTTTACAAGGAACAATTTGAAATGACCATCGATCAACCATTGATTAATCCCAGTCATTCTCTGCAATCCCATGATGACCCCACCATAGAGTATCAACTAATTGCGATATCACAAGTGAGTTCCATGTGTCTTAGTTGACGATGCCGAAAAGATAATCAAATTGCTTTAATATATCTGTTGGGTTTTAATATGTTATATGGTAGGTTACTAAAGTGGCTATGAGATGCACGTGCTCAAAATCAATAGAGATATTATAATCTTGATGGAAAAGTTGCTCGATGGTTATGTTCAATGCTGGTGACTATTTTGAGTGAACATGATTGCTGATGGTGGAGATCAATGGTTGCTTGCCATTGCATGATCAAAAGATGTAAGGTTTTTATTGATTGTGATATCACAGGCATGTGCCATGTGGATTTCTTTGGTGATGCATATGTAGTGGGCCCTTAGTGCTGAGATCGAGATTATGCCAACTTTTTTGAAGGTAGTCATTCAATGATCTGACAAAAGAGAAGGATTGACGATTGGAATTTGAATTTTCATCAAATGCGATTAGAGCCATTGACATGGCATGCAAGTAAGCTTTAATGGTGGATGAGATGTCTACTGGCTCGATTTGATAGACATAAAGTGATTTTATTTCGCTCTATTTTCTTAAAAAAATTTCAAGAACCTTTGCAAAGCAGTTTCAGAGCCAAGGATGAAGTTATGAGTTGTCACAACAAGGATTTGATCTTCTACAAAGCATAAACATCGTGAGTTGTTTTCTATGCTTCCTAGCAATTTGATTGAGATTTTGGGAAGAATTGTGGTGTTCTTGTTAGAAAGCTTGTTGATAGTTGTGTTAGGGCTATTGGTTAGTTGAATTGTGAGAAATTGCAAGGCTATTTTCTGTAATTTGATTTTCTGTTTAGCCCTGGTCTATTCAAAAGATTTGAAATTTTAAGGAAGCCCTGGTTTATTTAAGATGGCACTGCCAAAGCAACATTCTGGCCATGTTGATTATTTGCAAAGGAATTTGTATGATGATTTCCTGGATCAACTCCCATTGTCAAGAAATGATAGGAAGAGGGGTTTGATTTTGATGCATGGAAGAACCCTAGGCGAGGGATTAGCATGCAAGAAAATATTTTCCAACATTGCAGATGCTAGGGTTCCCATGACTGGTCTAGAGATGTTTAGGCTATGGTATGGACATCAGAATTTTCTTCACCCTTTCTCAAATGGTTGGAGATATGACATGGAGAAGCTGGTGGTGCCAAATGTGTTCCCCACTATGGATTTTCTCAAGGTGGTGGAAACACATTATGACCATATTACGAGAGTGATAAGAGATAATGATGGAGGGGTCTTATTAAGTATAAACAGGGAAGAATTTCAATTAATTTTTGACCTAAGTGAACCTAGTTTATTCTTGGTTCAGATTAATCTTGAGGAGATGAAGCGGTAATATGCAAAGTTAAAGTCACTCTTTAGGTTAAAGTCGCTTCCTCCTCATCTTGCAAGGGCAAGAAGTTCAAGGATTTATATCAACCCAAGTGACCAAGACCCTTTCAAGCTAAGTTGTTTTGTAAACCATTTCTTGGAAACCTTTTATTCATTGTGCCAATTTTGGGTTTTAACCCTAACACATTAATTTCAATTGCCTCTATGTTTAGAGGGGTGAAAATACAACATCCTAATTTCTCTGTGATTTATAATTTTTCATCTTTTCTGGTAGAGAAGAGTCATGAAGGGTTGTTAAATTTTCATGTAGGGGATGCATACACTCCATTATTTTGGTATTCCCTATTGATGTACATGTTCTTGTACAAGAATGTTAACTTCTTCTCAGAGAAGATGGAGTTGAGGCGGGAGGTAAATGGAGAAAGATTACCGATGCAGTCATGGATTGCTGATTTATCATATAATAGGGAGAGTGCCAATTTTGTGCAATTCAACAATTGCTTTGCTTCCAGATTGAGGGCTCGATTGATAGTAAATGTGCCTAGAATCCTTGAGGATTTACCTGAATTTCTTAGACCAAAGGGGAGGAAGCCAGATTTAAAATTTTGTCATAACTGGGATGACATTATCTTGTACCTAGTCAACACTGTTTTAAGGGTGTATGGCTTCCAAGGAACTCCACATATCCTCCCATTCAATGTGCCAACAAGAGTAGGGTTTTCTGAGGTAATGTGGTAGATAGGTTGTATTCATGAAGAAAACCTAATAGGGAATGGAAAAGAGACTATTTTCTTTGATTCTATTGTTGTGTCTGATTTTGTATTCTTCAGGGGTGAATGGGTCCAATTTGGGAGATTTTTTTATGATTTTCATTTAAGGTGTGGTCCCAAGTGACAACATGAGCCCGAGGGTTTCATTTCCCTTTTTAGACAATGGATAAAGGGTGGAAAGTTTGTACATGAGTTCAATTTTCTTGAGGATATGATTAGGAATTAATTTGATTTGAACAAGCAGGAATTGAACAAGGAAAAATGCATAGAATATGAGAAGCTATTAGCCATTGTGCATAAAATGGATCCCAAATATGATCCATTAATGGAATTCACCCCATTCCACAAGAAAATCGATTTCTTGATGGACAAATTCGAGGAGATCATGGTATTTTGATGACAAAGAAGATCAACTTGGAGTTGGACTTTGGCATACAAAGGTCATATGTGAGGCCTACTAAAACAAGGCCAAAATATCAATCTACGGTCAATTGGCATATTTATATTCACTTAGTAACTCAGACTGGTGTAGTAATTTTTCTTGAATGGGATATAGCAGATGCAATAGAATTTAATGCTATTTTAAAATTAAAGCATCCCATGCAAAACTATAAGGAAGAGGTCAAGGCAGCACTGGAATATTTTTCCTTTAGTGAGGAGTATAAGACCCTAACAATTTAGGCATTTTCACCTTAGGGAAGAAAGCCTAATGTTATTGACATTAGTCCACACCTAAGGGGAGGGTTAATAATAAAGAGAGCTTCTGAAACTTCAACTATAAAGGCTACAAACCTAATTGTGAATGTGGCCAAATTGGCCCAAAAGATTGCTGAGAGGGAAAAAGTTGAAAAGAAGAGCTTAATGGAGAAGTACAATAGGGTGCAGCAAAGGAATGTTGAACTGAAAATTGAGCTGGATAGGTTAAAGTATAGCAATTTGGGGAGTACTCAAGTTCTCTCAGTATCATGGCATTGCCTTCCACATCAGGATCAGTACCTCCTACTTCTCCATTTTTTTCTACTCCTGGGTCCCCCATCCAAACTCCTTCTCTCAGTCCTACATTAGAGCCAGTTGAAGAAGAGATTGAATACTCTATGGATCCTACTAAGAAGAAGTTTTTGAATAAGATTACAAAGTTACATGCAACTTTGAAGGCAATTGAGGAAGGAGCACTTGTAAAATAAAGTGAGGTTGTTGACACAATTTTGAGGCACTTAAATGAAAAGGTTGATGGCAGATTGCCATCATTGTATTCTTTGTATTCTTTATTTTTGGATGCAATAAGGAACATTAGTAGGGACCAATAATTAGTATTGCCCTTAGTTGAGAACTGGATCCCTAGGTCCAATGATTTAGATATAATGAATAAAGCCTCAAGATTTGATACAAATAATAGGCCTCAATCATTAAGGCCTACTCAAATATTGGTAAAGTCATTGCAAGGTTTTCAAGCCTTACTAGATGATTTGAGTAGGAAAATCAGAGAATTGGTAAAGATTTTTGATGATTGGAGTGATACGTCTTTACCTGAAATAATTGATGCATAGGGAAATGTTAAATCACTACAGCAGTGGCATGATAGAGCAGATGAGGTCATCAACACACAAATCAAATTAATTTGTGATGACTCAGACTATGACCTATTAGTGAGTTGTATGGATAAGATCATTAGCACCAGCACATTTTTGGAGTCTTTTGAGAGAGAGGCAAATCAAGTAGCAGTGAAATATACACCTTATAGTGCTAAGGTAAATGAGGTGGTTAATTTTGATTTTCTAACAAATGAAGAATACCAGAGATGGGTAAATAAATAGTTAACTGAGGAAGAGTAAGATAGAGTTGGCTATTGGCGGTTAATAGATCAATCGTTGCAGTTATAATTGATTCTAGTTATGTTTGATCGTAGTTTTGGCATAGGTTTCTTGAAGTTTTGTGGATGCCTCAACTAGTTTCAGCGGATGGGATGAGCATGAAGATTCTCCAAGGACTCAACTATTGTAACAGTTTTGTTTGAAATGTCACAAGGCGATCCAAGTGACTGGTGACATGTGTATTTCTAGTGTGACGCTTGTTTTCTCCTTGATTCTCTATAAGAAGGATTTCAAAGCCAGAAATATGGGTTAGCAAGTTAGATAATTTTGGGTCAAGTCTAAGTAAAGTTGTAGAGAAAATATTAAAAGGCCTATTGGTTTAGTGAGAATACAATTTAGGTTTTTCCTCATTCTATAATAGGTTTTGAATTCATCGGAGTTTGATATTTCATGATATTACTTGCATTTGAATGGAAATGATTCATTTTGAACTCATGTCTCTCCATTATATAAGCATATCAGAATCTTGAATAAAATGATCAAGGGTTGTTTCATTCATCTCACTGTTGTGGTGTGTGTGATTTGTAATGCCCCACAAAGTAACCTTAAAGGAAGTTGCAATTAACATCTTAAGCGAACTAATTTTTTTTTTATAAAGTGTATTTAACATACACATTCACTTACTAGTTAACAACAACCTCTAAGGCTACAAGGTTAGGATTACTTAAACCCACACATACATATTACATATAACCATAGCCTTATGAACTTTATGAAATAAACATCATACATCATAAGAATACCACATAACATAATAAGATAACCAACCCAGATACAATCTCATAAAAATTATCTTAAACCAATAGTTATATCACTCATTCCTAGAATGAGGCAATAATACACAAGGTTACAATTACATAATTTCACCTCATAAACATAAGATGGATAAAATAACTTATACAAGTTAAAATATTACAATGCAAGTAATTACAACAAGAACCACGATCTGTCCATCTGGATGTCTCGCCACCAAGTACTGAAGATTGATGGGGACCCAATGGTTTTGGTGCATGTTCCACCCTACCAATGTGGTACCCGAAGGCCCACCCTCCATGCTAGGAGATAGTAACAAAGTAACATGGACAACGATTCTACTACCTCTAACCAAAGGCAGACTCAAACTGACTCATACTGTTATAACCAACCAAATGAATTAACAAGTACAACTCATTCACCATACAAGTACAAATCAAGTACAACTCAAGTACAATATGAGTACAGATCAAATACAATACAAGTACAAATCAAATATAATACAAGTACAAATCAAATACAATATAAGTACAAATCAAGTACAATACAAGTACAACTCGAACATCACTGACATAGGTCACATTGCTTCTAGACATAAAATAGATCAAGTATGTTCAGAGAACCATACACATAAAACAATTAACAACAGTTATCGTAGATAGAGTGTCATCGCAAGGTTTGTCATGAGATCTCCTCTGGGCATTCTTCATAGGCTCCGGCATAAGTAATCCTGGTGGCCTCAACTGAATCTCGGCACTCATACTCACTCATGCGGAATCAACTACCTCTCGCAAGGACAAGACAGTTGATCTTGCCATTCCAAGCCTTCTCACTCATCCCAAGTCTAAACGAGCCCTTGTGTCTATGAGTGAGGATTAAATTATCTTGATTAATGTGAGAAGTTAGTCCTAATCTTCTAAGTACATTATTTTAATTATCACTTGTTTAAATCACTCCTTAAGGTTATCCAGTTTACCTCATTGGGCTCTGGCGCCTAACAAAAGCCACTCTTCTATTCGACAACACACACCCAAACAATCCACCAAGGGAACCACAAGTGCTTACCAACTAGGCATCATAATCCACTCCAACACAAGGAGGATAAAAATAATAGAACTCACTCCAAACATCTTGGAGGCAACAATCACATAGTCCACTCCTTTCACAGGAGGTACAAAAGATCTCACTCCAAACATCTTGGAGGCAACAACAGATAGTCCACTCCTTTCACAGGAGGCAATAAGATGAAACCACATAACAAGGTCACTCCATACAAGGAGACATGGATCCCATAATCCGCTCCTAAATCAAGGAGGTTCAACAATCCCCATTCGTGAAAACCGGGTAAAACTGAAAAGACGCCAGGCACTACCCAAGGGAAAATAACTGGATGGCATAAAGATTCAACAACCCTTATCCTCTAAGTTCTTCTAGAAGACTTATAATTTAGGACTAACACTAAATCCCAAAACCAACAATGCAACTTGATGACATAGCAACCAAAGCATTCAAGTCATTAATCAAATCTAATATTTGGATTTCCTAAATCCATACTCATTTAATAGGTAGTGTTGACAAATTCAAAGACATGATAACTAGATCATCTAAAATAATCATAACCCCTATTTCCCTTTTCATTATTGGAAATCTAAAACAATTAAACTTACTTCCCTTTACTGAATACAGAGAATTAAATCCTTTAAGATAATCATGAGGAAGATACTACTTTTGGATATACTAAATCCATATCTCTTTCATAATCCAATCACAATGATTCAATTAATCTAAATAAAAATTAATAAATAACATAATTGATTGTCTCATCAATAAAACAACTTCTTAATTTACTTTTAAATTGACACAAATCCATGCAAGTAAACTCTTTCCATTTCCTAATGAACTCTTACATCTCATTCAATTTTCTATTTAAAACATTCAATCACTTTAATATAATAACATATTGTTTCTCTATCCATTTTCCATATACACTAATCAATCCATTTTTAAATCTCTATTCAATAATACATTGCATTATTTAAATCAAACATTTAACTCTTTCAATTAAACTTTAACATGCCATTTTAAAATAACAATAATTTCCCATATGTTTATAATTTTAATTCCACTAATCTAATATACAAATTTTATTTAAAATAATATAAACAAATATAATACTTTAGTATTATAAATTATAATATAAAATATTATTAAATAATATTTTAATATTATAATAACAATACATAAAATATTAATATTTATAAATATCAATTTATTATTATTTTATTTTCAGAACAGCCATGAGGACATAATTTAACAGTAGTCGCATGTTTTAAGCATAACTCAAAAACTACGATCTAGGTATTTACGATTTTTGGACAACAATAAAAAAATTTCAAAATGCAAAAACCCTTTAAATTTCCTGACAATCTAGTTTGTGAAAATGGAGTTATAGGCGACACAAGCAGACCATTTTACCATGAAAAATATAACTATACTGCAGATTTTAAAATCCATTTTTTAATAATAAACAGAAGGTTTCTTTCTAAAAAAATTCTAAATGCATTGTTCAATCTCTATGTTTGATTTCAATAACAACAAAATTGATTTCCCCAAATAATTTAAATTCAACTAAGGTTTTCACAATTTTCACTCAAGAATTTTCACAAGCAAAGGTTGTAACTTTGTTTAATTCTTTTCTTCTAATATCAAATTTATTTTCTAAAACAGATTTAACAAACAAATCTTTAATCATTACTATTTTAAAGAAAACAATCAAGAACAATAAAACACAAAGAAGAAAACCTAGTACAAGAAGCTACAGGAAGAGATGAATTTCTAATGCAAGCCTCCTCCAAGGATTTCCTGAATTTTCTTTAATGTTCCAATGAATCCAATCCAAAATCCAACAAATGGAAACAATATTTCCTTCAATCAATTCTACAATCAAACTTTCTTCAAACCCTTGTGCAAATTTTCCAAAATTTCTTCCCTGCTGTAAAAATGTATTTTTCTAAAAACTTTCTCCCCTAAAATTAAAACATGTATTCTTTATAAATCAAAAATACCTAATACAACCCTAATTCACATTACATGCAAATTAGATATTTCAATTTCAATTTCACTTTCAATTTCAAATTTTAATTTCAATTTCAATTTCAAGTTTTACAACCCTAATTCACATTACATGCAAATTAGATATTTCAATTTCAATTTCAATTTTCAATTTCAATTTCACTTTCAATTTCAATTTCAATTTCACTTTTTGAAAACCCACTTTCAATTTAAAATGCAATTTCAAATAATAAATTAATTTCCAAAGTTGCAACCAATTTCCAAAATAAACATTTCATTAGAATTTCTAATTTAATTCCCACGGGTTGAAATTAAATTCCAAAATTAATTTCAATTCTTTTATTTTCTTTCATTCTCTTGCATCATGTTTAATTAATTAATTTAATTATTTAATAACTAAATTCAACCCCCATGGATTAAATTTAATTAATTAAATAAATTAAATATAATTAATTAATTTAAATATAAACTTTTATCCACATTGCATTATTTAAATTAAATAACCATCAACATGATTTAAATGCAATTATTCTAAATATCTATTTCCAAATCAAGAATTCTTCAGAATTAAATAACATCAAAACAAGACAGACAATGACTCGACACACACAACTGATGACACACTAAGGCTAGGGTGTAAACTTGACACATGTTACCTAGCTACTATCTCCCATTCAACTTAACCGTTGGATCAATACGCTCAAACCTGTGAAACCAGGTGGAGTCGGTGTCATGTACCTACAATCCTGCAACCAAGTAAACAACATCATACAATATATCCAACATATAATACACACCGTGAAGAAAGAATTATGGATTCATAGGGCGCTCGCAAGCAAGTGATACAAAACCGTCCTCTTCACCAATACACTCATCGAAACTGACACTTCCATCATAATCCAGTAATCTCATAATAACATCTCATGTTAACTCTACAACATCATTAATCCATAATGCATGTGAAACAATAATCAGATAACTACATCCCACAATAATAGTTGTCACTCAATAATAGCGATCAAAACATCATAACAAAATGTATCCAGTATCAAAGTAATTGCAACCAAACATAGCATAAAACAATTTGAACAAGAATCAAAACGGAGGGGTATTACATGATTCTCATTTTACCTTTAATTCAAAAAATTAATTAAAATGCTTGAATGGGGTTATAGGTGGATATGTTTATATAAGGATTTGATAACTAGTATTGGGTTATAATACAAATTGGTGATATTGTAAGGCAATATTGTTAAAGATCTTATGTGTTATGTGTTAAATTTGTCATGAATCCTTAGATGCTTATGAATTTGACTCCCCTAATGGTATATGGCACTGGTCTAAGTTTTGCTTATTTGTGAGGTTTAGTATTTTTTGTCTTTTCTTAGATCTTGCTACAAATTGCAAATCAATGACTATCTTAAGTTGTGAAATGTTGTTGTAATTATCTCATGCTCCAAATAGTTGATATTATTGATGAATAGCTAATTCATTTCAACATTATCTTGTTATGTTGAGCTACTAAATGAGATTTTTTTGGTTGTTAATTTTGTTTATAATATTGGTGCAGAGGTTGTAAACACATTAAGGGATCACCCTCCTAGGTCTTGCAGAGCCCAAAGTGTAGGAGGTTTATTAAAACCCTCATCGGTTGGTCTAGGTCCTTCAAGCTGCCCCTGATTGGAATTGGCAATTCCATATGTAGATTAGAAGATCAACCTACTTACAGTAAAAACAACCAATAGATACCATCAAAGTCTATTGAATGAAGTGTGATGATAAAGTCATATTAAGCATGTATAACTAGAGCATAGCTCAAATAGAAATGAGTCAAGCCATTGTAAATGTACATAAGTTAAAGCCTGTATATGTTTGAAAGCCAATACCATTGCTTGGCCTTGTATTAAATGTAAATCTTATGAACCCAACACCTATATAAGAAAGATAACCTATATGTATGTATTAAATGAAAATCTGATGAACCCAACATATGTATAAGAAAGATAACCTTTATCATATCAACGCGAACTGGGCAACATCAAATGAAAACCAAGATACCAATCAAGAAACTACGCCAACTATGCCAATGTCAAATGAATACCAAATATAAAATGTGCCAATCAAATTCCATAAGTCCAAACTATGAAATGCCAAAGCACCGACCCAGGGCAATTTTGACATCAAGGACAAATGCCACAGAAGAAGCCAACACTATCATTGATGTCAACTTCTAGTGCAATATGTGTTGTAGTAGTGTGGTGTCGATGAGATGTCAACCTCTAGTGTGGATATGATGAGAAAAGATTTTTGTACTAAGTAAGTGTTGTTGATGCAGCATGTTGACCTAATTTCCAAATTTTGTTAAGAAAAATTTCTTAATGATTGTACAAGGTGAAAAAAGTGTGTTAAGTGTTCTGCTCCACATTACTTATATCTTTAAGAGTTCTTGTGCATTTTGGATGTGATGACAAGAGGTGTTAGAAGGTGTTATATCTAGTGCTTCAAGCTCTGGATCGTGTGGTAGTGGAAGATGTTCTTGAAAAAAATTTGTCTATGAAGTAGGTTGTTTTGGAGAAATGAAATTTCTTTTATTTTCTTTGGATTGAGGTTTCTTGTCTTATAGATTTTGGGATGTCTTAAAGTTTCATGTATCTACATTTTCTTGGATGGGTTCAGGTTCAAATTTTTTGCAAGCTTTGAATCATGACTTGTATCTAGTTTTTGTTTGATTGGTTGCACAAAATGATAATATTCTTCAAATTTATGTCGTTGTGGAAGTGTTGTTGGATATTTTATTGATGTTTGAATATTCTAGAATTTTCTATAATTTTTGTAAGAGATTTTTAAGTTCTTTTTAGACTTGATAGGTTGAATGTAGTTGATCGATAATTATTTATGTCAATTTGGGTGATCTAGTGTGCTATTATTGTGTGGGAATGTTGTTTATTTTTTTTGGAAGCATGGTGTAGTCTATTAGTGTAGATTTGGGTCCTAGTTAACCTTTAGTGTGGTCCACCTTCACTTATTTCCATCATTGAGGCATGTGATGTTGACCTATTTAGTGGTTATAAATTTGAGTTGTATATGTTCATTGAGGCCAACATGGAGAATATTTTTGAGGTTGTGAATTATATATATACAAGGTCAAGTGTGTAATGAGTTGTCTATTGGAAAAAATGAATGTCTATTGAGATATGAGTGCAAGCTTGAATGCTTAAGGCTATTGGAAGCAATGAGAAAAATCTTTCTATATTTCTAGTTTGCTATAAGTTGTTGGAGGTAGTGATTTGAAGGGTTTTGATGGTGTATAATTATTGTGGTGCATTCTCCTATTCCTTGGAAGTTGTGGGCCTCCATTTAATATACTTCTTCTATTCTCTTTTCTTCTAAACAATGATTCCTTGGAAGTGAGCCCTTGGTAGTAAGCCCTTTTGCAGTGATCCCTTCATTAATTTCTCCTAGACAGTCAGTGATTTGGGCATTGAGACCTTCTGGTAGCAAGACTATTGTAATAAAATTTCATATACATAGTTGATCACTATCATTATTTTTCCTAATTAGGGGCTTACACATAAAAAAAATATTTTATTGTGTATGATTGCATGTTGTTATTTCATTTGTTTCATAACTTAATAAGGGTTTAAATAGTAATAAGATTTTGAATATTAATGAGGGTTTGAAGGTTTTAGTTTACAATAAATTTACCCCCCTCTCAGTTGTCCTATGTGTCTAACAATTGGTATTAGAGAAGAGGTTCCTTTAAAAAATTCTTAACCACCTGTGGTAGATCTAGATAGCACACAAGAAAGGTGTCAACCATCCTATGTTCAATGGAAAACATTACTTTCTATAACACCATGATGGAAGGCTATCTTGTCTCATTAGGGTATGGAGTATGAAATTCAATTTAAGATGGTTATACAATGCATACTATTGCTCTACCAAATAATAATGATATAAAATTGTATGAGATCAATGTGAAAGAAAGGTATACAATTTTAAGTGGACTTTCTTATTCATAACTTATGAATTTGATTAGCATAAAATGTTCTAAAGAGATCTAGAAGAAATTGGAAATTATTTATGATGGAGATGATAGGGTCAAGCAAACAAAGATGTAGAATTTCAAAGAAAAATTTGAAACCATGAGTATTTTAGAGGATGAAGATATTGTAGCCTACAAGCACACAATGGATGAAGTGTTCAATGTCATCAATGATCTTGGTTGAAAGAGGAAGGAGAATGAAGTGATGAAATAGGTATTGAGAACCCTTCCTAAATTATATAGTTCTAAATATTTTTCTATTAAGGAAGCCCAAAATTTGGATCAATATTCTAGAGATCAATTATTTGGTGCTTTAACTACTTTTGAATTAAGAGATTTTTTCCTAGATGATTGAAGGAAAGAGACTACTTTTAAAGTTATCAAGAAAGAGAGTCATGATGAATCCGATCTAGATGATTTTGATGAGGTGGAAGAATATTTTTGAGAAGATTGAAAAAGGGAACTAGAAAATATAGAGGTAACTTACCCTTCAAGTGTTTTTGTAATACCCCTCCATTTTGCTTCTTGTTCAAGTTGCTTTATACTATGTTTGGTTGTAGTTACTTTAATACTGGATACATTTTGTTATGATGTTTTGATCGTTACTATTGAGTGACAAATATTATTGTGGGATGTAGTTATCTGATTATTGTTTCACATGTATTATAGATTAATGTTGTTGTAGAGTTAACATGAGATGTTATTATGAGATTACTAGATTATGATGGAAGTGTCAGTTTTGATGAGTGTATTGGTGAAGAGGACGGTTTTGCATCACTCACTTGCGAGCGCCCTACGAATCCGTAATTTCTTTTTCACGGTGTGTATTATATGCTGAATATATTGTACGATGTTGTTTACTTGGTTGCAAGATTGCAGGTACATGACATCGACTCCACCTGGTTTCACAGGTTTGAGCGTGTCGATCCAACGGTTAAGTTGAAAGGGAGATAGTAGCTAGGTAATATGTGTCAAGTTTACACCCTAGCCTTAGTGTGTCGTCAGTTGTGTGTGTCGAGTTATTGTCTGTCTTGTTTTAATGTTATTTATTTCTGAAGCATTCTTGATTTGAAAATAGATATTTAGAATAATTGCATTTAAATCATGTTGATGGTTATTTAATTTAAATAATGCAATGTGGATAAAAGTTTATATTTAAATTAATTAATTATATTTAAATTATTTAATTAATTAAATTTAATCCAAGGGGGTTGAGTTTAGTTATTAAATAATTTAATTAATTAATTAAACGTGATGCAAGAGAATGAAAGGAAATAAAAGAATTAGAATTAATTTTGGAATTTAATTCCAACGTGTGAGAATTAAATTAGAAATTATAATTAAATGTTTATTTGAGAAATTGGTTGCAACTTTGGAAATTAATTTATTATTTGAAATTGCATTTTAAATTGAAAGTGGGTTTTGAAAAGTGAAATTGAAATTGAAATTGAAATTGAAATTGAAATTGAAATATCTAATTTGCATGTAATGTGAATTAGGGTTGAATTAGGTATTTTTGATTTATAAGAATATATGTTTTAATTTTAGGGGAAAAAAATCTTTTAGAAAGAAAAAAATACATTTTTACAGCAGGGAAGAAATTTTGGAAAATTTGCACAAGGGTTTGAAGAAAGTATGATTGTAGAACTGATTGAAGGAAAGATTGTTTGCATTTGTTTGGTTTTGGATTGGATTCATTGGAGGATTGAAGAAAATTCAGGAAATCTTTGGAGGAGGTTTGCATCAGAAATTCATCTCTTCTTGTAGCTTCTTGTACCAGGTTTTCCTCTTTGTATTTTATTGTTCTTGATTGTTTTATTTAAATTAGTAATGATTAAAGATTTGTTTGTTAAATCTGTTTTAGAAAATAAATTTGATATTAGAGGAAAAAAATTAAACAAAATTACAGCCTTTGCTTGTGAAAATTCTTGAGTGAAAATTGTGAAAACCTTAGTTGAATTTAAATTATTTGGAAAAATTGATGTTATTGTTATTGAAATCAAACATAGAGATTGAACAATGCATTTAGGATGTTTTTAGAAAATGAAACTTTCTGTTTATTATCAAAAAACGGATTTTAAAATCTGTAGTATAGTTTTTCATGGTAAAATGGTTTGATTGCGTCACCTATAAATTCACTTTTTCAAACTAGGTTTTCAAAAAATTTAAAGAGTTTTTGCATTTTGAAGTTTTCTTACACCTGTCCAAAAATCGCAAATACCTAGATCGTAGTTTTTGAGTTATGCTTGAAACATTAGACTGCTGTTAAATTATTTTCCCATGGCTGTTCTAAAAATAAAATAATAAGAAATTGATATTTATAAATATTAATATTTTATGTATTGTTATTATAATATTAAAATATTATTTAATAATATTTTATATTATAATTTATAATACTAAAGTATTATATTTATTTATATTATTTTAAATAAAATTTGTATATTAGATTGGTGGATTTAAAATTATAAACATATGGGAAAATTATTGTTATTTTAAAATGGCATGTTAAAGTTTAATTGAAGGAGTTAAATATTTGATTTAAAGAATGCATAATTTAAAATTGAATTGTGGAATTTAAATCCATATGTAAAAGGTCCAATTATTAATTTGATTTAATTGGAAAAATATATTTATATTTTGAAATATTGATGATAAAGGATATTTTATTTTTAATCAATTTGATATTCTGCAAAGGATAGAAGATATGTTTATGATTAAATATATTTAAATATATTAATTTATATTTAGTAGATATATAGTGAAGGTATATATCCATTTGAGAGAATAAATAATATTTTATCTTATTTTATTCTGTTGTTTACAAATTGGGTATTATTAGTGTTTTAAAAGAGATAATTACTATGTGTAGAAAATGTATAGAGAAAGATATTTTTTTAATAGAAGTAATTACTTGATTTAAAAGAAAATATTTATTTTGTTAATATGATTGATTGAAGAAAATATATTGAAATGTATATATATATCCATGAGTATTTTCAATCAATATTTACCTTGTTTTATTTGAGTGCGTGTAATTTAGCTTTGCATGAAGAATTTAAATGATAAGTTTTGAATGTATGGTCAAAATTGATAAGGAAAAGGATATTTAAATATATTGAAGAATTATAGAAATATTTATATTTAAATGTTTGTTTTAATTATGAGATTTAATTATAAACAATATGAATGCGTGGCCAAATAGACAAGCCAAAAGATATTTTTATACATTGATGAAATTTCATGTTTTTAAATGGATGGTTGATGAGACATAGACTCCGGATAGAAAATTGGAAAAGATTGTTTGCAATAGTGTTAGGTTGCATTATAAGTAAATTTAGGAACTAACTACATTGAAAAAGGCAAATAGTTATTATGTTCTATTTAGTTCCATAGAGAAATCTAGTCATTGTGAATGGAATATTAATGGTGTCTATATAATATGGAGCATATATATATATATATATATATATATTCAGTGTAAAATTCATTATCGTATTTTATTTTAATGAGATGCATGCAATGTATTATTGAATAGAGATTTAAAAATGGATTGATTAGTGTATATGGAAAATGGATAGAGAAACAATATGTTATTATATTAAAGTGATTGAATGTTTTAAATAGAAAATTGAATGAGATGTAAGATTTGGTTAGGAAATGGAAAAAGTTTACTTGCATGGATTTGTGTCGATTTAAAAGTAAATTAAGAAGTTTTATTGATAAGGCAATCAATTATGTTATTTATTAATTTCTATTTAGATTAATTGAATCATTGTGATTGGATTATGAAAGAGATATGGATTTAGTATATCCAAAAGTAGTATCTTCCCCATGCTTATCTTAAAAGATTTAATTCTTTGTATTCAATAAAAGGAAGTAAGTTTAAATTGTTTTAGATTTCCAATAATGAAAAGGGAAATAGGGGTTATGATTATTTTAGATGATCTACTTATCATGTCTTTGACTTTGTCAACACTACCTATTGAATGAGTATGGATTTAGGAAATCCAAATATTAGATTTGATTGATGACTTGAATGCTTTTGTTGCTATGTCGTCAAGTTGCATTGTTGGTTTTGGGATTTAGTGTTAGTCCTAAATTATAAGCCTTCCAGAAGAACTTAGAGGATAAGGGTTGTGGAATCTTTATGTCATCCACTTGTTTTCCCTTGGGTAGTGCATGTTCAGTTTTACCTGATTTTCATGAACGGGGATGTTTGCACCTCTTTGGTTTAGGAGCGGATTATGGGATCCGTGTCTCCTTGTATGGAGTGACCTTGTTATGTGGTTTCATCTTGTTGCCTCTTGTGAAAGGAGTGGACTATATGATTGTTGCCTCCAAGATGTTTGGAGTGAGTTTCTATTAGTTGTATCGTCCTTGTGTTGGGGTGGATTATGATGCCTAGTTGGTATGCACTTGTGGTTCCCTTGGTGGATTGTTTGGATGTGTGTTGTCGAATAGAAGAGTGGCTTCTGTTAGGCGCTAGAGCCCAAAGAGGTAAACTGGATAACCTTCAGGAGTGATTTAAACAAGTGATAATTAAAATAATGTACTTAGAAGATTAGGACTAACTTCACATTAATCAAGCTAATTTAATCCTCACTCATAGACACAAGAGCTTGTTTAGACTTGGGATGAGTGAGAAGGCCTGGAATGGCAAGATCAACTATCTTGTTCTTGCGAGAGGTAGTTGATTCCGATTGAGTGAGTATAAGTGCTGGGATTCGGTTGAGGCCACCACGATTACTTATGTCGGAGCCTATGAAGAATGCCTAGAGGAGATCTGATGACAAACCTTGTGATGACACTCTATCTATGACAACTGTTGTTAATTATTTTATGTGTATAGTTATTTGAACATACTTGATCTACTTTATGTCTAGAAGCAATGTGACCTATGTCAGTGATGTTGGAGTTGTACTTGTATTGTACTTGTATTGTATTTGATTTGTACTTGTATTGTACTCGAGTTGTACTTGATTCGTACTTGTATGGTGAATGAGTTGTACTTGTTGACGGCATTTATTTGGTTATGTCAGTTTGAGTTAATATGAGTCTATCTTTGGTTAGTGGTTGTAGATCTTAGTCCATGTTACTTTGTTACTATCTCCTAGCATGGGGGGTGGGCCTTCGGGTACCACATTGGTTGGGTGGAACATGCACCAAAACCGTTGGGTCCCCATTGATCTTCAGTACTTGGTGGCAAGACATCCAGATGGACAGCTCACGGTTCTTGTTGTAATTTCTTGCATTGTAATACTTTAACTTGTATAAGTTATTTTATCCCTCTTTTGATTATGAGGTGGAATTTTGTAATTGTAATCTTTTGTACTACTTCCTCATTCTGGGAATGAGTGATGTAACTACTGGTTTAAGATAATGTTTATGAGATTGTATCTTGGTTGATTATCTTATTATGCTATGTGATATTCTTATGATGTATGATGGTGATTTCATAAAGTTCATAAGGCTATGGTTATATGTAATATGTATGTGTGGGTTTAAGTAATCCTAACCTTGTAGCCTTATAGGTTGTTGTTAATTAGTAAGTGAATGTGTATGTTAAATGCACTTTATAAAAAAAAAATTAGTTCACTTAGGATGTTAATTGCAACTTCCTTTAAGGTTACTTGGCGGGGCATTACAGTTTCAATTATGGAAATATAGATGATTATTCTTCAAAACATCCAAAAGAACTTTCTAATGACAAATAAAAAGATCACAAAGAAAAAGCTATCAAGAAGAGTTATTATGTTAAAGAATACATTGGCATATCTAATGATGAGTAATTTGACTATCTGAATAGTGAAAGTGATGAATTCTTGTTCATGGATTTTAATTTTGGAACTAATGTTGCTAACCCTAAAATATGTGTAAAGGAATCTTCTCTGAAAAAAGGTCACAACATTGAAGGAACTATGTTGGTTACTTTTCATGTAAAATAGGAGAAATACTATTGGATAATTGAGAATAGGTTCTCAAACAATATGATAGGTGATAAAGATAAGTTTTTTCAACTTGATAATTTTTATGGTAGTCTTGTGAAGTTTATTGATGATACACCTGCTCAATTTTTTTGAAAAGGGTCAATTAGTTTTGATGGAAAGGATAAGATAGATGATGCTATTTATGTCAAGGTTCTTCAACATAATCTTCTTAATGAAGGAAAAATGTTTAGAAGATGATTCAATCTAGTATTTCAATATGGTGGTTGTGAAATAAAAAAGGAAGCTCTGGAAGTTTGGTTGCAACAAGAGCAAGGACAAAAGGAAATGTTTATCAACTAAAAAGTGCTAGTTGTAAGTATTTAATGGCTTAAATCAATGAAAGTTAGATATGGCATAGAAGAATGGGTCATATCAATTTTAATAGCCTAGTGAAGATCAACTCTACTCAAGTTCTGAGATATTTTCCAAGAATTAATAGGCCTATCAATGCAATTTGCAAATAATGTCAAGTTGGAAAGAAACCAAGGAAGAGGTTAAAAACTAAGGAATTCTCTATCATAGGACCATTTGATTTTGTGTTAACAAACCTATGTGGACCTACCAGAACAAAAATAACTCAAAGGGATTGGTATTTTATGTTATTAATTGAGAGTTACTCTAGAATGACTTGGGTGATCTTTCTTAAAGAAAAATTAGAGGCTCTAGATAACTATAAAGCATTTAAATCTATGGTTGAGAATGAAATATATTTTAAAATAAAGTGTTTAAGGTCTTATAGAGTTGGTGAGTTTACCTCTAATGATTTTATAAACTTTTGTGAAAATCATTGGTTGAAAAGATATTTATCAAATCCTAGGGCTCCACAATATAATGGAGTTATCGTGAAAGAATGAGAAGGAATTCATTGATGCTATTGGGGGCAACATGAGCATTAGGGATAAGAAAAATATCTATATTACTAATTTTTGTAGTGTTGTCATTGATGTCAACATTGTATCTTGTTGTGGATATCATGGTGATATCAATATTGCATCTTGATGTGGATATCATTGCGTAGATGATTTCAGACAATTTTGGTTGGTTCTAGAAGGTTTTGGAGTGCTAGTAGAAGACATTTTTGTAAGATGGTTTGATTTGGTAAAGTTGGTTGTGATAGAAAATTAACTATGTAATGTAGAAATATCTTGACACACTCAAAACCCTCTTTAAAAATCAATTACAAGCTCAAAAATCCCTCTTCTAAAATTCTCACAACACAACTCAAACAGAAAAAAAAAGTTTGCAAATAATTTTTTCAAACTTGCTTGCACAAGTAACCAATTATATTCTTTATTAATAAGCTCATATTACAATGAAATTTCAGTCACTAATGGACTGAGATACAAAAAATTATCTCCTTACATACAACACATATGCAAATGAAATTCATTCACAACCAAACTATTCCAGACACATGAGTATTTGCAAAAAAATCATATCCCAACACTTCTATTTCACCTAAAACTCTTACAAATTCAATCTAGTTGTTCTGTCATCCTCATGGGTTGTTTTAAATCAGTCCCAACTTGCACCAACACACCAAAAAAACCCTCATAGAGAATTTTATGCCTTCCTTCTCACCTAAGTAGTCTTTTTTTCTAGATTCTTCTCACACCCTATCATGAAATTAATTTATCATGCTTTATCTGGTCCTCTCCAATATGTCACAAACCATGATGTTTTTTCATTCACAACAACCCTCTAAAGTTAGGAAATTTAGTTTTTTTATTCTCCTTTTTGACTCCTTAAAAAGAAAAAAAACCATGGAAAGTCTTGCGAATCCATTTCCCACTCCCTACTTTTTAGGGATAAAAAACTAAAGTTTTGGAAACTCCCTCATCCATTATTAATGCCTTGTAGTGGGTTTTTATTTATTTTGAAATTTTAAATGTTTTATTCTGCTTTTTTCTTTTTCACCCTACAATGCAATTTTTCAAAGTTGCACAAGAAATTAATTGATTAATTAATTTATTTGAAGACAAATATCTAGCCATCCTCAACATGTAATCCAAGCCAAAAATATGAAATACCATTGAACTCCAAAATTAAGCAAAATAGATTGAAACAAGATTACCACTAGGCCATGGATGCTCCTACATTAGAAACCCACATTAGAATAAAATGTTTCATGAGTGAAACTCAAAAATTTGTATACTTTGTGTCTATCTTGGATCCACCTTTTCTCCTTGTTCACTAGAAATTTTCCGTTATTCTTATCCTGCAACTTTACGTTCGTATTCCCTTTCACCTTCCCTCCTTTTCTCATCCCATGAAATATAGATTACCAAACTCTACCTCCCACCAATGTGCTTTATAAAAATGAAACAAATAAATGGTATTCATACCTTCTTCTTCAACACAACCCGTGTCTTTTATTACCTTTCTTGGTGCTAAACCTTTTTCTACTCCTCCTTTTTCCTTATCTTCAATGCAACTTGCCACTCTATTGGTGTCTTTAGAAGGAAACTCTACTACTGTAAACTGATTTTATACACCAAAAAAAATGTTAGAATGATAATCTTGTGACTCATCATCCACCTTCTACAACAAGTAATCAAGTTCTTCTATCATGGAATCTTCACCTTCATCATTCTCAAACAAGGAATCATAAACAATCCCCAAATTGACATTCAGATATTGCTTATCACTTTCAACTATCTCCAACACATCTATCACTGCAACTACACCTTTATTCTCATCTAAGTAGTATAAAAATCAAAAATTACCTCATTACCTTTGGCTACAACCTTTGTGTTAGCCGAAAATTTCTCATTCCTCTCTCCTTCATTCTTTTTCTCTAACTGTTTCAAATCACTAACCAAAAAAATTCCAACCTTGCTACATACCTTTCCTCCTCTCTCGTCCAATGGCTTCAACTTATGATGAACTCCATCCTTCATCAAACTATAAGTGTTCGCACATCCATCATGCACTACTTTCTTGTTAAACTACCATGGTCTACCCAACAACAAATGACAAACATCCATGTTCATACCATCACACAATACTTTATCAAAATAACTTCCAATCTTAAATCTTACCATACATTGTTCATTTACCAACACTTTGTGATCATCCTTCAACCATGAGATCCTATGCGGATGCAGGTGCCTCTTTTTCTCCAACAAAAACTTTTCAACCGTCTTTGTAGAAACAATATTATTAGTAAATTACCACCATCAATAATGACTTTACAAACTTTACCTTTTCATTTGCATCTTGTATGAAATAATAGCCTCCTCTTAATGGGTTCACTATTTTCATTAATCAAAACTCTTCTCATCATTAAGGCTTCACCATCTTTCACTTCTTTGGAATGTGTTGAATATGCATCTTATCCATTTATGTTTGCTGCTCTATTTTGATTTATGGTTCTTCTTCTTGGTATTTAATTTTCATGAGGAGACTTGAAATGATTTTTTCCCCTATTCCCCTCTTCTCACATTTGAATCGCGTTATTTTAAAATTTCCTCTCTCAAATCCCCTACCTGATCTTTCTCTTCCTCTAAAATTTTGATCATGAGGCTTGCTTGAGTTCTCACATCTTTCATCCTTGCTACCCTTAATGTCTCTAATCTAATGTTCATCCTCTCTTTTCTGCACATAAGCCATATCCCTTCCCTTTTTTTAACTCTCAAACCTCTTGTTCATCCTTTCTTCTATCTTCAATGCAATTTGATAAGCATCATCCATTGTACAACTCTAAAAAGTGGCATCTCTTCTTGAATACTTGATCTCAACCTGTTTATGTATCTTGCAACCCTTTTCTTGGTTGCCTCTGAATTTCCAATCCTTATAAGAAGTCTGTGAAACTCTTCTATGTACTCCTTTACTGTCTTGCTTCCTTGCTTCAAGCTTTGCATATTTTTAAGCAATTCTAGCTCATAGTCTATTGGAATGAATTGCTTCTTAATTTTCTCTACCATTTTATCCCATCTTTTAATCTTCTCTTTTCCTTTTCTCCCTCTTTCCAACTGAATTTCTCTGCACCAAATTGAAGCATGTCCCTTCAATTTTGTCTTGGAAAACCTTACTTAGTCTAGGTCTCCAACTTCCTCAAGTTCAAAATGATCTTCCATATCATTTATCCAGTATATCAATTATTTTGTATTCAAAATCCCATTAAAGGTAGGAACATCAATAATTTTATTTTTTCCCATTTTTGTTAAAACTCTCAATAATGGATCTCTTGCAACTGCTGCAACATCCTCTCTTTGCTCATTATTTAAACTAGCATTCTTTGTGTTCTCATCTTCTTCATCATCACTTTATGGGTCTATCATTATTGCAAATCCTCTCCTTATCTCATTTTTCAAAGCTTAAACCTTCCTTCTTAAGGCTCTAAAATAGTCATCTCTTCCAAAATTATCTCATCTTCCTCTTCCTCTACCATGATGGGCTCCTCTCCCATCCATTTTTTTCAATACCCACAAGATAGTCCTAGTGCAACTGTCTCTCTTCAGTGATCTATTACACAATAAAGATCTTGTTTCTCTGATACCAATAATGTAGAAAGAGCTTGACACACTCAAAACCCTCCTTTAAAAATCAATTACAAGCTCACAAATTCCTCTTCTAAAATTCCTACAACATAGCTCAAACAGAAATAAAAGTTTACAAATAAATTTTTGAAACTTGCTTGCACAAGGAACCAATGATATGCATTATTAATAAACTCATATTACAATGAAATTTAAGTCACTAATGGACTAACATACAAAAAATTATCTCCTTGCATACAATACATATGCAAATTAAATTCATTCACAACCAAACTATTCTCAGACACATGATCATTTTCAAACAAAACCATATCCGAACACTTCTATTTCACCTACAACTCTTACAAATTCAATCCAACTATTTTGGAATCATCATGGGCTGTTTTAAATCAGTCCCAACTTGCAACAACACACAAAAAAAACCCTCACAAATAATTCTATGTCTTCCTCTTTCTCTCTCCCCCCAATTCTTCTTCCACAATTCTTCAATGAAAAGTGTTTTTTTTTTCTAGTTTCTTCTCACACCCTGTCATGAAATTAATTTCTCATGCTTTATTTGGGCCTCTCCAATATGGCACGACCCATAATGTTTTCGCACATGAAAAACTCAAAAAAATGTTTTAAAATTATTTAAAACCCATTTAAAATCCATTCACAACAACCCTCTAAAGTTAGGGAATTCAATTTTTTTATTCTCTTTTTTGACTCCTGAAAAAAGAAAAAATCCATGAAAAATCTTGGGAATCCATTTCCCACTCCCTAATTTTTAGGGATCAATTTAATTTTTTTTGAAACTCCCTTATCCATTTTTAATGCCTTGTAGTTTTTTTTTTTTTGAAATTTTAAATGTTCTATTCTGCTTTTTGTTTTTTGACCCTATAAGGAAATTTGTCAAAATTGCACAAGAAATTAATTTATCTGAAGATAAATATATAGCCATCCTCAACATGTAATCCAAGCCAAAAATATAAAATAAAATCACTCCAAAATTAAAATAGATTGAAATATTTTGAAATAGGATTACCACTAGGCCATGGATGCTCCTGCATCATTATGTGTCAACTCTATTAATACTGTGCAATAGAGCTCCAGTCTTTGGGTCTGCACTGGTTTGTGAATTAATTTTTCACTTTTTACTTCTATCATTTTTTTTGGGTGTCAGTAGTATCTATTTCCAAAATTTCATCATGTTTTAGCTTGGGGTTTGAGAGATATAAGTAAAAAAATTTTGACCTAGTAAATTATATTCATTTCATATATAGTGCATATGATTAGGAGAGTCTACACTTCTCTGCAAATAGGTTTGTGAATTTGTAGATTTAAGGAGATTTTAAGAGATGGAAATAGTGTGTGAATTCTAGTTGGCATTGAATTTTCAGATCTGTGTGTTCGAATATGGATACACAATTGAAGAATTTTTGCACATCTTTTCTGGCACCGACCTAATAGATGTGAAGATATGTGGAGTTATGTGGGAGCTATTTTTGATTCATTCTAACCTATTTTAAATTGTTTTAAGGATTTGAATCTTGGTGTGAGGCATGTATGGAAGGATTTGAGCTGACAAATTATATCTTATATATTATGTATGTTACATATAATTAGGTAAACCTAATTGATGTTATACTTGAAGCAAATATATATGCTAGATAATTTTTAGTGTTTTTTTTAATGTAAGACTTGTAAGTGATGAAAATGATACAAATTTATAGGATCCATTATGAATTTAACTTGTGAATGTTTAATAGAAGATTACAGTGATGTGAATGCAAAGGAAAGTAGGGTGTTAGATCAAAACTAGATGAAGTGTGTAAAATCAATTTATTGAGCTTCATTGGAATTGTATCTCATGCATAAGTTAGATGCAGTTATATTGGCTCAATCTAGGCTATGAGCCACAAACTCTCTTCTATCACATTCTCTCAGTGGAAAGTGAGTCCACTTGGACAATGAGTCCACCTACAGTGAGCACTTTTGTAAATATAGTATAATTGGTTACAATTTATTGTGAGCTAATCCTCGCCATGGTTTTTACCATTTTTGTTTTCCATGTAAAAATATGTGTTCATGTGTTATGTGATGTTGTTTTATGTTTCACTGTTTCTTTCATTATTGTGGTTGAATATGATTTAGTGATTAGATGTTTAAATGTTTGAATTGTTTAAAATAATACTAATTTATCCCTCTCTCAGCATTCCAAGTGTTCAACAATTGGTATCAGGGATTGGCACCTTAGAAGAAGATTAATTGCTTGGAGGTTGAACACATGGCTCTTAGAAGACTAACCACTCATCTAGAAGAGATTCCTTTTTTAGGATTCATAGAAGAAGATTTCACACTTGATGATGATGGAAAACTCAAAAATATTCTTGAATATCTTTAGAGGATTGAAGGTGAAAACAAATTTTTGAAAGAGATTTCCAAAGAAGCATATGAATGCATAAGAAATTTGAGAGAGAAAATCATGAAATTCAAAGAAATAAATAAAGAAGTTAATGAACAATTGAAGCTTGGAAAATGAAACAATTACTAGTCTAAAATTGCAAGTTGAAGAAAAGATAAGAGTTGAAGAATGATTGAATGCAATGGTGAAAATAAATCTGAGGAATGTACAAGGCTTGAACAAGAAGTGGTAAATCAAATATCACATCTAGAGAAAGCAAAGAATCATGAAGAAGAATTCAAGATGAGTTCTATTAAGCTTGACGAAAATATTACAATTGAGAAAGGCTCTAATGAAAAATAAGTTTTAGGATTTGAAAAGGGTGAAAGATCAAATGTAGAAAATAAGATCAATAAACCAAAGAATACTAAAGATAAGAAGAACAATGGAAAGAAAATCCAAAATCAAAAGATTGAAGCTATAAAATCACTAGTTAGATAACCAAATGCACAAAGGTACCTATATTTTAATCATTTCTATTATTCTTCCAATAAATTTGGACATAAGAAAATTAAATGTAGAAGTAGAATGAATCAAATTATTCCATCCTTTTCTAGCCATTGCTTTACATTTAAGAAATTTGGTCATAGAGCTAATGAGTGCAGAAGTGAAACAATGAATGGTTAGAACAATGGTAGAATGATTAATCATTTAAAGGATACTTTTATACATGATATTGATTTGGGCGTAAACCTAATTGATGTAAATCTAAAATGAGTGAAAGGAATATTGGTCAGAATAATGTCATATGTTACAATTACAATAGGCTTCGACACATTTATAAGTTTTGCAAAGGCATAAATATGAGGAAGGATAATCCAATAAAGAGGAATGAACCACTCCAAAATATTAATCCCATAGAAATAAAGAAGGATATGGATAATATTTGGAGAAAGATGGAAGAGACAAAAGTTAAGGATTAACTTGTACCACCATCTGATGTAGATGTTTCCTCTATAAACTAAGTTGAGTGTTTTTGATCAAGGGGATATTTAATGGAAATATTTTGTCCCTTATGAAAAAATAGGTTTTGATGCCTCAACAAAGAGATATGTGATGTAGATCAACATGCTTGATCTATTGGTGAAGATTATAGAAGAAAATATGATAATTAAAAAGTTTGCAGAGCATAAGAATTTGACCATGCATACAAATAAAGGTTTGCTATCTTTATTGTTTGAAGTGTTTAATACAAAATTAGGTAAGGTTTGAAGTGTCATAAAGTGATCACTTAGGAAAATTCACTTACAAAATCATTTGAGAAGGATTAGAGTAGCGAAGAAATGATTTGATAGTGATCAAAGGTGATTTGTGATTTGGTGTGTGCAAAGCCTAATATAAAAATGAAGTAAAGGTATTTACAATCTTTTGTATTCCCTAGTTTCATAAAAAAAAATTATGAAAAAAAATTGAATTCATTTTCAATGGCTACACCAAGGGTTATTAAGGTTTTGATCTAACCCACAACCTAGATTCAAGAAATACCTTACAAAATTCATAGAAGATGACCCGTTAGGTGATTTTTGCTTGTTCCATATGGTTTTTTTCAATAAAGGGTATAGGGATTTAAATTCATGGAAAAATTAAAGAATATGATCACAATAAGCTAGGGGATTTATGGTTAAATGAGCTTACTAGAGAATATTTTTCCCTAAAACCAAAATTCTAAAAGCTAGTCACAAAGAAGCTTGATGTATGGCAGTGGCTTCCAATTATTTTTTTTGATCATAAATGGTTTAGGATTGCACTAAGAAAAATTCATGATAATTTTATTTGGACTAACATGGCTAGATTTATAATAAAGGAGGTGATAAGAGAGGTTACAATTCTATGCTCTACCTGACCTATTCCTATTTGGAAATCGATCAAGAATGAGGTTGTAATGGAACTCACAGGTGCAAGTTATGATAAGAGAGCTTTAGCTATAAATCTCATTAGAAATCTAGATATGAAATATGAAAAATGATGATTGGTTATGAAATTCATTTCACAAATTGAGAAATCTTTGTATTTTCCATTATAATCAATGTGGTATGTGATTATAATCTTTGTGAGTTGTTAAGAAAAAAATTGATGGAGAATTTGAAGAAAGAAAAGGAGAAGAATTATGCATTTAAGTATGAAACCCTATTTATGTGTTTAATTTTCTACTTCCTAAAGCAACTTCCTGTAACTCAAAGTGTGACATAGCTGAAAGGTAGACCCATTTCTCATCAAATCAAAGATTATATGAGTGGACTTGGTGATGGGGAGGCACAAAATGAGGCACTTTCTAATTTCTATGTAGTTTTTTAGAAGAGGATGCATGAAAGAGACACAATCCCTAGGAAAATTATTGAAAAATATTAAAATGATATCACTTTCCTAGTATCAATAGATGAGTGTATAATGGAAGTAGTAGAACCAAAGATAGTGTGGATTCTAGCCTTGGGATATCAAATCAATGAACAATAAATTAGTAGTTCCTTCATAATTTTATTCAAGACTCCTACATATACACTTAAGAAAAGGTACGGAACCTATGAAGGAAAATCTTTGGAAGTGCACATGGACACATAGGAAACCAATAATAAAGAAAAAATGGTGGGAAGATGGTTGAAAAGTATGCGAAGGAAATGGGCATCTCAAGTAAACAAGTTTAGTATTTAAGAGGAAAGGATAAGGGATAATCAAGTGTTATAGAAGGTTCGAGAAGAATGAGAGAATTTATAGGATAGCTACCATCCCTCTTGCTATCCAAAATTCTTTAGGGACTATGCCCTCTATTAGAGAAAAGAAGAAAACAATATCTAGTCCTTTGGTTAACGAGAAACCCTCTCTAGTTATGTAGACTACAAGAGATGAGAAGAAGAAAAACACTACAACAACACCACTTGCAACTATTTCCAAGAAGAGATAAAAAAAAAAGGCTTTTATAGAAAAAATATAAGTATGAATTTAGAAGAAGAAGAAGAGAAAGAAGGACCACATTTTGTCTATAAAAGGAGAAGTGAAGCTTCACAAGGTGAAGCTAGTGTCAAAAGAAAGTGATTTGATGTTATTGACATTGAAAAAAAAGAAGAGATAGAGGAAGAAAGTAAAATAAAATTATTTTAGATGAGAAAGAAGGAGAAAGAAGCCACCAAGAAGATTTTGTCAGAGAATAAGAGAACAAAAACAATCCACTAGAAAACTCAAGATGGGAGCAAAGAGAAAAAAAACATAGCTGATAAGACCTCAATCTTTGATGAAATTAGAAGCATTGTTCAATAAAATTTTGTAGTATAAGATGTTTGGGGAGACTAAAACCCTATATAGTGAAGTGAATAAGGTAGACAATTCCACTGTTTTTGAGGCTAAAATTAAGTAAATAATTGTCTTATAAGTTGATATGAAAAATATTGAAAAGAAAATAATTCCTACGAAGCTTTGGAATGTATTGGTGAAGAGAATACATGAAGCAATTGAAGAAGAAGAAAAGATAAAGGAATACACATTGGAGAAATTTGGTGCTTCTATGGTTGAGGAAAAAAAATGCCGCACTATCTGAGTTATGTTGGACACAAAATTCAAAGTGAAGAAAAGGGTAACTATCCTTGTGGGTAGAGACAAGAATGAATTTGAGAAGTTTAATGCCCCGCCAAGTAACCTTAAAGGAAGTTGCAATTAACGTCTTAAGTGAACTAAATTTTTTTTTATAAAGTGCATTTAACATACACATTCACTTACTAATTAACAACAACCTCTAAGGCTACAAGGTTAGGATTATTAAAACCCACACATACATATTACATATAACCATAGCCTTATGAACTTTATGAAATAACCATCATACATCATAAGAATACCACATAACATAATAAGATAATCAACCAAGATACAATCTCATAAACATTATCTTAAACCAATAGTTACATCACTCATTCCCAGAATGAGACACTAGTACAAATATATTACAATTACATAACTCCACCTCATAACCAAAAGAGGGATAAAATATCATATACAAATTGAAATATTACAAAGCAAGAACAACACAAGAACTCGAGTCGTCCATCTGGATGTCTCGCCACCAAGTATTGAAGATAGATGGGGACCCAACGATTTTGGTGCATGTTCCACCCAACCAATGTGGTATCCGAAGGCCCACCCCCCATGCTAGGAGATAGTAACAAAGTAACATGGACAAAGATCTACAATCCACTAACCAAAGGTAGACTCATACTGACTCATACTGATATAACCAAACAAATGAACTAACAAGTACAACTCAATCACCATACAAGTACAAATCAAGTACAACTCTAACATCACTGACAGGGGTCACATTGCTTCCAGACATAAAGTAGATCAGGTATGTTCACAGAACCATACATATAAAATAATTAGCAATAGTTGTCCTAAATAGAGTGTCATCGCAAGGTTTGTCATGAGATCTCCTCTGGGCATTCTTCATAGGCTCCGACACAAGTAATCCTAGTGGCCTCAACCGAATCCTAGCACTCATACTCACTCATGCGGAATCAACTATCTCTCGTAAGGACAAGATAGTTGATCTTGCCATTCCAGGCCTTCTCACTCATCCCAAGTCTATACGAGCCCTTGTGTCTATGAGTGAGGATTAAATTATCTTGATTAGTGTGAACTGCATCCTAATCATCTAAGTACATTAATTTAATTATCACTTGATTAACTCACTTATGAAGGTTACCTAGTTTACCACTTTGGGCTCGGCCCCTATCAAAAGCCACTCTTTTATTCAACAACACACACCCGAACAATCCACCAAGGGAGACACAAGTGCATACCAACAAGGCATCGTATCCACTCCAACACAAGGAAGAAACAAGTAAAAGAAATCACTCCAACCATCTTGGAGGTAACAACACATAGCCCACTCTTTTCATAGGAGGAAACAAATAAAAGAACTCACTGCAAGCATCTTGGAGGCAACAACACATAGTCCACTCCTTTCACAAGAGGTACAAAAGATCCTCATTCAAGGGAACTCAGTAAACTTGAAAAGATGCCATGCACTACCCAAGGGAAAACAATTGGATGGCATAAAGATTCAACAACCCTTATCATCTAAGTTCTTCTAGAAGACTTATAATTTAGGACTAACACTAATTCCCAAAACCAACAATGCAACTTGATGACATAGTAACAAAACCATTCAAGTCATCAATCAAATCTAATATTTGGATTTCCTAAATCCATACTCATTCAATAGGTAGTGTTGACAAAGTCAAAGACATGATAATTATATCATCTAAAATAATCATAACCCCTATTTCCCTTTTCATTATTGGAAATCTAAAACAATTAAACTTACTTCCCTTTACTGAATATAGAGAATTAAATCATTTAAGATAATCATGAGGAAGATACTACTTTTGGATATACTAAATCCATATCTCTTTCATAATCCAGTCACAATGATTCAATTAATCTAAATAGAAATTAATAAATAACATAATTGATTGCCTCATTAATAAAACAACTTCTTAATTTACTTTTAAATCGACACAAATCCATGCAAGTAAACTCTTTCCATTTCCTAACCAAATCTTGCATCTCATTCAATTTTCTATTTAAAACATTTCATCACTTTAATATAATAACATATTGTTTCTCTATCCATTTTCTATATACACTAATCAATCCATTTTTAAGTCTCTATTCAATAATATATTGCATGCATCTCATTAAAATAAAATACGACAGTGAATTTTACACTTAATATATATATATATGCTCCATATTATATAGACACCAAATATATATATTAATAAATTTAATTACATATATTCTTTAATATTCCATTCACAATGACTAGATTACTCTATGGAACTAAATAAAAGATAATAAATATTTGCCTTTTTCAATATAGTTAGTTCCTAAATTTACTTCTAATGCAATCTAATACTATTGCAAACAATCTTTTCAATTTTCTATCCGAAGTCTATGTCTCTTCAACTATCCATTTAAAAATATGCAATTTCATCAATGTATAAAAATATCTTTGGGCTTATCTATTTGACCACACATTAATATTGTTTCTAATTAAATCTTATTATTTAAAACAAACATTTAAATATAAATATTTCTATAATTTTTCAATATATTTAAATATCTTTTCCTTATCAATTTTGACCATGCATTCAAAACTTATCATTTAAATTCTTCATGCAAAGCTAAATTACACATGCTTAAATAAAACAAAGTAAATACTAATTGAAAATACTCATGGATATATATATACATTTCAATATATTTTCTTCAATCATATTAACAAAATAAATATTTTTTTTTAAATAAAGTAATTACTTCTATTAAAATAATATCTTTCTCTATACATTTTCTACACATACTAATCATTTCTTTTAGAACACTAATAATACCCAATTTGCAAACAATAAAATAAAATATTATTTATTCTCTCAAATGGATATATACCTTCAATATATATATACTAAATATAAATTAATATATTTAAATATATTTAATCATTAACATATCTTCTATTTTTTACAAAATATCAAATTGTTTAACTCAAAATAAAATATCCTTTATCATCAATTTTTCAAAATATATATATATTTTTCTAATTAAATCAAATTAATAATTGGACCTTTTACACATGAATTTAAATTCCACAATTAAATTTTAAATTATGCATTCTTTAAATCAAATATTTAACTCCTTCAATTACACTTTAAAATGCCATTTTAAAATAAACAATAATTTCCCATACGTTTATAATTTTAATTCCACTAATTTAATATACAAATTTTATTTAAAATAATATAAATAAATATAATATTTTAATATTATAAATTATAATGTAAAATATTATTAGATAATATTTTAATAATAATACATAAAATATTAATATTTATAAATATCAATTTATTATTTTTTTATTATCAGAGCGGCCATGGAAAATAACTTAACAGCAGTCTCATGTTTCAAGCATAACTCAAAAACTACGATCTGGGTATTTGCAACTTTTTGATAGGGATAAGAAAATTTCAAAATGCAAAAACTCGTTAAATTTCCTAACAACCCAGTTTGTGTAAGTGAAGTTATAGGTGACGCAACCAGACCATTTTACCATGAAAAAATATAACTATCCTGCAGATTTTAAAATCCGATTTTTAATAATAAACAGAGGGTTTCATTTTCTAAAATATTCTAAATACATTGTTCAATCTCTATGTTTAATTTCAATAACAACATAATCGATTTCTCCAAATAATTTAAATTCAACTAAGGTCTTCACAATTTTCACTCAAGAATTTTCACAAGCAAAGGCTGTAAATTTATTTAATTCTTTTCTTCTAATATCAAATTTGTTTTCTAAAACAGATTTAACAAACAAATCTTTAATCATGACTATTTTTAAAAAAAACAATCAAGAACAATAAAATACAAAGAGAAAAACCTGGTACAAGAAGCTACAGGAAGAGATGAATTTCTGATGCAAGCCTCCTCCAAAGATTTCCTGAATTTTCTTCAATCCTCCAAATAATCCAATCCAAAACTCAACAAATGCAAACAATCTTTCTTTCAATCAATTCTACAATCAAAACTTTCTTCAAATCCCTCTTGTGCAATTTTTCCAAAATTTCTTCTCCGTTGTAAAAAATTATTTTTCTAAAAACTTTTTGTTGCCCTAAAATTAAAACATGTATTCTTTATAAATCAAAAATACCTAATACAACCCTAATTCACATTACATGCAAATTAGATATTTCAATTTGAATTTGAATTTCAATTTCAATTTCAATATTTACAACCCTAATTCACATTGCATGCAAATTAGATATTTGTATTTCAATTTCAATTTCACTTTTCAAAAACCCACTTTCAATTTAAAATACAATTTCAAATAATAAATTAATTTTCAGAGTTACAACTAATTTCCCAAATAAATATTTAATTAAAATTTCTAATTTAATTCCCACACGTTGAAATTAAATTCTAAAATTAATTTTAATTCTTTTATTTCCTTTCATTCTCTTGCATCACGTTTAATTAATTAATTTAATTATTTAATAACTAAATTCAACCCCCATGGATTAAATTTAATTAATTAAATAAATTAAATATAAAATTTTATCCACATTAAATTATTTAAATTAAATAACCATCAACATGATTTAAATGCAATTATTCTAAATATCTATTTCCAAATCAAGAATCTTTCAGAATTAAATAACATTAAAGCAAGATAGTCAATGACTCGACACACACAACTGATGACACACTAAGGCTAGGGTGTAAACTTGACACATGTTACCTAGCTACTATCTCCCGTTCAACTTAACTATTGGATCGAAATGCTCAAACCTGTGAAACCAGGTGGAGTCAATCTCATGTACCTACAATCCTGCAACCAAGTAACCAAGATCATACAATATATCCAACATATAATAAACACTGTGAAGAAGAAATTACGAATTCACAGGGCACTTGCAAGTAAGTGATGTGAAACCATCCTCTTCACCAATACACTCATTGAAACTGACACTTCCATCATAATCCAATAATCTCATAATAACATCTCATATTAACTCTACAACATCATTAATCCATAATGCATGTGAAACAATAATCAGATAACTACAGCCCACAATAATAGTTGTTACTCAATAGTAGCGATCAAAACATCATAACAAAATGTATCCAGTATCAAAGTAATTGCAACCAAACATAGCATAAAGCAACTTGAAAAAGAAACAAAACGGAGGGGTATTACAAGAAGCTATAGAAGGAGATAGTTGATAAATTTTTGGACATTGCACTGAAATATGGTATGATTTCATATAACACTTATCTGGAAGAACTACAAGTGAAGGAGCTTAGAAAATTGATTCTTAACATGAACATGTAGTAGAAGAAGAATATATTTAGGAAAATTTCCCTTTTTTAATAGAATAATTGGCACAAAAAGAAAGTGGAGAAAAGTGTAATACCCCACCAAATAACCTTAAAGGAAGTTGCAATTAACATCTTAAGTGAACTAATTTTTTTTTTATAAAGTGCATTTAACATACACATTCACTTACTAATCAACAACAACCTCTAAGGCTACAAGGTTAGAATTACTTAAACCCACATATACATATTACATATAACCATAGCCTTATGAACTTTATGAAATCACCATCATACATCATAAAAATATCACATAACATAATAAGATAATCAACTGAGATACAATCTCATAAACATTACCTTAAACCAATAGATACATCACTCATTCCCAGAATGAGACACAAGTACAAATGATTACAATTACACAATTCCACTTTATAAACATAAGAGGGATAAAATAACTTAAACAAGTTAAAATATTACAATGCAAGATAAACAACGAGAACCGCGAGTTGTCCATCTGGATGTCTCGCCACCAAGTACTGAAGATAGATAGGGACCCAACGGTTTTGGTGCATGTTCCACCCAACCAATGTGGTACCCGAAGGCCCACCCCCCATGCTAGGAGATAGTAACAAATTAACATGGACAAAGATCTACTACCTCTAACCAAAGGCAAACTCATACTGACTTATACTATTATAACCAACCAAATGAATTAACAAGTACAACTCATTCACTATACAAGTACGAATCAAATACAATGCATGTACAAATCTAGTACAATACAAGTACAAATCAAATACCATACATGTACACATCAAGTACAATGCAAGTACAACTCCAACATCACTGACATAGGTCACATTGCTTCCAGACATAAAGTAGATCAAGTATGTTCACAGAACCATACACATAAAACAATTAACAATAGTTGTCATAGATAGAGTGTCATCGCAAGGTTTGTCATGAGATCTCCTCTGGGCATTCTTCATAGGCTCCGGCACAAGTAATCCTGGTGGCCTCAACCGAATCCCGGCACTCATACTCACTCATGCGGAATCAACTACCTCTCGCAAGAACTAGATAGTTGATCTTGCCATTCCAGGCCTTCTCACTCATCCCAAGTCTAAACAAGCCCTTGTGTCTATGAGTGAGGATTAAATTATCTTGATTAGTGTGAACTACATCCTAATCATCTAAGTACATTAATTTAATTATCACTTGATTAACTCACTTTTGAAGGTTACCCGGTTTACCACTTTGGGCTCCGGCCCCTAACAAAAGCCACTCTTCTATTCGACAACTCACACCCAAACAATCCACCAAGGGAAACACAAGTGCATACCAACTAGGCATCATAATCCACTCCAACACAAGGAGGATACAAATAATAGAACTCACTCCAACATCTTGGAGAAAACAACACATAGTCCACTCCTTTCATAGGAGGTACAAAAAATCTCACTCCAAACATCTTGGAGGCAACAACACATAGTCCACTCCTTTCACAGGAGGCAACAAGATGAAACCACATAACAAGGTCACTCCATACAAGGAGACACGGATCCCATAAGCCGCTCATAAACCAAAGAAGTGCAAACATGCCCGTTCATGAAAATCGGGTAAAACTAAAAAGACGCCATGCACTACCCAAGGGAAAATAACTGGATAGCATAAACATTCAACAACCCTTATCCTCTAAGTTCTTCTGGAAGACTTATAATTTAGGACTAACACTAAATCCCAAAACCAACAATGCAACTTGACGACATAGCAACAAAAGCATTCAAGTCATCAATCAAATCTAATATTTGGATTTCCTAAATCCATACTCATTCAATAGGTAGTGTTGACGAAGTCAAAGACATGATAAGTAAATCATCTAAAATAATTATAACCCCTATTTCCCTTTTCATTATTGGAAATCTAAAATAATTAAACTTACTCCCCTTTACTGAATACAAAGGATTAAATCTTTTAAGATAAGCATGAGGAAGATACTACTTTTGGATATACTAAATCCATATCTCTTTCATAATTCAATCACAATGATTCAATTAATCTAAATAGAAAATTAATAAATAATATAATTGATTGCCTCATCAATAAACTTCTTAATTTACTTTTAAATCAACACAAATCCATGCAAGTAAACTGCTTCCATTTCCTAACCAAATCTTACATCTCATTCAATTTTCTATTTAACACTTAATCACTTTAATATAATAACATATTGTTTCTCTATCCATTTTCCATATACACTAATCAATCCATTTTTAAATCTCTATTCAATAATACATTGCATACATCTCATTAAAATAAAATACGATAATGAATTTTACATTGAATATATATATGTTCCATATTATATAGACACCATTAATATTCCATTCACAATGACTAGATTTCTCTATAGAACTAAATAGAACATAATAACTATTTGCCTTTTTCAATATAGTTAGTTCCTAAATTTACTTCTAATGCAACTTAACACTATTGCAAACAATCTTTTTTCAATTTTCTATCTAGAGTCTATATTTCTTCAACTATCCATTTAAAAACATGAAATTTTATCAATGTATAAAAATATCTTTTGGCTTGTCTTTTTGACTACGCATTCAAAACTTATCTTTTAAATTCTTCATGCAAAACTAAATCACACGCACTTAAATAAAACAAGGTAAATCCTGATTGAAAATACTCATGAATATATATATATATATATATATATCTCAATATATTTTCTTCAATCATATTAACAAAATAAATATTTTCTTTTAAATCAAGTAATTACTTCTATTAAAAAATATCTTTCTTTATACATTTTCTACACATACTAATCATTTCTTTTAAAACACTAATAATACCCAATTTGCAAACAACAGAATAAAATAAGATAAAATATTATTTATTCTCTCAAATGGATTTATACCTTCACTATATATATACTAAATATAAATTAATATATTTAATCATTGACATTTCTTCTATTCTTTACAGAATATTAAATTGTTTAATTCAAAAAAAAATATCCCTTATCACTAATTTTCCAAAATATAAATATATATTTATCCAATTAAATCAAATTAATAAGTGGACCTTTCACACATGAATTTAAATTCCACAACTAAATTTTAAATTATGCATTATCTAAATCAAATATTTAACTCCTTCAATTAAACTTTAACATGTCATTTTAAAATAAACAATAATTTCCCCATATGTTTATAATATTAATTCCACTAATCAAATATACAAATTTTATTTAAAATAATATAAATAAATATAATACTTTAGTATTATAAATTATAATATAAAATATTATTAGATAATATTTTAATATTATAATAACAATACCTAAAATATTAATATTTATAAATATCAATTTATTATTATTTTATTTTCAGAACAGCCATGGGAAAATAATATAACAGCAGTCTCATGTTTCAAGCATAACTCAAAAAATACGATCTGGGTATTTCCCATTTTTGGACAGGAGTAAGGAAACTTCAAAATGCAAAAACCCGTTAAATTTCTTGAAAACCCAGTTTGTGAAAGTGAAGTTATAGGTGGCGTAACCAGACCATTTTACCATGAAAATATAACTATACTGCAGATTTTAAAATCCGATTTTTAATAATAACGAAGGGTTTCATTTTCTAAAAACATTCTAAATGCATTTTTCAATCTCTATGTTTGATTTCAATAACAATAAAATCAATTTCTCCAAATAATTTAAATTCACTAAGGTTTTCACAATTTTCACTCAAGAATTTTCACAAGCAAAGGCTGTAAATTTGTTTAATTCTTTTCTTCTAATATCAAACTTGTTTTCTAAAACAGATTTAACAAACAAATCTTTAATCATTACTATTTTAAAGAAAACAATCAAGAACAATAAAACACAAAGAGGAAAACCTGGTATAAGAAACTACAGGAAGAGATGAATTTTTGTTGCAAGCCTCCTCCAAAGATTTCTTGAATTTTCTTCAATCTTCCAATGAATCCAATCCAAAATCCAACAAATGCAAACAATCTCTCCTTCAATCAATTCTACAATCAAACTTTCTTCAAACCCTTGTGCAAATTTTCCAAAGTTCCTTTCCTGCTGTAAAAATGTATTTTTCTAAAAACTCCCTTCCCCTAAAATTAAAACATATATCCTTATAAATCAAAAATACCTAATTCAACCCTAATTCACATTACATGCAAATTAGATATTTCAATTTCAATTTCTATTTCAACATTTACAACCCTAATTCATATTACATGCAAATTAGATATTTCAATTTCAATTTCAATTTCAATTTTCAATTTTAATTTCAATTTCACTTTTCCAAAAACCCACTTTCAATTTAAAATGAAATTTGAAATAATAAATTAATTTCCAAAGTTGCAACCAATTTCCCAAATAAACATTTAATTACAATTTCTAATTTAATTCTCACACGTTGGAATTAAATTCCAAAATTAATTCTAATTCTTTTATTTCCTTTCATTCTCTTGCATCACGTTTAATTAATTAATTTAATTATTTAATAACTAAACTCAACCCCTTGGATTAAATTTAATTAATTAAATAAATTAAATATAATTAATTAATTTAAATATAACTTTTATCCACATTGCATTATTTAAGTTAAATAACTATCAACATGATTTAAAAGCAATTATTCTAAATATCTATTTCCAAATCAAGAATGCTTCAGAATTAAATAACATCAAAGCAAGACAGACAATGACTCAACACACACAACTGATGACACACTAAGGCTAGGGTATACACTTGACACATGTTACCTATCTACTATCTCCCGTTCAACTTAACCGTTGGATCGACACGCTCAAACCTGTGAAGCCAGGTGGAGTCGATGTCATGTACCTGCAATCCTGCCACCAAATAAATAACATCATACAATATATCCAGCATATAATACACACCGTGAAGAAGAAATTACGGATTCATAGGGCACTCGCAAGCGAGTGATGCGAACTCGTCCTCTTCACCAATACACTCATCGAAACTAACACTTCCATCATAATTCCAATAATCTCATAATAACATCTCATGTTAACTCTACAACAACATTAATCTATAATGCATGTGAAACAATAATCAGATAACTACATCCCACAATAATAGTTGTCGCTTAATAGTAACGATCAAAACATCATAACCAAATGTATCAAGTATCAAAGTAACTGCAACCAAACATAACATAAAGCAACTTGAATAAGAAACAAAATGGAGGGGTATTACAAAAAGTGTTGAAGAAGTGAATATCACAGGAGAATAAACAACAAAGGAAGATAGTTTTATTCCTATTGTACATGATGAAAATTTTGAAATTTGTCAATACATACCAAAGAATCCTCCTTAGGAAAACTAAAAACAATCTATACAAGGAGAAAATGTGAATGAAGATGCTAAAGAGAAAACTAGTGATGCAAAGAATGAAGATGAACAAGAGAATTTTGAGAGGGGAGATGAAGATAAGGAAGAAGAAACACATGTAGTCTCTAGAATGGGAAAGGAAAAGGAAGTGGAAGATAAATTTACAAAAATTGCAAACACTTTTTGTGAATCCTCTAGCTCCTTCAGAGACTCCTTGAAGAACCTATTGAGCATGCAACTCAAGTTCCAACCTATTTTTCTTCACAATTGCTACAACTGCCAATGCAACAAGGAAATATAGACCTAGACAAGATTTCCCTCCTCCAAAAGTTACAATTGGCAAATGTATTTCATGCATGTATTCTTGGAAGGAGATGATTGAAATACATCAAAAGAGCGAAGAGTTGATGGAAGAAGCAATAAAGGCATTACAAGAGGCCATACCTACTGCAAAAAACTACACATCACTTTCTAGTATTTAAAACCTAAACCTTTTAATTGATTATTTTAAAAGAAATATGCCTTTGGTCTTAGAGGTGAAGTGGAGAAATAAATTGAAAATAAAATGAATGATAAAAAGATGATGGAAATCACAGTGAAATATGTTCTTGCGCATAAAAACCTTCAAGAGAACTTGAAGGATGCATAGATTTGTGTAGATGAGGAAAAGTATCTTTACTAATATGGCATGAAGTGGCCCAAATCCACACAGAGCATTAGGAATGAGATGGAAACCATTGAGTCTCAAATCAACAAAGCCTCCAATACCTATGATTCAACACTTGATCTAGCTGGTAATACAAAGAATATAATTGAGGTTTTGCATAAGAAGTTCTTCTAGCTACATAAACAACTGGAGAATGTCATTTTGTAGTTTGGAGAGTTAAGGGAGTTGGTGAATGAAACTTTTTCATTTGTCTCGACTACCCTTTTGATTGCTACTAAAGCTACAAAGATGAATCTTGCACCTAGCACTCTAGAAGAAGGAGAAGAGTGTTGAACACATGGTATACTGAGAGGGGAGATGAATCCATATACTATTAAATAAATTGATCACAAACCATCTATTAAGTAGTACCAAACAAACTAAAATAATAATTGAGAGCATGAAGGAATCAACACATAGACACTAGGATTTTTGCGTGGAAAACCTAAAATGGGAAAAACCACAATAAGGATTAACTCAAAATATATTATAACCAATTATAAGATATTACAGGGGCTCACTACCGAGATACACTATCCTTATAGATCTCACAACATGAAATGATTAAAAAATAGAAAGTGGTTCACTACCAATATGTGAACTGATACAAAATGAAGCTTCCTTGTGTTGAATTCAGTTCCTTTGAAGCTTTCATTTAAAAAATACAACTCTACTATGTAATGATTTCAATTTTTCAGATTACAAACATACATCTCTTATCTCATATTGCTCATCATACCTTTTCACTCTAAAAAAGGCTCTACATTTATATCCAATACATCTGCATACACTAATTAGGTTGGCCTAATTAAGTTTAGCCCTATTTTAATTCAAAACTATCTTTCCCAATTTCATATTTGAATCAAGATTCATCCTCGTGCTCAACCAAACATGAAACACTCTATCTAGGTCAGCACAACCCAAAATTGGATCACCATAACATCCATAGATCATTCTTAATAAAAGAAAAGGATTAGGTCAGCCCAAAAATATACTTAATCACAAAATAACCCAGCTAAGAAATTTCTGATGAACCATATAAAAACAAAATCATGCACCATTTGGAATATAGAAAATTCTAACACTTGTACATAATATTAAGAAATTGCAAAGACTAATTTTAAGCATAAGATAAATGCAGAGGAGATTACACATATCTATTTCACTGAATAATGATAGAACAAAGTGCCAAACTTCTATCATTTGTGACTCTCAACTTGTACATCCAAAACATTTGGAAAATTGATCATATATGAACATAATAGCTAGGAACAACATAATAAAACAATGTAGGTTGATCTTATCATATGTGAAATTGTGGACCAAATATAGGATTAGAGTGACTTCAATTTGATGACTAGAGTAGATAGATTGTTAACCAGATAATGTTGGCATAAATGAAAGAACATAAAATGAGTTCCTTCTTCATTCTTCCAATAGTACTCCCCTTTTTCATTCATGACAACATGTGTCAAAAAAACTTAAGACATCATTTGCACAAACAATCATCATCTCCCCTTTAACATTTTCTATCTCCCACTTTGACATCAAGGACAAAGGGTGTGGAACCAAAAAAATGATAGATATATACATAAATTTTTTTGAAGTGATCTAACTCCCCCTAAGAGAGTTATCTAAGATTAATGATATACCCTTATGTATAGAAGAGTACGCAAGTGAATAATAGATTAACTAGAGGAGTAGGCCTTTTCAAGCTCCTTGAGAATTGTTTCCCAGGTAGGCTTTCCTTCATCCCAAGTCTTCTTGGCCGATGTAAGTAATTTGTGCATTGAGTCCAACTCAAAATTGTTTTCCTCTACTTATTTTGGAGTGGTGGGATGTAGATTTATCTTTGAAAATTTCTCAGCATCTACTATAGCACTTTACATCAGAATGTGCTTGGCTTTCAACAAGTCCCCAAGCTGATGAAAACTTCTTATTATGTCTTCCTTCTACTTTTTCAATGTGAACTTATTTTTTAAGTCTGTGATGGCAGTCCATGAAGTATAATCTCTAACATGGGCTAGGTAATAGGCTCCAATGGATTTGGTTATTTGTGACTCAATAAAATCCATTAAATCCTTAACTCCTTGGGTATCATTTGGCCATCTCATACAATACAAAAAAAAATTAGCTTCCTCTTCACATTCTTGCACATCAATTATATAGTTTCCCACTTTTTCATACACAAATGTGCATCTATCTTGTAGATCAAGTAACCTCTTTTCTACAATTCTTGATTTTGTCTCTTTTTTAGTCTTCAATTTAAGATTGGAGGTGTATTCTTTGAGATAATCAACTAGAATTTTCAAATTTTTAATAGGAGCAAGAGAGCAATATAAATTTATCAGGGGTAGCTTCTTGTAGGGTTTTGATTGCATCATTGATCAGTTCCATTCCCTTTGGGTGTGTCTCTACAATTAATTTCCTTCTAGAGGCAAGGAAGGCATATCTTGGCTCCAATCTTTGAACTAGTGGAATATTTTTTAGATACACACTACCTTGGCATATTGGGAGTTGTAGCAACTAGGGAGGATAAGTTGGTGGGATTCTTATTTGTTTTCTTAAAATACCCTTGAGTGGTATTCTGAAGGATTACTCAGAGGGCTTTAGTTGTTCCATGGTATTTGGAGACACTTCTTCATTCTTTCCAACTTCAGACTCATATTTTCAATTTTCTTTCTCTTCTTCACCAGAGGGTTCCTTCTTTTTGTCATTTTTGTTTTCATCCTCCTTTTTCTCCTCATCATATTTCTTATCATTTTTTTCTTTCTCTCCTTGCCCTTATTCTTGTGTTCTTTCATCCTATTTTTCAGAGTGATCTCCATCCTAAACATCATTCTTCTTTTCGTTCTCTTGCTTTTTAATCCAAGTTTCATCTACATTGATGGCAATTGAAATGTCTTCTAAAGGAGAAGTCTCTAAAGAGGCATGTGTATTATCAAATGGGTTTCCTAAGACAACAAAATATGGAGTCTCTTCTACAGAATAAATATTTACTTCTTCAATAGCTTCTTTGAAAACATGTAAGTTTTTAGAAATACCTTTGTCTTTAACAAGCTCCTTAACTTGAGTTGTGTTGAATGATGAATTGATAGTCATCCCAATTTTATGTGCCATATCTTTCACTTTGTCAAGGGTTTCCAATTTCAATGTTTTTTTGTATTCCTTTTCTTTGGTCATAAGAATAGCAATTCTTTGCTTGACCCTAAATTGCTTAATGTATTCTTCTAGTAGTGTAGCCTTATCATCTACAGACTAGGAGGATCGAACCTCATTCAAGAAATCATATTTTATCTTGTCTTCTATATTAATAGCTTCATGCCTTATTTTTACCAAGGCTTTCCATACTGCTTTATTCACCTTATTCTTCATGTTATCCATAATTTCTTGTAAAATGATCATATATGAAATAAATGAATTTATGATAGTTTCCTTATCTTCTTTATTAGCTTCATCATAAAATTTGGTAGTTTCTTTAATAAATCATTAGATTCTATCATATTGTTCACCAAAGGTTCCATTTTTAAGGGTGAGTGGGCTCTTACAAGAGGAGACTTTGACATTTCCTTTTTTGGTATTGATGTACTTTCATTTGCTTTCTTTTCCATTTTTGGTCAAACTTCTTGTGCACAAGTATTGTGTAGGATTATTTATCCTTTTCTATCTCATATTCTTTAGTGGTATCCACAATATCGCCCTTAGCTTTATTGAGTTCAGTACTCGCCTCTTGTGAGGCACCTTCATCACTTCTTTTTCTTTTTCTTGACAACTATTTTTCTTCTTCCAAACCAAGTTCAATTTTCTCTTCCATAGTATCACTTATGTTCTTTTCTCTTCTTTATTTTTCATTTTTTAATTTTTCTTGTTGAGGTATCAAGAGGTGCTACCAGAGGTACATCTTTCCTCTTTAACGTTTGGATGGTGCATACACATTAACTGATGCTAAAGCACTGGGCTCCACTTTCTTTTCTTCAACAGTAGTTCCACCTGAAGATATTGGCAATGTAGATCTACAAATTGATTTTATTGATTTGCAAGGTTTGGAGGGCTCACCAACAACTTTGTTCCTTTTCTTTTTTCCAACTTCCCTCAACTTGTCAACATCATCTTTTGAAAGTCTATGCAACCCAAATAATTATTCAACCTACTTGTTTACTTTTTACCTCTTTTAGGTGTTCATATTTCCATAAGTATTTTAGATGATTTTTCTTCATATGTGCCATGTATAGGTAGGGAAGGGTGCTTAAGACTATTTAACAAAATTACAATTAAATTTTCAGCCATCCTCTCATCAATCTCATATATGAGGTTCTCTATCCATATTGATCTAGGTTCAATCACCTCAATTATGTATTCATCAATGGATACAAATTTTTTTATATCATTTTCATATTTCTCCACTGATATTTTAGGGATTATTTATCTCTCATGCATGTTCATTTGAAATACTATGAAAAATGAATTCAGTGCATCATCCTGAACCTTATAGTCTCCAATGTTGTAAAAAAAAGAAAGGTGTGCCACTGGTCTACCTATGTCCCATATTTTTTTTTCCTTTCGGGTAGCTCTCTCAAGAAGTAGAGTATCAAGCACACAATCAAGGTTATTAATTTAAAAGCATACTTCTTCATTTTGTTCTAGTTCAAGCTCTCTAGAATTTTGTGCCTGAGAAACTCACACAAATCATAATCTCTCTAATTTACTACCATATCATGTGCAACATAGATTGTAGTTGTAGATATTGAGTTATCTCTATTAGTGAAGTAGATTTTGTGGCCAATCATGATTGATGCATACTTCACAGTAGGTTTGGTAATGTATTTGGTTGTTAATGCTCTCCTATCAAATGTGGCACTAGTTAGCTACATAATCACATTATTCTTTACTAACTTCAACATTGGTATGGGTCTAGTATGACATAATCTAGTTATAGAATTGATTACATTTTTGGAGATTAATCTAGGCATATATATCTACATGAATCTATCATGTATTCTATTCCAAGCTATCCTCACATATTTTGCATCTAATTCACTACTTAAATTGGGGAACCAATTCCAAACATCTAGCGTCTTTTGTACAAGGTTTACATACTCTGGTTTAACCAAGGAGTCATCTCTGGTTAGCTCACTTAACAATAGATTCTTAGGAACTTGGTGATCATACTCCTCCAATTTTCCATGCATATAGGTTATTTTGTCCTTGATAGGAAAAACATTGGAATTTTCAAAAATTCATCGATATGGTCATTATCAAAAACCTTCCCTGAAAACCTCCTAAACTTTGGTCTAGGGATTTTAGAGATCTCAACTACAATTGGTGTACCCATTTCAACCTCAATTTTACCACAAATACTTATGAAATTAATTTCAATGAAAACTCTCAAAGCATAGATAGCAATAAATACCTTTTTCATTCTCAACGGGAACTAGTGTTTGTACTAGATTACTTCAAGTTGCCTCCAAATTTACTTCAATTCACTTTTGTTTCTCCCAAGTATGAAAAAGTGATTAAGAACAACTTGAAATTTCACTTTGTAATTACCAATCTTCCCTTATTTCACATTTAGTACACTTGATTCATAGAAAGTTGATAAAGACTTCATGTATACACTGTAAGCCAGTTACTCTTCTACACCCACTTATTATTGACCACATTCTTTCCCTTGGGAAATTCCACTGATTCCCATGTTTTATTTTTGATCAAAGTGTTGGCCCACAGTTTTCATTGCACCAAAATATTGACCTGTTAATGCTCAATACAACTACCAGAGTTAATGGATCCACGAGAGGTAGTTAGTCCATGTCATGAATCCTAAGGGAAGTGCTAAACATTTTCCAACAAACTACCCCTCAGCATTACCCAAGGGGATTCAAACCCAACACCTTTGACTCTGATACCACTTGTTGGCCCACAGTTGTCATTGCACAAAAAGATCAACTTGTTAATGCCCGATACAACTTCCAAAGTTAACTGATCCATGAGAGGTGGTTAGTCCATGTCACAAATCTTGAGGGGAGAATTGACCATCTACCAACATAAAGAGCCATTTTCATTCTTCATAGCTTGTTCCCATTCATTTTTTCCCTTAGCCTCATCATATGTTTGAGGATCAATGGTCTTCATTATGGTGGTCATTAGAGGATAATTAATTTGTTGATTCCTTTTATAAATTTCTTGAGGACTCCTTGTCTTTGGAGGGGGACTACATTCTTGAAATACATTATAAATTTCCTTATAAGTTTCATTGGTTTCAAAAGGCTTAGAGGATTCACCATTATCTATGTCCACTTGATGAATAGGGGAGGATTGTATCATATTCTCAAACTCTTCATTAAATTTGACATCCCTACTTGTGAACACATCCTCTACACTAGGATCATACAACCTATATCCTTTCCTTTGATCATCATATCCCACAAAGATGAACTTAAAATTCTTCCTATCAAATTTATTTTCTCTAATCTCATCTAGTATGTGAGAAAATTCTTCACACCCAAATACTCTTAAATACTTAAGATCTAGTTTCTTTCCCCTCCATGCTTCTTCAAAAGTGATATTCTCCAAACAAATTGTACAAGATCTATTCAAAAGATGATATATAGTATTGATAGCCTCAGCCCAAAGAAACAAAGGGAGACCCTTGGATTGTAGCATGCATTGTGTCATTTCCACTAAGGTACTATTCTTCCTTTTAGCAACACCATTTTGCCAAGGAGTATATGTGTTAGTCATTTATGTCTTGATCTCATGATATTCACAAAAGGTTTTGAACTTGTTGTTTACATATTCTCCACCATTATCTATTCTTACTCTCTTGATCTTATTCCCACTTTTATTTTCCATAAATTATTTGAACATTTCAAATTTTCTAAACACTTCATCTTTTTGCTTAGGGTGATCCCACAATGCTAGTTTACAATTTTTGGAAGATTCTAATTTTTGATGAAATCAGATATTTTTAGAGAATATAATTATTTTAGCCTTAAAAAATTCAATTTTAAGGATTCCAATTGAAGAGGGTTTGATCAAACAACCTTAGATCAAACCCCCTTGGATATAACCTTGCTATTTTTAAACCATACCTATAATGGAGTCTCCTTTACACCTATCAAAATGCTGATAAAAAAACACTTTTGATTTACCTTTTGGGGGATCAAATAGATTCATTTAAAATTTATTTCTTGTAAGTATGTAGTTCTTATTATAAGCTTCCCAAAAAGTATAATTTTAAATAAATTTAATTTAATTATTATATTTAATATTTATTTCTTGTGAATGTAGTTTTTTCATTGAAAATCAAGCTCTCTATTCCACACATGTGGAAAAATAGAAGATTATAAAAGGAAGGAAAAATATGAGTGCACCAAATATTGAAGTCCTTCATCCAACAAACAAAAAAAAATGAAAAATTGATACATACAAAAAAGCTATGTGTTATATGGTCTGCCTATGTCTAAATAGTAATTGGTTTGACTTTGAAACTTGATTAAGGAAAAAATGTTCAATAAAACACTATGAAACCAATTGGAAGCACTAGATATCATAGTTAAAAATTTAAATTTTTAAAAAATAGAATTTTATCCTTCATGGAAAAAATTTATGTGTTATACAGTGAGCGTCACTCCTTAAAAATTGTGTTTGCTGAAAAAAATAGTTTTCAAAAGAGATAGAAAAAGAAGTGCAATCTGATTCCAAAATTTTTGAAAAAAATATATTTACAATTTACAGACAAAATGTCACAAATCACTAGTTTGCATCATCTTCAAATTCCCCACGGTTTAGCCACTATAGGTTTCTGGAAGTGAATATTTAGTTAGAAAGAAATAGTTCAGTGTCTAGTTTGGCCAAAAAATTGTAAACTAGTATTGTGGGATCACCCCTTAAGGAAGTAGACCCAAAATTTCATTGAAAAATCATCAATAATCTTAAGATGTACCTTAATCCTCCCATTGATGGGCGATTCATAGGCCCACATAAATAAATATGGTCAATCTCAAGAGATTTATTTGACCTATATGTAGACCTTTCAAACTTGTCCCTATTTTTTTCTCCAACCATGCATCCTATACACACATTTGTGTTTAGTTTTATCCAAGGTAGTCCATTAACCATATTCATCTTTGAATAAATAGCCTAAATTTGATAATTTAAGTCACCAAATATTTGATGGCACAACTCACTTGTGGAGGAACTAGTAGTGATGTAAGCATTCTTATCAAAATATGATAAACATTGTAGATTAAATCACTCTCAACTCCTCTACCCACAATTTTGAATCCATCATTAATGTTCTTGATTAGACACTTATCTGAATAAAACTCCACCTCATAACCATGTTGATTAATTTAACTCACTAAGAGAATATTTTTAGTCAACTTAGGTACAAGATTCACATTTTTCACTTACAACTTCTTAGCATCATGTCCTTTCATTGAAATTGAACTCATTCCTTCAATTGCATGTGAACTATCATCCCCATGAAATATCCTTGCACCTTTTGTTTCTTCTAAATAATTAAAGAAGTTTTTATTGTAAGTCATATGTTGGCAAGATCCTAAATCAATATAGCATGTGTTATTTTAGTTTACTTGAGTGCTAAAGAGGGTATCATTGTATTATGATCACCATTTTCTTGAGAAAAAAATTGATTTCCTTCTTTGATAAAATTTTGTTTGTCCTCCTACATGTGATTTCCTAGGACATTGATCACTTTTCTTCCCTTCTTCTACATAATTGTAACATGTGATAGATTTATCTCTTTTAGAATGATCTTTGTTATTTCTCCATTCATTTTGTGCCTTTTGAAATCCATCCCCTATTCATTATCCTTTTTTTGAATCCATTGCCTTTGACTATTTTTGTGTTGATTCCCTTGATTTTGGTATAATTTAATTTAATTTTCGTTCTTATATTTTCCTCTAGACATAAATGCTTGAAAAATATTGCTAGACTCACCTACGAGCTTTTTAATCCTCTCTTCTTCATTCAAAAAGCTCCATACACTTCTTCTAGTGTGATATTATCAAATATCCCAATAAGATCTAATGTGTGGATGAATTTATGATACTCATCTAGAAGGATTTCAATTAACAAATCTATAATTTCAAAGTCTTCATATTTGACCTTCATCATTGCAAGTTTATTTCTTAAGTTTTTCAATTTTGCAATATGATCATTCATGCTATCTCCTCCCTTCATTTTTAAATGATTTAAATTCATTTTGATGTTCATCACTTTTAATTTTCTAGTTATTTCATATATTGTTTGTAAAGTTTCCCATATTTTCTTTATTGTTTTCAAATCTTGAACATGACACCTTATCCCTAGACTAATTTTCCATAAAATGCTAGCCTATTCATTGATATCCATTTTCTTCCATTTTTCATGATTACTTTAATCTTTAGGTTTTTCTTATATTGCTAGCTCCTATAATCCTTTCATTTTTAGAATCAATTTCATCTCACATTTCCAACTTGCATAGTTGGAACCATCTAACTTTGTACTAATCAAAATACTAGAGATCTCAAAGGCAACCATAACAAGAAAAAAAAAAAACTCTCAAGGCACACACACAAATGGATTAAAGAATAAACCCCCCACCAATAAAAACAATGAAATTTGTGTATAATCATGCCTTAATGTTGGTATTCTTATGAACCAAACAAACAAGGAATTTTACAAATTTGTGCTTACAAATATAAAAAGAGAGTTTCATCTCAAATACCTTATTTCTCTGAACTCTTCAAATGAGCTATGTTATCTCATCTTGTACTTGATTAAACTTACAATTATTTGAAGAATAATTGGCATATATTCATAAAAAAAATACGACTCTACTCACCAACAAAGAAAACTTCAACAACACTAGCAACCACAATTTAGTAAAAAATAATCACACATATTGGTCTATTCACATACCAAGGAATGGCTTAACTCAACCTAGCTCACCTCTAAAACACACTTTCTTCTTCCTTTTTGTCACTCTTTTGGATTCCTCTACTCATCAAAAATGACTTGCATGGAATGATACCTTCATTCAAGTCTTTTATTTCACTTTATGATAATTCAAAACTCACTGTTAGATCAAACATCCACCCATGATGAGTATTGGAGAAAATTCACATTATAGGCACTAAAGAGCCCATGTGGCTTTGATACCATTAAAACAAACTTAGAAAAATAGAAGGAAAGTAAATAAATAGAGTAGATTTGGAGCACTAATATTATAGGCTCAAGCATTAGATTTATAAAAAATATTCAATAAATTCTATGTTTGTTGTATCATCAAGTTAGGTGAAATATTTATGGTGGACAACTGAAGTAAACTATTGTGAGTAAAACATGGATGATTGAGTTGATGTGGATTGGACCTATAGTTGTTCTATGGCAACAAAATAGGAAGATCAATTTAGTTATTTCAACAACACCAACTACTCAACCCTCTTGAGAAGTTGTTGCACCACCACCCATTTAGGATAAAGCATGATCCATAGTCCACAATGAGCAAGGAACAAACACAAAAAATAATTCCCCTTGGTCTTTTTAAAAGGCTAGTGGAACATTAATGAGGAATTAGTGATAAACACCTCATAAACAAAAGTCTAAGTATGTCTTATGTCATGTGTTTTTGTGTTGAGTTGTCCACTCAATAAACAATCATGTGTTTCTTATACCTCTTTTTCAATCATTTATGTTTCTCACATCTCACAAGAGAGGAGGATAAGAAAAGTAGAGCTATCTTTCCTATCTTCAACAATAATGAAATAAGTTATAAAAAAAAATCAGTAACATCTAAGCACAAGAACAAAGTGAACTAATGTGTTTAGTTCTATTCTTGATGCACCATAGTAATTCCATGTTTCTACTCTAGCAGTGTACATGTGAAAGGTGTTGGGTGTGCACCTCAAACTTAATCTATCACTTTATATGATGTGTTGAGTTTAGAGTTTTATTTGGAAACCAACCATCAAATATTTACACAATTATAAACTATAGGTTTAGTTTACATTGGCGAATATTAACCTTCCTCACCTAATATTTACTTAAACAATATTTAATTCTTTTTTTTTTTTCTGATAACTAGTAGGAAGGGGTTGATGACAATGAGAGGGATCATATAGAAGGAAATGCTTGTACCGTCCCTTGTGGAAAAAATTTCATTGTTACGTAGTGTGCATTGAACAACTCACTTTTTTTTCTCCACAAGACTTGAATTAATTTATGATCTTTCATGAAATTTTTTCCTAAACAATGGAAGTGCCTCTGTGAAATGATCAACATCACCCATGTGGTAAATTCATGAAAATGAAGAAACTACCTAGAATTTAATCTTAAACTAGATAATTCAAACAAAATAAAAATAGAAATAATATCACTAGTGATAAATACATTACCTTATATTTTTTATGAATTCTAATAAACAATAATTAATATTATACACACAAAAAAACACTATATTATTTTTTTAGAATAGACCAAATATATAAGAAAAATTCGATACATTTTTTCATAACATAGAAGAACATTAAGGAAAAACTTAAACAAAATCATAATAATAGACTGATTGCAATGCAGCATTGGATGCTTTCTAATTGATAAAGTAAAATGTACTAAAATAATAGAATCTATGGTAGTGAATTATAAGTAAACTGGATGATGCACATGATAGTGAATTGCATGCAAACTAGCTAATTCATACCAAATACCAACATAATATCCTTTGATATGGAAAGGATTCACAATGTAATTTTGTAGAATCTAAAACTGAATCTTTGTAATAGCCTTAGTTAAAATCTTTGCAAGTTGTTCTTCAGTCTTGATATACCCAACTCCTACTACCTTCTTTTGTGCTAAATCTCTAATACAATGATAATTAAGATGAAATTATTTAGTTCTACTATGATGCACTAGAATTTTGGCCAATTTGACTAATCTCATAGTATTAAAAAATAATATTGTGCATACAATATGTTTCTCTCCAATTTCTTCACGAAATTTCTTAAGCCATAATGTTTGAGTTCTTGTAAAAGTGACTACAACATATTTTTCTTCTATTAGGGAAAGGGAGACTATGTTTCACTTCTTTGAGATCCATGTAATAAATTCAAAACTAAAGGATAAACAATTGCAATTGTATAATTTTGATCATCCATACTACCACCTCAATCAAAATCACTAAAGCCAACTAGTTGAAACTCTTTAGAATGTAGTAATGAGTGCAAAAATTCATCATTCATATTAGAATTGATACTTATTTAGAAAAAAATCATCAACATATAAATTAAAAATAAGCTCATTATTTTTTTTATTGTAGGTTGACTCTTGCTTCTAGTCAAGTCATTCTATTGAAAATAACCATAAGTCCTAGCATACCAAGATTTTGTTCCTTGTTTGAGGCTATTAAGGCCTTCTTTAAGTTGTAGACTTGATATTATTTTCCTTGAACCTCAAAATATTGTGGTTTTTCTATGTAGATTTACTGGTCATGTGATTGATTGTTTGCACCAACAAATGAAAAATAACTTTTTAAAACCCTAATTCTAGAAGTTTTCAAAAGGCTTTTTATAATTGGTTGGGATGTAAGTTATGGTATGAAATTCATGATATTGTAATTTATTTTGCATTGGATAATAAAATCATTGGATGGCTAATTTTCTATGGATGTAGCCCATATTGGGTAAACTGTGTTAATTTTTGTGTTGTTCTCTTTTTTGTTACTCTTCATTTCTATTTTTGGGTTATTTAATCTCATATAATTGTTAATGTTTATTGCTTCGATCTACTTGAATCCTAAAAAGTGCCCATTCAAAACTTCACTTTTCACATCCATGTGATGAGCACTCAATTTATTTTGGCTTGCTAAGGAAATCAACATTCTAATAGTCTTTTTCTTTCTATGATAAAATTTCCCTTGATAATCAATCTCGTACCTTTATATGTAGCCTTTAGCAACTAATCTTGAATTGTGTCTCTCAACACTCCCATTACTATTGTACTTAGTCTTATAGACCCATTTCATACAAATATTTCTTTTGTCATGTAGAAGCTCTATAAGCTCCCAAGTATCATTAATATGAATAGAATGTATCTCTTCTTGCATTTATTGCACCTAAACCTCATTAATACATAAATATTCAAAAAATGATGATTTAAAATTATATTTTGAAAATAAATAAATATTATTGTCTCATATCTTTGTTGAACTATATTTTCGTTAGTGTTGTCTTTGATGTCAACTTCTAGTGTAGTAAGTATGTGTTGGCGTAGTGTGGTGTTGATGAGATGTCAATCTCTAGTATGGTTGTGGTATTAAGTGTACTATTTGTGTAGTAAGTGTAAACCTCTAGTGTGGATCTATGATGATAATTCTTTTGCAATGCTAAGTAGGTGTTTCTAATGTAGCATGTTAACTTGGTTTCTAAATGATTTTCAGAAAATTTTAATTAATGAGTGTACAAGGTGAAAAAGGTGTGTTAAGTGTTCAACTCCACATTTATTCTACCTTGAAGATGGCTTATGTTTTTTGGATGTGATGATCAAAGGTGTTCATATGTGTTATATCTAGTGCTTCGAGTTCTGGATCGTGTGGTAGTGAAAGGTGTGCTTGGAAACATTTTTCTTGTGAAGTAGGTTGTCTGGGAGAAATGAAATTTCTTTCCATTTCTCTAAATTGAGATTACTTGTCTTCCAAATTTTGGGATGTAATTTTTCCTATATCTACCTTTCCTTGGATGGGTTCATGTTTATCTTTTTTTCAAGCTTAGATTCATTACTTGTATCTACTAGTCATTTGATTGGGTACATAGAATGATAATGTTCTTAAAATTTATGTGTTTGTGGAAGTGTTTTTGGATATTTTATTAATATTAGAATATTCTAGAGTTTTATAATATTTCTAAGTGGTTCATAAGTTTTTTTAAGACTTGAGAGGTTGAATGTTATTGCTCGATAAGTGTTTATGTCAATTTGGATGACCTAGTGTATTATTGTTGCATGTGAATGTTCTTTGTTTTTTGGGGAAGCATGGTGTAGTTTGTTACTATATATTTGGGTCCTAGTTAATTGTTAGTGTGGTTTTCCTTCACTTATTTCCATCACAGAGGTGTTTGGTGTTGACCTATTTGGTGGTTACACATTTGAGGTGCATACATTTCATTGAGGCAAACTTGGAGAAGATTTTTGAGGTTGTGAATGATATATATACAAGTTCAACCATGTGATGAGATGTGTATTGCAAAAAATGAATGTGCGTTGAGATATGAGTGCAATATTGAATGCTTAAGGCTATTAGAAGTAGTGAGTAGAATGTTTCTACATTTTCAATTTGCTAGAATTTTTTGGAGGCCATGAGTTGAAGGTAAAAAATGGTGTAGAATTATTATGGTTGATTATCCTAGTGCTTTGAGGTTGTGGGCCTCCCTATAACAGACTTATTCTATTCTCTTTTATTACAAATAGTGAGTCCATGGTAGTGAGATGTTGGTAGTAAACCCCTTATAGTGAGCCCTTCTTTCATTTCTTTTGGACAATCACTGCTTTGAGAAGTGAGCCTATTGTAATCAGATTTCATATATAGTGTTGATCCTTGTCTTGGTTTTTCACTAATTAGGGTTTTCCACATAAAATTTGGTGTTTTATTGTATATTAATTTTGATGTGTTTTTGTTTCATTTTTTATACTAATAATGGTTTAAATATTAATAAGTTTTTGAATATTAATGAGGGTTTGAAGGTTTAAATGTACAATATATTCACCGACCTCTCAGTTGTCATGTGTGTCTAACAATTTGTATTATAGAAAAGGCTCATTTAAATAAAGCTTAACTTCTTGAGGTAGAATTGGATGGCGTATAGGAAAGGTGCCAAAGATGTTGAATAGGACAACTAAGAGGGGGGTGAATCAATTGTCACTAAATTAAAATTTCAATTCAATCACTAGACCTAATTCTTAATACTACTTAAATTATTAATCATCAAATGCCAATGTAGAAACTTAAATCCAACACATAAACACAATAGAACCTGATTTATGTGGAAAATCCAATAAGAGAAAAACTATGGTGAGGATTGACTCAAAATATAGAGAATATCAAAACCAATTACAAGAGGCTCACTACCTGAAATAAGGCTCACTGCCAAAACAAGGACTCACTATCCACAAAAAGGACTCATTGTATGATAGGGGTAACAACTTGAAGGGCTCACTAACATAAAGATACAAAGAAGACTTGTTAAAAAGAGACTACAATCCCAATGCAACAAAGGATTCCACCAAAATGACTCATAAAGATGAATAAATGATAGAGTTAAACTTCTACTCATTACATCTAAAAACTTAGAATTAGGCTTCACACTGATCTACCACACTCACATCACACACACTTACTGAATTGAACCAATATCACATCTAACTACACTTTCTCTTCTCTTTTATCAATCTTCTTCTTCGCTCTTGTATATTTCTTCACCACTAACTCATCTTGTATTTATACCATCTTCAACTTTGAAACATATCTAAAGTTGGCCATCCAAATTCAAATTTAAATTAGGTCAACACTAAAAAATCCTATGGTGGAATTAGAATGAGGGTTACCCAAACACATGCTTCAAGGGACCCAAAAAGATCCAACACATTTCATCAAACTCAAAAGTAATATTTCAAACAAGGTCAGCCAAACCAATGTAAAACACATAGAACCATTAAGAAAATATCTTCTAGATGTCAAACTATCTTCAATAGAATTAAGGAAACTCAAATCTAGAAGCACAATTCATAAGACTTCATCAAAGAGAATTAGAACCAACAACATTTCTCCTAGACCTCAACCAAAAACATAGAAAACCACAATTCACAACTAGCGAACACAACTTGCATTGTACAATGAATCAACAACCAAAAATATGGATACAGCATCTTCTAACAACCATGAAAAACATGTTTGAACCACACAAACATAGGAGAAAATCCATACCAAAACTCAAAGAGACCACTAAATACCTGCAACATATCTTCATTACAATTTTCTCAATATGCCCAACATATACAACTAGTAACAACTAGTTGATAGCCAGTTGACCAGTTGACATCAATTCCAACACCTTCAATCTTTCCATTCTTGCATCAATCTCCCCCTTTGTCACTGATGACAACACATGATGTGAAAAACCAACAAAGACAACATACTAGCTCTAAATTTAGACTTTTTTGTTTCTCCCTCTTAGTAGATAATCTCTTATACTCTTCCTTTTCCTTCACATGCTTCTTCTTCCATTATTCCTCTCTTTTTTTTTCGCATGCTTCTTCTCCACCTTTTACATAAATGGTAAGGGAAAAATAATATTTAATATTGATTTATCCTTTGAAATAAAAAATTGAATACTCACAATGACAACACCTGATACTACCTACTCCCCCTATGAGGTAAACACCAAAAACATTAGTCCAAAAGAAAGATAGATCCATAGATCCACTAGACTAATGCACCTCCATATGCATCTAGTTCAAGAAAAGAGGGGAAATAAACCCTAATTTATCATGGAGATACTCAAAACTATCTTTAGGAAGAGCTTTTGTGAAAATATCAGCAATAAAATCCTTCATCGGAACATAATAAAAGTTTACTTCATTCTCCATGACCATCTCTCTCAAGAAATGATACTTGATAGATATATGCTTTGTGATCGACTGCATCAATAGATTATTTGAAATTTTAATTACACTTTTATTATCACAAAAAATAGAAATGGGATCATCATATACCACTGTGATATCTTTCAATGTTTGTTTTATCAATGGAACTTGTGTACAAGAATATGCAACAACAATATACTCAACTTCAATAGTAGACAAGGAGACTGAATCTTACTTTTTACTCAAGCATGCCGCCAATCTACATCCAAGAAAGAATGCACCACCACTTGTACTATTTTTTTCATCTACATATCTAGCCCAATCTACATCTCTATAGGCACTAAGTGTAAATTCAATATCTTTAGGAAACCATAATCCATAATTAGGAGTGCCATTCAAATATCTGAATATTATTTTAATAGAAACAACATGTGTTTCCTTAGGATATTATTGAAATATATCCACGAGATAGACAATATGCATGATATCTAGTCTAGTAGTAGTAAAATACAATAGTCCACCAACCATAGATCTATACTTTCTCTAATCAGCCTTAGGTGAATTATCATCTTTACCCAATTTGCAGCTAGTCACCATAGGAGTACTTATCAGTTTGGAACCATCCATCCCAAAATTCTTCAATATCTCTCTCACATAGATTTTGAAGTGAAAATTCATTTCTATTTGATCAATCTATAGCCCAAGAAATAAATTCATCTCCAAAAACATAGAAATTTCAAATTCTTTTTACATCTCTTCCACAAACATCTTGCACATATTTTCATTTCCTCCAAAGATAACATCATCAACATACACAACTACAATCAATATTTTGTCATTTTCAATTTGAAAGTATAGATTACTATCTACCATACCTTTGTTAAAACCTTTTTGAATCAAATACATGTCTAACCTCGCATACCAAGCTCTAGGAGCTAGCTTTAATCCATATAAATATTTCTTCAATTTTTACACCATATATGTTGATCTTTCAACTAAAATCATTCTAGTTGTTGCATATAGACTTCTTCTTCTAGCTCACCATTGAAAAATGTTGACTTGGCATCCATTTGATAGACCTTAAAGTCTTTATGAGCATCAAATTCCAACAACATCCTTATAGCTTCCATTCTTGCTACCAGATAAAAATTTTCCTAAAAATATATTCCTTCAACTTGTGAGTAACTCTTACACACAAGCCTTGCTTTGTTTCTAGCCACTTCTCCATTCTCATTCAACTTATTTATGAATACCCACTTCGATCCAATGATGTTTTTTTCTACCGATCTTGGGACTAATTCCCAAGTCTGATTGTTCTCAATCTGCATAAGTTCTTCTTTCTTTTCTTCCTTCCGATGTTCATCTTTACATGCTTCACTTATAATCTTCAGTTCAATCTCAGATAGTAAACATAGATTCACTTTAGCAACAACTTTTCTTCTAGTTAATACACCATTTATCTTGTCTCCAATAATCTAAATTTTTGATTTATTCTTCTATACATATTTAGGTGTCTTACGAGACATCACCAGAGCATCTTGCTTCTCTTTCTCATCTTTTTCCTCTTCTTCCATAATTTCTTCTATTCTTACACAATCATGTTCATCAAATGCATATCCATTAATTTCCATAGAATTCTTCATTGTCTCATCAACCTTGACATTTGAAATTTCTACAATATTTCTCAATATTTTATTGAAGCATCTGTCCGCCTTAGTTTTAATATAATATACACTTCCTGCATCAAAATTTCCCAAAGTTTCTTCATCTCTTCTGAATACCTTAAAATATTTAACTATAGGAATTATTCCATGCCATAGCTCATAGGGATTCTTTGTACTTTTTAATCTTTCTTGAACTAAATTGAATACATAAACAACAATACAAATAGCTTCTTTCCAGTACACCTCCGGTAAACTAGCCTAAATAATCATTGATCTAGTAGCCTCTTAAACTGTTCTATTTTTTCTTTCAACAACTTCATTCTGTTGAGGAGCTCTCAGAGCAGATAACTATATGTTTATTCCATGCACTTCCCAAAGCATATGAAACTCATTGGAGGTGAATTATCCACCTCTATCATACCTTAAGCATTTTATTTTCAAGTTCACTTCATTTTCAACCATAGATTTGAATGCCTTGAATCTATCTAATGTATATGATTTCTCTCTAACAAATGTAACCCATTTATATCTAGAATAATAATTAATTAAAAGCACAAAGTACCTTTCATCAAGTAGAATTCTCACTCTTTTGGATCAAAAGAGATCTATATGAAATAAATCTAGTAGTCCAGTAGTGGATTGTTCCTTTGATTTGTAATGAATTCTTGCTTTCTTTCCAAACTCAAAATTCCTGCAAATAGCATTAATAGGCTTTGTAATTCTCAATAAATGTCTCATAGCCTGAACAACACTAATCCTTTCCAAGTTATCAAAATTAATGTTACACATTCTCTTATTCTATAACCAACTATCATTAATCTAATTCATAAAGCATCATCCATCATCGCCTTTAAGTTGATAGATATTCCCTTCATATTTCTTTCCTGTAGAAACCAATGTTCTAGATCCTTTTCACATCTCACATCTCTCATCCTTTAACACAAGATCACATCCTTTTCTACACATCTGACCAACACTCAACAAATTATGCCGTAAACCCTTAACATAGTAGACATCACCAATATGATGCTTTCCATCAAAACTTATTGAACCTATCCCATATATTTTAGCACTAGTATCATCTCAAACATAACCAAGCCTCCATCATATTTTTCAAGCTTAAAAAACTTAATTTTATGACCTATCATGTGATGTGAACAAACACTATCAACTACCCAATATTTTTTCTCCTGTTTATTATGTAGGGTAGAGATAATTGAACCTACATTTTTCTCCTTCTCCAGAGGGATTTCCTTTACCTATTATTCAAAATTATCAATAGTAGGTTCATTCTTAATCACAAATAAAAATCATTCATTGTCATCAAGATCTTCATATTTTGAATCCTCATCAAATATACTAGCATTATCATTCACATAATAAGCTTTATTAATCTAATTTCCTTTCTTTTCTTTCTCATATCTTTGTTTATTCCTTTTAGCTCTTTCTCGACACTTTGCAACATAATGACCTATATCTACACAAATAAAGCATTTAAAGGGAAAATTACCTTTATAATTAGTAGAGCCTTTTCCTCATCCTTGTTACAAAGTTAGCTTTTATTTCATCAAAGTTTTCTTCACATATATCTTCATCTTTTGTGGCTTTAAAAGCAGTCTCTAATTTGCATCCATTATGTTAGGTCTCAAAAATGCATGTTTGAACCATGAGAGATTGCCAAGCTCTCTCAACGCTATTGGCTAACTAAGGAGGCCAACAAAAATAGTTAAACCTTCTACTCTTAAGGTTCTGCTAAACCTAGGCTGGTGTACCTATATGAATGCTACATATTTTGAACTATGCTTCTTGCTTGACTAAACTATCCACAATGGCAATTTGACAGTGGGGATATATGATCTAAATTTGGTATAAATTGTTTATGCAATATCAATTATGATCTAAATTTGGTATAAATTGTATATGCAATATCAAATATGATCTAAATCCGGTATAAATAGTATAAGCAATATCAAGGTGAAATATGATATGTTCAGTTAACAGATGTCAAATGAAATGAATAAAACTAAGTAATGAGAATAAGGGAGATGAGTGCCTTGCTGGGTAAAATGGAGTCAAAGGAAAGTCATAGATGAATGGATTCTATCTTTCAAGTTCTCTAATTGTTTGGCACACAAATATGATTTTATAAGTGGTATAAACATATGAGAATGTGATTGACAAACCCTACTTGATGTAGAATATCAATCCTAACTATCTGATTCTTCTTATTTATCCCAAATAACATTCCTAGATTACTGTAATTGAATGAAAGGAATTTAATTCTTCTTTAAAGAACCCAATTAATCAAATCACACAGATAAAACAAATGTGCACTGATAAATTGAACATATACTTGATACGTCAACATAAATAATCAAGAAACATCAAATTGGAGACAATCAAATAATTGAAAAATTTCAACAAACAACTAATACCAGAATGGAAACACCGAATCAATTGTCTTTCATTATCTTCCTCAAATATTATACTTGCAACATGGTCCTCTTGAATATAAACATTTTGAAATATTATACTTCCTACTATCTATCTTCTATCTAATTTCTTTCCATCCTCTATTGTTACAAAAAATGGATATTTATATATCAACTGCTTGAAAAGATGCATCCTTTCAGGAATGTCTTAAGCATAAAACACTAATAAGACTAAAATTAATTAAGCTTTATTGAACCATAAATGAACTCTTGACATGTTATCCATGTAGTCTCGACACTCAAGTGTATCTAGATCTCCTAATGCATTACAGATCATGATATCCATCATTACCATCCTTTCATTTTATTCACATGCTTCATTCAATGTTGCATCTTTCATAGTGGTCATCTTTAAAATCTCCTGCAGTATCAATTCACTTTCATTTTTCCATGCAACCATTTATTTTAATTTTCCTCCACCATCCAGGAATGCAGTCAATCCATTTTCGGCGGCTTCTATCAATCCTTGTGCATCCTCTTGTAACTCTTGAAAGAATTATTTGTGCTTATCCATAAAATGATTAGCATCCTTAATTGTTGCATTCTCAGGAATATCACATTACTCTATTTCCTTGAGTTTCTCTTGGATTCTATCATCCATCCTTTTATGTTCTTTTAATGCATCAAAGTTATGTGAGTTTTTTTCCCTAAAGTTTATTCAACCAAGTGGCTAAATTGGCTTGCCTCTTTTTGATCACTGCTACAAGTGTGTCATATTTTCCTTGAGAATATACACTTTACCCCTCCCAATGATCATTTTCTTGTGAAACTTCACCTTGGATGAGTAGCTTAATTGGACCTATTGTAACACTTAATAAATCCTTCATACACTCATTTTCTCTCGGCATTATTTCATTATTTGTCTTATACATCTCCTTTTCTTTGATCAATGCCTGTATTTGGGCTTTATTCAATTTTGCCACATTAATCCCAATCTCTTATGTTGCAATTGGATCAGCCTCCTCAACCTGTAAATTCATAACATGTCCAAATGCTTTCTCAGTATCAATGACAATTGAATTCTTGTGAGGTGGATACAAGGCCCAAATCATTAATGTCTCCTCATCTGGGTTATATTTTGATCCTGCACAAACTTTTGTCACCTTTTCTAAGTTGAGTTGAGCTTGTGTAGTGTTATTGTCCTTCAGGAAACTATCGAAGACTAGTGCAAAATTGAGGTCTAATCCTTGGAAAATCATGACACTAGCCTTTTCAAATATTTCCCTCCCTTTCTTGGGGATCATATTTGTCATCTCTTTCTCTACATCATCTCGCACATTTTTCAACAATTGTTCTTCATTTCCTGGTGTGAAATTGTCAACCAGTGGTCTTATTTCCTTTCCCTTTTTCTTAAATAAAAATTATTTAAATTCTGAACATTTTATGAACTCATCATCTGCTACAAAATATTTGTATTCCTCATGTCTTGCATCTACATCTATACATTCCTCGATATTTAATTTTCTAGCAGAATAGGTGTAATATTGAATTCTTGTCTTAGATATCTTACCAGGTGGACCTTCTGACATATTAGCCTCTAATGCTTCTTCACTAGAGGACAATAGTTCTATATCTAGCAACTCCTGATTATGTTGTTCAATCACCATCTCTACCTCTTATGCTTCAAGGTTTTTTATCATATCATCAAACTGGTAGGGCACATAGTGATACCCTCCAAAGTTTATCCTTTGTTTAGCATAATGAATATACCCATCTCGATCGAATTTTTTCCTCAATGGTCCTCTTTTCATGTTATAATATAATAAGTTATAAAGAATTAGATTATATCCTTCCTTTTCTATCACAGTAAAGTGACCAAAACATAGTGTATTGGGCATAAAATCATGTTTTCCAAAATAGCTTAAATTCATGACACTAGAGAAATCCATTTGCCTAACAATTTCTATGTATGCAATCCAGTCTGGAACTATTGTAGGAAAAATGAATGGGGTATTTTAAAATATGTGTACCCTAATCATGGTGGCACTTTTTAAGCAATACCAATCCCCCCAATTGTGGCTGATTGGTCCACTAAAATCTTTAGGTCTGAGAAACCTTTTTATTTCATCAAACAAAGAATAGTCACATGGATGATTATTAAACTTTTACAATGGTTTCACAAAGTATTCTTCAAAGTGTACAAAACTAGAATTAGCAAATGTACTGTCCCAAATAGAATTCCATGACTGAATAGGCAATGGCTTTCCTTCTTTATCAAATTGTGAAATTCTCAGCTCTTGGGGCCACAACTCTAATTCCTTTCTGAAGTATCACACCAAGTGCATAAATAATGAATAATTCTTGAGGTGCAAGACAAAGGCTCCATTTTTTATTGCCATCAACCCAACATCAAGTTCCTTAAACACATGTGAGGCACAGTCGAAAGGCCTAGAATTATGATATTCTATATCTATTGCAATCACCATGGGCACAATTGCCATATACTCTAGGACTTCCATCCCCAATATTTGTCCCACTGAGAAATATGTGTACTTCATATAAGGCTCAAAAATATCTACATGGAATGGTGGTCCTTGACTATCTTCGATCGGAATTGGTTTACCACCATGCCTAATTTTGTGCAGGGGTAATTTCCAACCCCTACAAATGGTGTCCATCCTTCTGAATTCTTTCTCGAGCTCTTCACCTACAATCCTCTCATTGCACATCTCTTCTAATTTAAAGACTTCACATATTGTATTTTTTGATAAATGTATTAATGGGTTCCTAGATAGATCACATATGGCTTTATGTTTCAGATTATAATGACTGGCCAACAATTTCACTAGTTCGACATCGACAAAAACATTAGGGCAAACCATTTTACCTAGATTAAGATTCCATGGGTTACATACTGGCTCAAAATGATTCCTCTAATAGGAATTAAATATAAACAATTCAAAGCCTCTAATTTGTGTCCAAACATCTCCTATGAATTTACATTTATTGTCCAATTTATCCACTTTTGCCCTACATTGTGCAGAGCATCTAGCTTTAGGTCTAGAACTAGGTAGTTAGTCTATGAGATCTTGGTTCAATTTTTATTCAGTGCCCTTAGGTTGAATTTCAGTTTTCAATTTTTTTCCTTTTGATTGACCACTTTCCCCATGTTTTCTACCTTTTGATTTCTCTGAACTAGTGTTTTCCATTCTTTGAAATTTACAAGATTTAAGGAATGAAGAACTTACTGTATTTCTCCAGAGATTTCAAGCTAAATGAATGCCCCAATCCTTTCTTAATTCTTCTACTTACCCTTGTCATTAGGACCATCTCCATCCCTCTACAAAGACCTTCTTCCTTGCATGTTGTGAGAAATTGTGATAGTCTAAACTCTAGGATGATTTCTTTCCGATATGTATTCTATTATATCAGTCTTAATGCACTTGTTCATTCAGAGTCGCCACTCACTTTTAGCAGTGACAAAATAATTTTTTTTATTATTTCACCCAACGGAATCATTTAAAATTTATTAACTGTTAATCTTTTTACAATGAATTTATATGGAAAGGCTACCTACCACCAAGTTTTCTTAGGTTATTGCCCAACAGAGTTGCCAATTTTTTAGGTCTCAAAAATGTAGGTTTGAACCATGAGAGATTTCCAAGCTCTCACAATGCTATTGGCCAACTAACAAGGCCAACCAATATAGTTGAACCTTCTACTCTTAAGGCTCTACTAAGCCTAGGTGGGTGTTCCTATATGAAAGTTGCAGATTTTGAACTATGCTTCCTACTTGAATAAACTATCCACAATGGCAATTTTATAGTGGGGAGATATGATCTAAATTTGGTATAAATTGTATATGCAATGTCAAATATGATCTACATTTGGTATAAATTTTATATGTAATATCAAATATGATCTAAATTTGGTATAAATAGTATAAGCAATATCAAAATGAAATCTGATATGTTTAGTTAACAGATGTCAAATGAAATGAATAAAACTAAGTAATGAGAATAAGGGAGATCAGTGCCTTGTTGGGTAAAATGGATTCAAAGGAAAGTCTTAGATTAATGGCTTCTATCTGGAAAGTTCTCTAATTTTTTGGCATACAAATATGATTTTATAGCTGGTATAAACATGCGAGATTATGATTGACAGACCCTACTTGAGGCAGAATATCAATCATAACTATCTGATTATTCTTACTGATCACAAATAACATTCCTAGATTATTGTAAATGAATGAGAGGAATTTAATTCTTCTTTAAATAACCCAATTAATCAAACCACATAGATACAACAAATGTGCACTGATAAATTGAACATATACTTGATACTTCAACTTAAATAATCAAGAAACATCAAATTGGAGACAATCAAATAATTGCAGAATTTCAACAAACAACTGATACCAGAATGGGAACACCGAATCAATAGTCTTTCATTATCTTCATCAAATCTTATACTTGCAACATGGTCCTTTTGAATATAAATAGTTTGAAATATTACACTTCCTACTATCTATCTTCTATCTAATTTTTCTCCCTCCTCTAATGTTACAAAAAACGGATATTTATATATCAACTACTTGAAAAGATGCGTCCTTTCAGGAATTTCTTAAGCATAAAACACTAATAAGACTAAAATTAATTAAGCTATGTTGAGCCATAAATGAACTCTCAATATGTGATCCATGTAGTCTCGATACTCATGTGTATCTGGATCTCCTAATGCATTATGGATCATGATCTCCATCATTACCATCCTTTCATTTTGTTCACATGCTTCATCCAGTCTTGCATCTTTCACAGTGGTCATCTTTAAAATATCATGTAGTATCAATTCACTTTCATGTTTTCACATAGCCATTTCTTTTAATTTTTCTCCACCATCAAGGAACACAGTCAATCCATTTTCGATGGCTTCTATCAATCCTTGTGCATCCCCTTGTAACTCTTCAAAGAATTATCTATGCTTATCCATAAAATTATTAGCATCCTCAATTGCTGCATTGTCAGGAGTACCCCGCTATTTTATTTCCTTGAGTCTCTCTTGGATTCTACCATCCATCCTTTTATATTCTTTTAATGCATCAAAGTTCTATGATTTTTTTCCCCAAAGTTTATTCAACCAAGTGGCTAAACTGGCTTGCCTATTTTTGATCACTGCTACAAGTGTGTCATATTTTCCTTGAGAATATGCACTTGAACACTCCCAATGATCATTTTCTTGAGAACCTTCACCCTGGATGAGTAGGTTAGTTTGCCCTATTGTAACACTTATTAAATCCTTCAGATGCTCATTTTCTCTCAACATTTTTTTATTATTTTTCTTGTACATCTCCTTTTCTTTGATAAATGCCTGTATTTGGGCTTTATTCAATTTCACCACATTAATCCCAATCTCTACTATTGCAACTAGATCAGACTCCCTAGACTTTTAAGTAATAAAATGTCCAAACACTTTCTTAGTATCAATGACAACTGACTTCTTCTGAGGTGGATACAGGGCCCAAATCATTAATGTCTCCTCATCTAGGTTATATTTTGATCTTGCATAAACTTTTGTCACCTTGTCTAAGTTGAGCTTATGCGTAGTGTTATTGTCCTTCAAGAAATTGTTGAATAATAGTGTAGAATTGAGGTCAAATTCTGGGAAAATCATCACACCGACCTTTTGCAACATTTCCCTCCCTTTCTCGGGAATCATATTTGTCATCTCTTTCTCTACATCATATCACAAATTTTTCAACAATTGTTCTTCATTTCTTGGTGTGACATTTTTAACCAATTCTCTTATTTCCTTTCCCTTTTTCTTACATAAAAATGATTTAAATTCTGAAGATTTCGTGAAATCATCATCTGCTACAAAGTATTTGTATTCCTCATGTCTTGCATCTAGATCTACAATTTCCTGGATAATTAATTCTCTACCAGAATAGGTGTAATTTTGAGTTCTTGTCTTTGATATCTTACTAGGTGGACCTTGTGACATATTAGCCTCTGATGCTTTTTCACTGGAGGACAACAACTCTATATCTAGCAACTCCTGATTATGTCATTCAATCACCATCTTTGCCTCTTTTGCTTCCATTTTTTTTATCATATCATCAAACTAGTAGGGCACATGGTGATACCCTCCAAATTTTATCCTTTGTTTATCACTATGAATATACCCCTCTAGATCAATTTTTTTTCCTCAATGGTCCTCTTTTCATGTTACAATGTAATAACTTATCAAGAATCAGATTATATCCTTCCTTTGCAAACACATTAAAGTCACCAAAACATAGTGTACTGGGCATGCAATCCTATTTTCCAAAAGAACTGAAATTCATGGCACTGGAGAAATCCATTTGCCTAACAATTTCTAAGTATGCAATCCGGTCTAGAACTATTCTAGGAAAAATGAATGGGGTATCTTCAAATCTGTAAACCGTAATCATGGTGGCACTTTCTAAGCAATACCAATCCCCCCAATTGTGGCTGATTGGTCCACTAAAATCTTTAGATCTGAGAAACCTTTTTATTTCATCAGACCAAGAATAGTCACATGGATGATTATAAAACTTGTACAATGGCTTCAGAAATTATTCTTCAAAGTGTACAAAACTAGAATTAGAAAACCTTTTGTCCCAAACAATATTCCATGACTGAATAGGCAATGGCTTGCCTTCTTTATCAAATTATGAAATTCTCAGCTCCTAGGGCCACAACCCTAATTCTTGTCTGAAGTATAACACCAAGTGCATCAATAATGAATAATTCCTAAGGTCAAAGATAGAGGCTCCATTTTTTATTTCCATCAACCCAACATCAAGTTCCTTAAACACATATGAGGCATAGTCAAAAGGCCTAGAATTGTGATATTCTATATCTGCTAAAATCACCATGGGCACAATTGCCATATACTCCGGGACTTCCATCCCCAATATTTTTCCCACTGAGAAATATGTGTACTTATATAAGGCTTGAAAAGATCTACATGGAATGGTGGTCCTTCACTATCTTCCATTGGAATCAATTTACCACCATGCATAATTCTGTGCAGGGGTAGTCTCCAACCCCTATAAATGGTGTCCATCCTTTCGAATTCTTTCTCGAGCTCTTCACCTACAATCCTCTCGTTGCACATCCCTTCTAATTTAAAGACTTCACATATTGCATTTTTTGATAAATGCATTAATAGGTTCACAGATAGATCATGTATGGCTTTATGTTTTAGATTATAATGACTAGCCAACAATTTCACTAGTTCGACATCGACGAAAACTTTAGGGAAAATCAATTTACCCAGATTAAGCTTCCATGGGTTACATGTTGGCTCAAAATGATTCCTCCGATAGTAATCAAAGTTGACTAATTAATAGCCTCTAATTGGGGTCCAAACATCTCCTATGAATTTACATTTATCATCCAATTTATCCACTTCTGCCCTAAGTTGTGCAAAGCATCTAGCTTTAGGTCCAAAACCAAGTAGCTGGTCTATGAGATCTTGGTTCAATTTTCGTTCGATGCCCTCTAGCTGAATTTTAGTTTTCTACCTTTTTCCTTTTGATTGACCACTTTCCCCATGTTTTCTACCTTTTTATTTCTCTGAACTAGTGTTTTTTATTCTTCAAAATTTACAAGATTTAAGGAATGAAGAACTTACTATACTTCACCGAAGATTTCAAGCTGAATGAATGTCCCAATCCTTTTCTCATTCTTCTGCTTTCCTTTGCTTCCAATTCCATGAAAGTCATTTTAATTGAGTTCGACTTGATTCACAAAATATTTAATGCTTCCATGCACCATAAATGTCTTGGTTGAGAGTTGCATGAAGTAGGATATTTGAAACTCTTGCTGTCACATCATGTGGCATATTTGCAAGACATTTCATATCTTTAGCCGATCCTTTCGTTCAAACATTTACCAATGTTCACACACCCACCAAGACATCTTGTAGTTCCCCTAACATCTTATGTCTCTCTGACATTTTCTTCTTAGTCTTCATCATATCACCATAACTCCCACCAAAGCAAACCTATCACGGTGACTTAATGAATCGGGCAAAAAATCCCTTGTTTCATTCTGAAGGTACGTATCTCGATGAGATGTTCCCTTTGTCAATTCAAATCACTGAGACAAAATGATTGTCCTTCCTATGAAACAATACTCATTGTGACCTTCCTATCTCTACCCACTGAGGTTTATCTCACTGATACCTTTCCTTCCTCGATGAGACCATGAACATTTACCCTCCGATAGTTTCTTTTTCCAGACATTTTGTCACTTCCAATCCTGTCAGTATACAATGGAAGGTTGGTAAGACTTTTTTGAGCTTTTCCTAGTAGTATTGTCTCATCGACTAGATCCTCTTCTACTTTATTGACAAGACCGGTGAATGCCTCAGCCTATCTTTTGGAACCTCACCCTGATGACCCTAGTCTGGCCGATACATTTTCTTATGCTTTGAGCGGTGATATATACGTAAGCTCAATATGACCTCACACCATCATGCCAATAGCCATTATCTTTTTGATAGAAACTTTGACCTCGTGTTTCCCTAACATGCATCCTCATTGGTATGACATTACTAACCTTTTTGAGATATACGAAAATAGATTAGCATTAGTATAAAAATATACTATGGATCAGTGAGACCTACATCATCTTATGCTAATATGATTAATACATTAAATATTCAGGGTTAGGTGAATTTTATGTGGCCATATGATAAATAATTGACCAAAAATGTACCAAACTATTCTTCAAGATGTATTTCAACTTATTGTTCACTTCATGTGTTTTGATCTCATCAGGGGTACTCGGACCATTAGAATGAGGAGTGTAAGGATTCTTGTAAGCTTTCTCTACATCATATCCAAAATACTCTAGATATTCTCCCATCAATACTTTGTAGATACCACAATTAGTTTCATCGAACCTAGGATAATCATAAACCATTTTTCCAGCCATCCTAGACCTTCCTCAAGTGTTTAAGCTCTTCATAAAGGAACCAAGCTATAATACCAATTGTTGAATAGGAAAACTAAGAGGGGGGTGAATTAGTTCTCACTGAGTTAAGGTTTTTAATTTAATCACTAGACCTAATTCTTAATATTTATTAAATGATTAATCATCAAATGACAATGCAGTAACTCAAATCCAACACATAAACACAATATCATGAGGTTTACATGAAAAACCCAATAAGGGAAAAACCATAGTGAGGACTTATACTATAAATAATATACAAACTTATTACAAGAGGCTCACTACCTGAAATAAGTCTCACTTCCAAAACAAGGAAGCACTATCCAAAACAAGGACTCACTATCCAATAGGGCTAACAACTTGGAGGGCTCACTGCCATAGAGATACAAAGAAGGAAAACAAGACTTGTTACATAAATACTACAATCCTAATGCAACAAAGGATTCCACCACAATCAATCACAAACATGCATGAATGATAGAGTTCACCTTCTACTCACTACATCTAGAAAATCAATATTAGGCTTGACACTGATTTTCCACACACACATCACACACAATCACTTAATAGAATCAATTTCACATCTAATTGCACTTTCTCTTTTCTCTTATCACTCTTCTTCTTCGCTATTGTATATTTCTTCACCACTATCTCGTCTTGTATTTGTACCATCTTCAACTTTAAAACATATCAAAAGTTGGCCATCCAAATTCAAATTTAAATTAGGTCAACACCAAAACATCCTAGGGTGGAATTAGAATGAGGGTTAACCAAACACACGATTCAAGGGATACAAAAATATCCAACATGCTTTATCAACCTTGAATGTAGTATATCATACAAGGTCAGCCAAAACAGTGTAAAACACATAGAACAATTAAGTACAAATATTCCAAATGTTGAAACTATCTTCAATAGAATCAAGGTAACTAAACTCTAGAATCATAAGTCATAAGAATTCATCAAAGATAAATCTATACCAACAACATTTCTCTTGGATCTCAAATAGAAATACAAATAACCACAGTTCACAACTAGTGACCACAACTTGCATTGTACAATCAATCAATAACCAAAAATCTAGATATAGCATCTTCTAAAAACCATGAACAACATGTCTTAACCACACAAACATAGGATAATATCTAGAAGAAAATCTAGAGCAACCATTGAATATCTACAACATATCTTCATTACAGTTTTCTCAATATCCTTGAAATATACAACCAACAACAACTAGTTGATAGCTAGTTGAATAGTTGACATCAATGACAACACCTTCAATCTTTCCTTTCTTGCAAAAAAGTCTCCTATGTTTGGTGGAACAAATTACTCTTTCTAGAAGGCCATTGTAGAAGGTTATATTATCTCATTCGGGTATGAAGTATGGAAATCAATTCAATATTGTTTTACCATGCCTACTACTTCTCTCCCAAGTGATAATGATATCGAATAGCATAAGATCAATGGAAAAGCAAGCTATAATATTTTATGTGGAATTTCATATTCAAAGCTTATGAAGGTGATAACCTACAAATCAAGTAAAGAGATCTAGAAGAAGTTAGAAAGTGTTATGATGGAGATGATAGGGTCAAGTAATCAAAGATACAAAATTTTAAAGCCAGAATTTGAAACCATAAGGATTTCAAAAAATAAGATATTGCAAGATACAAGCACATAGTGGATAAAGTGGTCAATGCCATCAATAGTCTTGATGGAAAACTAGAGGATATCGAAGTTGTGAAAATTGTATTGAGAACCCTTCCTAAATATTATAGTTTTAAAGATTTTTCTATTGAGGAAGGACAAAATTTGGATCAATATTCTAAAGATCAGTTGTTTGGTGCTTTAACTAATTTTAATTTAAGAGATTTTTTCAAAGATGATTCAAGGAAGTAGATTGATTTTAAAGTTAGTAAGAAAGAGAGTGATGATGAATCTTATTCAGATGATTTTATGAGGTGGAAGAAAATTTTGTGAGAAGACTGAAAAAAGAGATCTGGAAAAAAAAGATTTAAGTTACCCTTCAAGTGTTTCAATTATGGAAATATAGGTCATTATTCTTCAAAATGTCCAAGAAAAGTTTCTAATTAAAAATAAAATGATCACAAAGGAATGTCTATCAAGAAGAGTTACTATGTTAAGAAAGGAATCTATATATTTAATGATTAGGAATTTGACTCTCCAAATAGAGAAAGTGATGAATGCTTGTTCATGGCTTTCAATGTTGTAATTAATGTTGCTAAGCCTGAAACATGTGTGAAGGAAATTGCTACGGAAATAGGTTACAACATTGAAGGAACTATGCTGACTTTTCATGCAAAAGAGGAGAGAAATTACTACATAATTTATAGTAGACTCTTAAACCATATGATAGGTGATAAAGGAAATTTTGTTAAACTTGAGAAGTTTGATGGTGGTCTTCTTAAGTTTGGTGATGATAAATCTACTTAGATATGTGGAAAAGTTCCAACTAGTTTTGATGGCAAGCATAAGACAGATGATTTTCTTTAGTCAAGGGTCTTTGATATAATATTCTTAGTGTAGGAAAAAAATTTAGCAAAGGATATATTTTGGTATTTCAATATGGTAATTTTAAAATCAGAAAAGGAAGCTCCAAAACTTTGGTTGTAGTAGGAACAGGAATAGAAAGAAATTTTCATCAACTCATAAGTTCTAGTTGTAAGTAATTTATGAGTCAAATCAGTGAAAGTTGTCTTTGGCATAGAAGAATCAGTCACATCAATTTTCATATGCTAGTGAAGATTGTCTTTGCTCAAGTTGTGAGAGATCTGACAAGAATTAATAAGCCTATTAATGTAATTTGAAAAGAATGTCAAGTGAGACCTTTGAATTTTATGCATAGAAACCTATGTGGACCTACCATGGAAAATATCCCTCAAGGTGCCTAGTATGTTATGTCATTAATTTATTATTACTCTAGAATGACCTAGGTCACCTTTTTCATAGAAATATAAGAGGATCTAGATAAGTTTAAAGCATTTAAATCTATGGTTGAGAATGAAATAGATTTAAAAATAAAGTGTTCAATGTCTAATAGAGGTGGTGAGTTAGTTTAGAAACTTTTGTGAAGATCATAAGATAAATAGACTTTGATCAAATCCTAGGACGCCACAACACAATGGAGTTGTGGAAAGAAAGAATAAGATAGTTCAAGAAGCAAAAAGGACCCTAATGAAGAAATAAAATCTACTACATGTATATTGGAGAGAGGCTATTCACATTGCAATTTAATTTCTCAATAGAGGACAAGCAAGAGTAAATAGCTCACAGACTCCCCATGAACTATGGTATGGAAGAAATCCAACTATGAAATATTTTACAGTGTTTGGAAGAAAATGTTATATTAGGAGAGATGAAGAAAACTTAGGAAAGTTTGATGCAAGATTAGATGAAGGAATATTCCATAGATATTCTACAAACAAAAATGCATATAGTTACTAAAATAAGAGGCTAAAGAAGATATTTGAAAGTGCAAGTATTAAAGTGGATCAAGAACCATGTTAGAGCTTAGTGTTGATAGAAGGATATGAATCTGATGAATCATTTTGTAGAGAGTAAGAATAAAAAGAGGAAGATAAATAAAAGGAGATTGGTGCAACCACAGTAGGATGGTCCTAAAAGACAACAATCCAGACCGTGCATCAAGAGTAACACAATGGAAGAAACATGGAAATTGGAGGAAAATGTAGATGCAAATATTATTATTATTAGAAATCTTGATTACATACAGTCAACCACATTCGGGCTTACAAATTCGGCTCACAAGCCTAATTACAACATGTTCAAAATACAATACTCATACATGCAAACAAAAATCCTATAGATTGAACACTATATTCTTCTTAATCTACTTGATCTTGATTGATTGCTATTATAATAATCTAATACAAGATTTATATCATATAATTGGGTCAAGAAACATCTACGTTGGGCAAAGATCATTACAATCTCCGATGAAGGAAATGTAACATGTGCAAGAATAGGTCAGCCTCAAATTTGAATTTCTTCCATGATAGATGTGTATGATGAAGTGTGGACCTAAACTTAAGATTGGGTACACTACATGGAACAAATAAAAACACACCATGAGGATCCAAAAACTACGAGAGAGATCCATAATCAATCCAACTAGCTTTTAGGTTTGAAATTATTTCGGGGCTAGTTCCAAAAACTATCACTTAATCCAAAAGCGATAACTTGCTAGAAATCCAATCGAGCTAAAAAATTGAAATAAGTAAATTGAACATGTTCATGATGAAACCATAGGTACACAAGATCTCGTGAGAAAACAAAAACTGAACCCAATACCCCTACTAGAGTTGAGGGTGGGAATTGGCACATTATGAAGCAACGGCTATCCTCCTGGGCCCCACCCTGCATGCATGCACGGTGAGCCCTACTATTTGTGAGGTAGGAAACTAGTCGTTTGTAGGGGTGGGTGGTAGAAGTGAAGCAGGGTGATAAGGTGATAGTGGTCGCCACCCCCTACTATCTATAGGCAAGCCCAGGCTGTGCCCCAGAGCGAGAAGTAAAGTCCGGGCAGGTGTGCTTAGTTCCCTAGTAATCATTAGGTTAGGCACCTAGTGGGGTAGAGGAAAGGCACCCACATAATAGGGGGAGGCTAGAGCAGAGCCAAGAACGAATTCAGGGCAAAAAAAGGACCGGCAAGGTACTGGATTAGTCGGTTCAATGGAGAAAACTTCGCTTCGATATAAGGTGGGTGCAGGCACCAAACTCCCCCCCAAACCTAGGGCGGCCTCCTCCTCCCCGGTTGTCTTCCACACCCGGGACTGCTTCCTTACCGTCAATACCGGTTTCGCTCTTCATCGGGGAGTTAGATATGAAGAAGCCGAACCGTACCCCTTATTTCAACTCATCTCACTGATATTTTCCACCCGGGTGGGAGGGCTATGGATTTCAGTGCTACCTGGTGTAAATAACTATGGAGGTGGGTGGACCAGACCAATAGTAGGTAGGTAGCTGCTTGCGACCGGACCCGCCCGGGGTGCGGGCGAGACGTTTGATCGTTGGGAGAGAGAAGTTCTATTCTATAGTAGTGACCAATTCACTAGTGAAGTGACTGTACAGACTAATGATCTCAGCGGTTCATCGAGACATCGACTATAGTTCGAGGCTTCATATGGGCCCTATCCTTCCTATAGTGGGGTGAGGTGCGGGAATATGAACTCTAAAACATGCGTTTGCTAGCAGAGGGCCGGTATTGAATAAGCTAGCTAGAATGGGGAAAGACCTAAGATCATTTAGGGGGGAACCAAACTCCTGCCCACTGTCTAAAGAAGGGGGGGGGACCTACCTCCCTAATGACCAAGCATGGGTGCCTGATACATTGCCATCATTTGAACTATCTGCCCTAACTAGTTGGCTACTGCTTCTAAGATAGCATAGGGTACACAAGATAGCGAACCCAAAACCCCTACTAGAGTTGAGGGTGGGAATTGGCACATTATGAAGCAATGGCTATCCTCCTGGGCCCCACCCTGCATGCATGCATAGTGAGCCCTACTATTTGTGAGGTAGGAAACTAGCCGTTTGTAGTGGTGGGTGGTAGAAGTGAAGCAGGGTGATAAGGTTATAGTGGTCGCCACCCCCTACTATCTATAGGCAAGCCCAAGCTGTGCCCCGGAGCGAGAAGTAAAGTCTGGGCAGGCGTGCTTAGTTCCCTAGTAATCATTAGGTTAGGCACCTAGTGGGGGAGAGGAAAGGCACCCACATAATAGGGGGAGGCCTGAGCAGAGCCAAGAATGAATTCAGGGAAAAAAAAGGACCGGCAAGGTACTGGATTAGTCGGTTCAATGGAGAAAACTTCGCTTCGATATAAGGTGGGTGCAGGCACCAAACTCCCCCCCAAACCTAGGGTGGCCTCCTCCTCCCCGGTTGTCTTCCACACCCAGGACTACTTCCTTACCGTCAATACCAGTTTCGCTCTTCATTGGGGGGTTAGATATGAAGAAGCCGAACCGTACCCCTTATTTCAACTCATCTCACTGATATTTTCCACCCGGGTGGGAGGGCTATGGATTTTAGTGCTACCTAGGGTAAATAACTATGGAGGCGGGTGGACCAGACCAATAGTAGGTAGGTAGCTGCCTGCGACCGGACCCGCCCGGGGTGCGGGCGAGACGTTTGATCGTTGGGAGAGAGAAGTTCTATTCTATAGTAGTGACCAATTCACTAGTGAAGTGACCGTACAGACTAATGATCTCAGTGGTTCATCGAGACATCAACTATAGTTCAAGGCTTCATATGGGCCCTATCCTTCCTATAGTGGGGTGAGGTGCAGGAATATGAACTCTGAAACATGCGTTTGCTAGCAGAGGGCCGGTATTGAATAAGCTAGCTGGAATGGGGAAAGACCTAAGATCATTTAGGGGGGAACCAAACTCCTGCCCACTGTCTAAAGAAGGGGGAGGGACCTACCTCCCTAATGACCAAGCACGGGTGCCCAGTACATTGCCATCGTTTGAACTATCTGCCCTACTATAACTACTCACTAGAATTCCCCCCCACCCTGCATGCAGGGGGGGGGCATCCATTATATACGCGATACAATCAGTAACCCGGTTAGAGAAGGTAGGCCTCTGATGAGGGAGGGCACCAACCCACCTTCCAAAGCCCTACTATCTATAGGCGGTAGGGGCCTAAGGGGTAGGGGCGGGTATAGAAAGGGGGGGGGGCGGATAGGTCGGTGAAGTATGTGGGTGCTGCTAATCTCATTTCGTATAGCTGGAATCCCGATCTCGAATGGTTGGTATCTGTCCCTGACATATTCTTTTCCACTGAGCTGAGCCTAGCGATCACCTAGCGATCAAGTAATACTAGAAAAAAGCCGTACGGAACATAACAAGGCCAGGGCTACATCTTCTTTGCTAATGAAGATAGAGGCACTGCAGTGCCCATTATAGAGTAGGGTTTGTGGAACAATACGATGGTGGAAAACGGATTCCCTGAACGAACCACTATTAGGTTCTTATCCCAACCGACCATGCATGGTGCACGGGGGGCCTGTCCGGTTGTGGGCCTACTCATGTTCCGCCCCCTTCCCTTGAATGCAGCATTAAGGCGCTCTGTTGCAGAGAAGAGATCTCATGTCCACTATAGAGGATAGGGCGCCGGAGGGGGTCCGGTTCAATGCCGTATCGGTGAAGGGCCCCATCGACCGCTATCTCCTCCCACCCACCCCTGCAGTTATGCACTCAACATCTTTGCAGGAGGTTGAAGCCGCACTCGACCGCTATTGAAAGAAAGGTGGGGGAGGGGGGAGAGGTTTCCCTCGACCTCGGTTGAGGCCCCATTCATCTCACAGCTAGGTTGAGTGCATAAATGTGTTCTCATTGCGTAAGTAATATGATGCGATGTGATGTGATCACGGACAGTAATTCTTAGGGCCTTACTTGCAACCAATACAGAATAGAATAAGTAGTCCGCTGGTGCGCCCCGCTACTAAGTAATAAGCCATTGGTTCGGTGCTGTTAGGCTAGGCTACTGCGTAGATCGGTGGAAAGAGAAGGGCCGCCTTGACTTGATCTCCCAGCTGACTGACCCCCTAAGGCAAGCCCGTAGGGGCTGAATGCCCCTCTATCTACCAAATAATGGGGCGCCCGCTTGGCCCTTTACTGCTCCACCTGAACAGAGTAGGCTATTGAATGAAGACCTTATCCCGGATCAGAATATTTGATAGCCGGCCCTACTCTAAACTAAACTATAGTCGGGGGGTGGGGGGGCCGCCTTTCTTTTTCATATAGCCGGCCCTACTCTATAATGGGGGCCTCGGCAGAATGAGAAGGCAGTGGCTTCGGTGGCTACTACACTACACTACACATGGGTGGGCTCTCGTCTTGTATCCTTGTCGGTAGAGAGAAAAGGTAGTAGGCTTCGCTCCGGATATGACTAAAACAAGGTGGCCCCAAGTTGCCTATAGATAGTAGGGGCTTCGGTAATCTCATTCCTTGGTGGTAGGGCAGTGGGCCCTACTATCTATAGGACCCCCCCCCACCCCCCCGGCACTATAGCCCTACTATCTATAGGGGGGTCTATAGGGCTCCGGGGAATGTATCTATCCCTTGGTAATCTCTGTCCAAGGAGCCCTCCCTACTATCTGGCTACGCCCTTATATACACAGGGGCCTCAGGAGTCCCTTATATACATAGGGGCCTCAGGTTCGGAGTCCCTTATGTACATAGGGGCCTCATCCTAAGGTTCACTTTAGATGCCCATAGAATATATAGGGATCAACCCAAAGAAGCTGAAGTCGCTCCGCCAGTCATGTTCCCTAGATCTCTAAGTAGCCCCACCCCCTCCCCCAGCTAGATATAGACTTAGTCGGGGTGAGCGATAGATATATAGGGATAGAGATGCTCCTCTCCCTGAAGCCATATAGATATATAGGGTGGCAGTTACTATAGAGACATAATACAGGGCCGTTGGCATTGGTCGAGTGCCATGGATAAGGTCGTTGCCATATCTATAGAATCTCCCCCAGCTATGAGCAAGCCAAGCTATATAGAGTGGGGGTAGGGGTATAGTCCAACCAGTGGAGATGACTTTATCAACCAGCGGAGATGACTTGTAGTAAGAGCGCATATCTCTCCCGCCCCTACTCTATCTGGGGGCTCGACCTACATACTCATACTCATACTATATAGATCCCTGCACCTGGGTATATGTATGTCACTAACCGGGAATCAATCGAGAAATTCAATCAAATCGAGGGATGAAGGAATCAGGGAAGGGAATCACTTGGTGAAATGAAGGATCCATATAGAAGATATATATATAGGGTGCCTCGATCTCCTCTCCTCATATCATATTCATATCTCTATCTGGATCAGATCGTTCCGCATGCATCTCCGAATCAGGCACTGCATCATGACATGACATATATAGATAGCTGCCCTAGGCCTCCTAGAGAACTATAACTCCTGCAGTTTCGATCTATAGGGTAGGGTTCATCGGGGGAGACCCCCAAGATATAGATAGGCTTGTCCTCCTGAGCATGGCATTGGCATATAGAGTAGAGAGTTCCGTCGGCAGGAGTGCTTGCTCCGTCGGGGCCGTAGTCCCTTCCCCTCCTCCGTCGGGGCCTCTTTCTAGTAGTCCCTTCCCCTCCTCCGTCGGGGAGTGCCCAAATAGAGATAGAGACATAGGGGCGGGGGAGTGCCTCCTCCAATAGAGAGATGGGGGAGTGCCTCCTCGTTTTCTGTCCGTCGGGGGATAGCCTGGCTATAGACTATAGCCCGACTATTATTGCTCTCTTTCTCGCCCTCCCCTCTATCTATGTGGGAGATGGGTCCGCCAACCCCAACCCCAACTAATATAGGCGTAGGCTTCGATCAGTCCACCCCAACTATCAACTAGAACTATTGGGCAGGGGAAGGTGTGCTTGCTCGGGGACGTGAGATGAGTAGCGACTTGCCCTATATATGGATGGGGACTAAGCGGGTAAGATAGGGGAGCTGACTGGACTATAGTCACCCTCGACCGGAGCCCTATATGGATATATCCATGAATCGCTTATATAGCTCCCGACCATCGTAGCTATAGAGAGGAGAGCTCCGTGGGAGCCAACCCAACCCCAACTAAACTAGATATAGCCGCCCTCGACCCCCCTCTATATATATGGGGGATAGAGGGGGGGCTCGACCATCCGTAATGAATGATTTCAGTCGTGTACAGCATTCCAACCTGGAGTGGGAGTGGGAGATGGGAAAGATCCGAGATGGGTGGGGTGGAATGCATCGACTCGACTGGGAGATAGTTAAGAATCTATCCCGGGAGTTCTCCCGAGGGCGAGGTCCCCGGGGAGCATGCAACTTCTAATCCCCCCTCTATAGATATGGGCCGTCCCGCCAACCCCAACTATCTATATACGGTGATGGTGCTCTCTCCCGACGGCCTACTATACTAAAGAGATGCCCTCGGTCCCAACCTTTCCCCAATGCGGATAAGAAATTCCTATTAATGAATAAATCCTATAGCCGCCCCCCATAGATATATAGGCCTATCCCTATCGCCTATCGGCCCTCCCCTCTCCCCTCGCCCTCCCCAGATGACTATGAAGAAAGCGAGAACCGGATGATATGATTCTTCTCTTCCCGCCGGCCCTGCCCTGCCGCATTAATATAGAACAGCTAACAGCTGAACGGGGATGCCTTTCAATTTATAGGGGAGCAGTTAGAGAAGAGTATAGTTTCAAGTATCTGATCCGATCGAGATGTATTCCGATCAAGATGCTGACCAACTTCCCCATTCCCTCTCCTGAGCATCGACTATAACTAGAGTTGTTGGCTATATAGATCTAACTGCCCCCACCCGAGCATAGCAGCCGAGCATAGCATATAGAATACGCTCTATTCCCCAGATATATGAGCTACGATTGAGGGATCTCTCTATATATGGCCAAGCCGAGCTCCGGTTGAGTCATTTTGGTCATTCCTTTTTATCGCCCCACCCTATCTCTACTCTACCCTATATTCATCTCATCTCTCAATCGATGATGGCATCTTATCGATCGATCAACCGGTCACACATCCATAGTTTGGGAGGCCCCAGATAGTTATAGGGGGGATTGATTGATTGAGAAATCGAGGGCCCCTATCTATCTCTATATACCAACGGCCCCATACATATAACTGACTCGACGCAACTGATAGATGGGGTTGGGGTTGAGCTTTTAGGGTGGGGGAACAGCGAGTAACTGGACCCGCTGGTCGAGCGCATATAGAAGATACAACTATGGTCTATAGGCACCCAGAGGTAAGGCAGATGAGATGGCTAGTCCTTAGTGGTGGGCTCAGGAAACAAACCCAATCCCAATCCCAGTCAGTCGTTTATAGACTCGATCACAGTCTTGAGAATGGTTATTAGCTCATGAGAAAGGTCGATGTGTGCCCGGATTGATCAACTAATAAAGCAGGGGCAGCTACAGCCATATATAGTATGCTATAGTCATCCCGACTTCAGGGCCTTTAGTCACCTTCACCTCTACGATGATTGATGCTCGACCCTCACCTCTGCATCCATCCGCCCTCACGATCTATAGCTCATCCACCCCGCCCCTATATAGAGAAGGAGAAGACACGGAACTCTCCTCTCTATAGTGAGAAGTTGCATGCTCTGCTCCATTGGACATCTATAGAGAAGCCGGGTCGGGATCTAATCTGAAATTGATGCTCTCGACTAGGCGGGGAACCCCCGAATGGAGAATAGGGGATAGGGAATAGATTGCCGAGGATCCTCTCGCTATGTTGAGCTGAGGACCCTATCGCTATGCCGAGGACCTTTATCTAGAATGGATGGCCGTGGGTTCAACATGGAGAGCCGAATCAGATATAGTGAGTGGTGATGGGAACATCCATTGGGAGATGATATAGTTAGTGGTGATGGGGAAGCCATCGCTATCCATTGGGAGATAGGAGATAGGAGTGCCATATATCTATATAGGGTGCCGCGCTTGAGTGCCGACTGTATGCCTAGCCGCCCCCACCCCAGAGAATAGTAATAGTTCAGGGCTCCCCCTCGTCCTCCTTATAGATAGGTAGGAACAGTTAAGTGCCTAGTTTCTCTTCTATTCTACTAGATTAGCACTCTGTAGCAAGTGGGAAACGGATCGAAGATTGCCAGATGCTCTACCAGAATGAGAAACCTATTGAATCACCAGGTGGGAAATATGAAACCTATTGAATTGAATCACCGGGATGCCATATATCTATAAGGCGGAATCACCGAGATGCCATATATCTATAAGGTAGAACCTATTGAATTGATGACTCAACCTCGAGATATACTGAGATAGGAATAAGGGCCCCCTATATAGATATCTTAGCCTTGTCCGGCCCCTCCCCTTCAAACCGCTACCGTCGGGTTGGACCAATCCCAGCTATATATAGTAGGCGTAGGCCGTCGGGGGAGTCTATATAGATAGGGGCCCTGAAGTCGGCACCTCGTTACCTGTTGATTGATCATTCGTATCACGTATGAGCTATGGTATATAGTGAGTAAGTGAGTGAGTAAGTGGGTGAGTAAGTAAGTAGGCCAATCGGATCAATTCAATCGGGGTGCCATACGGTGGAATATGCTGTGCCGTACATGCTGGGATGGGATTTTGGTCCTCTCATTCTTGAGTATGGCACGTGTGAATGGTCCAACTCAACTATCTCCAATGGGAGAGGATAGATCTATATAGGCCCCCACCCCAGATGGATAGAACTGCTCAGTGCAGCGGTGAACTCCTTCCTCTCCTATCAAGGCGACCACTCTCTCTATCTGTACAGGCGGGCGGATTCATCATCCGCCTCGCCTAGCCGGGTCGGCGGCGGCCATGCCATATACAGTGTAGTTTTCCCTACCCTAACCAAAGAGAACCGATTGATCCACCAGATTCACGCCTGCCTTGCCATCAGTGGACCTGGTGCGGATGAACGGGGTCCGGATGCTACCCCTTTCATTTCCGGTAAAGTAGTCTATAGATAGGGGCCCATCATCACCTCGATCGACATCCGAACTCTGATCCCTTATATCTATATGGGGAGAGCTTAGATCTATAGATCTACATGTTCATCCATCTCAAGAGGACTACTTGATATAGCCGCCCCCCGCCCCATATGGATCTGATCTCGAGAGCCTACTGATGAGATGATCTCCGTTCTCTCTTCCAGAAATCCGCCCCAGCCAGCCAAGGGGTGCTTGAGCTAGCACAGCAGCCGATCAGCGGCCAAGAGAACCCATATATATATAGAGGGCTGGTTCGTTCGCTCCGATCTGCTGCGCCCATCTCATCTCCCCATTCGGTCTCACTCAATAGCTGGGGGAGGAGCCCTGAACTATCTATATCCATGGGGGGCGGCTATAGCTATGTCGGGTCGGGCCCCCTTCCCCCTTCTATATATGGGGAGGGGGAAGGATATAGAGAGCGACGGCCTACTCTATAGAACTGGGTCGAGGGCAGCTATCTATCTAGTTGGCACTCGGCCGAAGGGCCCAGGGACTAGATGCTTGCTATGCCCGAGAAGGCCCCTACCTCTATGTATATGGGGGTAATAGATAGATCTCGAGAGTGATGAGATGATCCGGACGGTTCTCTCTTTCGGATGGACCCCCCGAGGCAATCAGATCTCCCCCCTATCTATCAGCCGGTAGCCGAGAGAACTATAATTGCTCTATATCTATACCCCGAGTCAGCAGCCGGCCGATCAGCGGTCGAGAGAACTATAACTACTCTGATCCGCTGCACTCCACCCCTAATCTACTATATAGAGGGGGCCTGACTAGATATAGATGAGCACCACATCACATCATCCATCTATCCGTTGTATACGTGATACGACTGATGACTGGCCCTATCTATATATGGGTATCTGTTGAGCGCTCCCGGATCGATGACTAAGCGCAGTGAGCGACAACAAATTAGAGTAGAGCATCACCGCGCCCCAGATAGATATATAGGTGATAGGCCTGAACTCTATTCTCTATGGGGGGGGTAGCCCATGTAGTTTAGTTCATCAGTCCTTAGTCGATCGAGGGCATGTAGATTAATTCATCAGTCTTTGGTCTAGATATAGACATAGGGGCCTTTCATATTGAGGGGCCTTTCATATTGACTATATGGTTAGACCCTACCATGAAGTGGATCAACCGATCCGATCACACCAGATTCGCTGCACCCATCTCCCCCCCATAGCATAGACCGAGGGAATCAATCACCCCCCTACCCTACCCTATAGTTCGGTTCGAGGGAATCCCCCACCCCATAAATTGAGGGAAAGTTCTATATACTACCCCTCAGTCTATACCCAGATAATCCAATTCGTTGCACCCATCTCCCCATTCGGCATCCGGCAAAGGAGGAAAGGGCACCACTGCAAGACGCATTTGAGAATGGAGATATAGGGCATCCACTCCCCTATCTAGATATGGGTGATGGGTTGTGGTCGGACCTATCGTTACCTATCGTCAGCCTCCTCTCATTGGCAACTCTCCTCTCCCCTCCATAGTTGGTAGGCAACCCCCCTCTCTTCTCTATATATGCGGCGAATAGATACGGCCCCTCCTCCCCCTCCATGGTTGGTTGGTCCACCCCACCACCCCACCCTATCTATATATGGCATTGGCCCACTCCCAGTCCCATCCCACTCCCCACTCCATATAGAATGGAATAGAGTGATTTATATCTGTATCATATATGTAATACAATAGTCAGTAGTTAGTAGTTGGTAGTTGGTTGGGCCACTGGTGGTCCATTGGTTGGTCCCCACCACAATTCCCACTCCCGCTCTAGCAGCCCCCTATCTATATAAGGGAACTGTTGGCTCCAGGTTGGAAGGTTGGCTCCAGGTTGTCAGGTTGGCTCTGAGTTGGCCCCTCCCCTTAGAATAGTAGGGCTATGGGTAGCTCTATCTGTCCGTGGTGGGTTAGGTTAGCTCAGCTATATATCCCTTGCGCTATAAGCTAACTCTACTGGCTAGAGTACCCTCCGGATTATCCACTTCACTCCCTATCCATATAGCCACCCGACGGCCTACTCTCTATAGCTGGAGCTGGAGCCCTCTCCATTTATGACATGACGAGGAGGCTATAAACTCATTTCTATATAGCCTAGCCTTTCTCGCCCCGCCCTCTATATCTAATATCTAAGCCAATGGGAGACGGGAGAGGAGAGCCGTATATAGATAGGGGATCGAGTGCACCATATAGATCTATAGGGGCAGCTGAGCTATATAGATTAGCCCCCTCCCCCGATGCCTCTATCTATGGTAGCAGAAATGATCCATGAATTGATCCAGTACTAGGTAAAATGGTAGTTGTCACTTCCACCCCCAACTGACAACAATTTGAATCACCGAGCTAATCATTCACTAGGGAAAGAAGCTCTTGTCACTTTCTACCCCATATCGCAAGACCGTAGAGATCTACTCTATGGGTCTATCAACGCCATATGATATATAGGGGTTGCCCCAAAGGGCCTATATATAGATATGGAGCTCTTGTCACTCTCTACCCCATATCACAAGACCATAGAGATCTATAGGTGTGGGATGGATTGATGGTCTACGAGCTCCTCCCCCTCTATATGGATAGGGGATAGGGGAGTCAGGTCGGTTTTGCATATATATTGAAGGAGGTTGAGGCTCCTACCGGCCTACCGAGAAGACCCCATATAGAGAGAACTCCCCAGATGGAGAGAACCATTCCGCTCCTATCAGCGGTGAACTCCTATCAAGGCGGCATAGATAGATGGGTTTGTTTCCCGGATTGAACCAACCATCTCATCTGCCTTACCTCTGGGCGATCTGCCTTACCCTACCACTGGGCGCCTATAGACCAGATGCCCGCCATCTCTAGTTATCTCCGAGCCCTGTACGACCCCCTATGAATTCAAAGGGCTGTTGGGCGAGTCCCGTTGGCCTATTCATTCTATCCATATAGGGGGAGGGGGCAGACTAGACTATAAAGAGGAGAGTTTACCCCATAGGGGGGGGGGCCCTCGATTGATTAGGGTAAAGACTGAACAAAGGGTGTTTGCTCGACTAGGGCTGAAGAATGAGGGCTCAACTGAAGGAAGAGTCTGAACTGTGGGGCACCCTATAGATATGGCGGTAGGGAGAGGAGTAGTTTGTTCCCCTGAATGAAGATAAGAGATTTGACCCGTTGGCCTATTCCCCGTAGGGGGGGGCAGACTAGACTATAGAGAGTTTACCCCATATATATATAGAGGGGGTCGAGTGAGTGCCATATAGTTATAGGGCTCTCCCGTTGCCATATAGCAACCCGACACAGCTGAGAGTGAACAACCCACTTATCCTTCGACCGGATATAGACTGGTTCTAGTTGGCGGGTGGGAGGGAACTTGAATTGGAGGAGGCCCGGCTATATCTACCCACCCGGCAATGAAATGAACACCGGGACGATTCCTTCATCCCAACATCCCAATGACTGATTCCAGAGACGCGGGGGAAAACTTCTTATTGTCACCCATCACCCCCTCATCCTTCCTATACGCTCACCATATCTATCTATAGGGTAGGATAGGGGCGGTTGAGTCTCGAGTCCCGAGTCTATATAGCCTAGCCTAGCCTAGCCTCATATGGATACAAGATATAGAATCGATCACAGTCTTGAAATGGTTCTTAGCTCACAAAGTCATGACAAATAGGGCATCTCTTGTCTCTGCACCGGCAGGAGGATCATCCCTCATCCCTATATAGAGTAGGGGGAGTAGGGGCAGCATTCATTTCCTGATCGAGGGGCAGGAGCGGCGGATCGAGCCCTCTGTATATATATGGCAATACCGGCTGAACGAACAGCACTCGGGTAACGAACGAAGAATATATAAATCCCCAATCCATTTATGCGTGCGTTGGATAGTCATTACTATAAAGATAGGGGCCCTCGACCAGATAATCTATGGGGTCAATCGAGTAAGGCCCCCCGGCCAACAGTTCTATCTCATATCTCGCCCATCCACCTGCCCTTCGCTAAATTCCGACCTGCCAGCCGACATCGGCGGGTGGGTCAAGTGGGGGGGAATCATAGTTCCGGCCCATTAGAATAGTAGGGGGAGTTGACCACCCACCCCCCCTACTATTTGAAGGGCTAGTGGAAGCCCTGCCCTTCGAGACCGACCCATTCGCCAACTCTATAGCCTCCCGCCGAATAGAATCTACAATTCTAATTGGGGGGGCTAGGTGCGAAGCGCAAGGGGCCGTCGGTAGATTATAGAAGTGGGAGGCCCGGTATATTATTGTTGGAGGCCCACCGGTCTGCAAATATTAGTGGGGCCCGTCGTTATGGGTGCGAAACTATAATTCTGGGAATTGGCACGTTCGAGGGGGGGAGCGGACTTTGAGGTCATAGAGAACACCTACGCATAGCATAGAAAAGGGACTGGAGGAACCAGCAACTATAGAAAGGAGGGGATCTGATTCCGTTTGCTCCCCATGCGCCTTTGGAAGTGCACTTATCCTTCCTCTCAATGCCTGATGCATCTATCTAAGCCCGCCCCGCCTAGAGTTAAAGGGTAAAGGTCCTAAAGTGGGATGGGCTGATGTGTTCAACACTAAGACGAGGCCATAAATTCGAATGGCCCCACCCCCGTAGTTGTAGTTGTAGTTGTAGTTGTAGTTGAGTTGACTTGTTTAAACTATAGTAGGGGGGTGGGGGGGGCACAATACTAGAATATCTCATCACCATTCGTATTACCGTATTACGTATATCTCATCACCCGTATATCTCATCACCAATCGTATTACGTATATGATCTATGCTCTCGATCGACGAAAGGAAACTTACTAGAATTGTGCCCCATCTGGTCTTTAGAAGAGGAGAGAGAGATTCTCATCAAAAAACCACAAACCACATGTTCATCTCATTATTACAACCTTCCCTCTTCATGTCCCTGATTTCCAGGAGCTACGCGCAAATCCCCGGATTCCGGTGGTTCTTAATAGCGATGGCCATTTATTCAAGTCCTTGGGTGGCACCATCGGATTTTCAACAAGGTGAAAATTATCGAATGATCTATATACATGTCCCTGCAGCTTGGATGAGTCTGCTCGTTTATATCGTAGTGGCTATCAGTAGTTTTCTGTTCTTGTTGACAAAACATCCCCTTTTGCCCGGCTTTTCCAGAACCGATCTGGGAATAGGTGCTTTCCCCACATTATTGACCTTAGTAACTGGAGGGTTTCGGGGGAAACCTATGTGGGGCACCTTTCGGCTGTGGGATGCTTGTCTAACCCCTGTATTCATCTTGTCCTTCATTTATCTAGTTGCACTATGCTTCCAAAAGCTCTCTATCGAACTGGCTTCTATCTCCATCCGTATTGGACTGATCAATACACCAATCACTAAGTCCCCTATCAACTGGTGGAATACACCGCATCAACCTAGGAGCATTAGCCAATTCGATACATCGATACATGTTTCCATGCCCATTCCAATCTTGTTCGACTCTGCTAACTCCCCCTTCCCAACCTGTATCTCGCTTGTTTTGGAAACACGTCTTCTAACTCCATCCCCTCTCGAATCTTCATTCATTACGGAAGCTCGTTCTTCTCCGAATGAGGGATTTCTACGGGAACTAGCTCCATGATGCCCCCTCATGCCCAAACCCGATCATACTGTCACTCATTTCACTTCGTGATGATGAGGCAATATAACCCCCTTGGGGACCTTCTATTCAAACCGGAACTATAGTTGGGTGGGCACGAAGCGCTAGTAGTTGTGGGGGGGATTCTAGATCGGCTTCTAAGGGGCCTTTCTTGCCAACTCAAATTCCCTCAATTTCTATCCACCCACCCACTAACTATATCTTCCCACCCACCCGACAATAGTTGGTGGGCCCCTACAAAGAATCTACCTCCTTATTGCAGGGGGGCCGGTCGGGTGGGTGGGAAGTATAGGGTTCCCCATAGTTTGAGACTTGACTGACAAACTACAAATTCAACTAGAATTCCCACCCAACTATAGCCACCCACCCGCAGCGGTCGACCCCACCATCCTGCCCTTCGGGACAACTTTATTGCCACCCACCTGCCCTGCTTCGGGACCGACCCGGGCCAACTAACTAGAATCTACCGACTACCAGCTGCCCTACTATTCAGCTGGGGAGGGGCCAACGGCTGATTCCCCCCCCCCTCAACTAATCTTCAGTTAGAATGGGGGGGGGGGGGCTGGTAGGCCAGAATAGTAGGGGCCTAGTAGGCTGATTCCTTTGCCATAGTAGGGGTTTAATTCATTAGCCTGCTAGCATAAGTGGGGTTGGGGCCTTTGGTCGGTGGGGTTTGCCGGTGGGGTTGGGCCGATATGGTCGGTCCCAACCCCACCATCCATATATTCCTTAGGTCGGAATTTAGGCGGTCGGTGGGGTTTGCAAATAGTAGGTGGGGTCCGCCTTAGGGCGGTGGGGTTTTGCATAGTTGTTGCCCCTAGCTCCGCTACCACCCATATTTGCCTTAGGGCAATTCCTGGGTTTCTTGGTTGGTCTTGCTATGTCAAATTATTGAGAATGGTCACCCCGGGCGTGGGTGCCTCCCGCCCCTCCTCTGCTTGGGATGGAGCTTGCTACTCTCGGCCGGACCACGTGAGCAACTCCCTCTTCACAGTCGCTTACTGCGCTGGCCCAGAAGACTTGGGACTCCACCCCGACCCTATAGGCAATCCACTTTCCGAGGGGGCGTTCTCTACAATTTAAGGGTTTGCCCTTTCGGCCGACCTTGATGACACTCTCGGGGGCCCTCCACAACATAAGGAGGGGGAGTCAGGGGGGAATGAGGGGAGTCATCGCACGAAGGCGGCTCCCACCCACCGATCCTGGAAAGGACACCAAGCTCATGCCCAAAGTCCTCGAGCTTCCCTACCGGGGTCGAGGGAGGACGAGGAGTCAATACGGGGGGAGGAGGCGGAGGGGAGGGAAATCTAGTAATCAACACTGACGAAGGGGAGACCGATCCCCTCGTCGATGAAGATTCCTTTCCAACTAGACACCAAATCCTTGAGGAGCGCGTCGAGGCCGCTACAGATGCCCAAGAGGGATTTGCAGCCGTTAAACGCAACCAGAATAGGCAAATCCGCCTCACCATCTGCACCGACGACAGGGCCCACCTCAACACGGGGGATGTCATAGAGGAGCTCCAATGTTTGGAGGATGAGCGGGAGTGCAAGCAAAATGTGGAACGTGCATTATTCGCTGCTTATCGACATAGTTTCCGAGAGCGACCCTTCCAAGAATTCCAAAATTCTAGTGGCCCAAGATAGCGTTTCTTATGACAAGGTGGAAGATTCTATACGTAACATGCTCGCCGATCTCGATGAATAGGGCATCAAAATCACCACCGACTATAGGGGCATTCATTTTGCGTATAGAATCTCAAGCTCCTAGATATAGCACGTTGGATCTCAACCCATCTCTTATCTCTTGACCCACTATAGTAGTTGCGTATCAATAATAATCTACCGGGGGGGCCTCCCACAAATAGAATCTACCTCCCTGAACTATTTCTCCCACCCAACCCTAGGTGAACCTAAAGGGTTTGTATCTCTTGACCTGAGGCGGACCCCACCGACCTCCCTATTGCCACCCACCCCGCCCTTTGGGACTCGCTATAGTAGTTGCCCCATAGGGGGGTCAGCTGCCTTCGGCAGGCAACTAACTAGAATCTACCCCATTAGAATAGTAGGGGCCAGAGAACCACTTGCACCTTAGAATAGTAGGGGGGTGGGTGGTCAACTCTCCCTACTATTCTAATGGGCCGGAACGGTTGATTCCCCTCCACCTGACCCACCCGCCCCCTACAATTCGCCAGGGCTCCCACCCAAGGCGCCCCGGGAGCCCCCACTTTAGAATAGGGGGTGGGGTCGGTGGGGTTTGTTTCGGGACCTAAGGCCAATATGGTCGGCTACCTTCGGTAGGCAACAAAACCCCACCGACCATGCCCCTTTGGGACCGACCCCCCCTACGGGCGCCGCAACTACTATAGCGTCGGTCTCAAAACAAACCCCACCGACCACCCTACTATGGCAAAGGGGCCTTGGGTGGGTGGCAATAGGGTTGGCCTCCCACTTCTATAATCTACCAACTACCAGAGAACCACTATGATTCCCTCCCCGGCTGATTCCCCCCCACCCGACCCACCCACCCTACTATTCTAAGGGCCAGTGGGGTTTGGGTGGCAACTACTATAGCGGGTGGGGTTTGTTTCAGGACCGACCTGAGGCCCCGTTGGTCCCGAAGGGCATGGTCGGTGGGGTTTGTGGCCCCTTTGCCACCCACTTTAGAATAGGGGGGGGGGTCGGTGGGGTTTTGTTGCCTGCCGAAGGCAGCCGACCATATTGGCCTTAGGTGGGTTACTTGGGGAAGAGGGATTGAAGCTGTAAGGGAGTTCCATCCCCCCAGGCAAGAGTAGGATCCTTCACCCCCAGGCAAGGAGAACTTGATACCGGTTGGAAGGTGCCCGGAGATAAGTTAACACGGGTCGCAACTACTATGGAAGGGCACCGACTCCTTCATCCTAAGCGGCACATTGAACATAGCCCATCCTCTAATCTTAGGCATCAACAAGAGTGGGAGGAGCACTATTCTATTCAACATAGCCCTCAAAAGTGATAACTAATCATCAGGGAGTTCTATCCCTCAACTAATCTGCATCCAGAGGTGTGGGCAAGCGAGAGGGAGGAAATAAAGTTTCTATCCGAAAGGAAGGGACCCATACTTAATGAACGAGGGAGGCAGGGCCAGTTGAAATGAGAGTTCAAGAAAGGAAGGTTACTCCGTGGAGGGAATCAACTGTATATAGCTTAAGCCTTCCTCCGACCTGGATATATTTGTTATGCTAGCATTCACTGAAGGTTGTCCATTACTCACTACCCTATTGCCTCCCACCCACCCCTCTTCAGTTCAGTGTTCGGCTCCCAACTATAATACCCATCGGGATAGTACCCTCCCGAGAAAGAGGAGAATTGACAAAGGATGGGAGTTCAAGAAAGTCAAATGTGGGAAGGCCGGTAGTAGAGGAGCATTCTAAATTTCCTGCCTTGAGTGAAGGAGCATTTCCTGCCTACCTGAGCAGTAACCTTACTTCCTCGGTGGGGGATGGAGCCTCTATAGTTGAAGCTCGAGGAAGCATAACTCGACTAATGGGTGAATGGATGGTGGGTGTCCGCCCTAACTTTTTGTTCCCCTAACTTTGTGTTCTTGTTCTTGTGCCCATGCTTTCATTTTCTCTAGTCCGGACCCCACCACCCATATTTGCCTTGGGTAATTCCATCCTTTTTGATTGATTGTCTGGCCGCCCCTCCCTACTATTTCACGAGTTGACAGCCGAAATGCTCGAAAAGCAACTGGATCAAGCTCATGCTTTCATTCTTGCCCAAGGCGCCCCATAGGGGGGTCGGTCGGGTAAGGCCAATATGGTCGGTGGGGTCAAAGGGGGTTAGGATAGGGCAGGTATCAGAGGAAAGGAGTGTCGTAGTTGCCCTCACCCTCGTTCGACCAGCCCCACCGGCTGAAAAAGAAAGTATTCTTTCTCATGCAGGATCAACAATAGATAGTAGGGCAGTGGATCCTTCCTTGGATCGATTTCAGTGGCCCAGGAGAGAAAGGAAGGGAAGAGAAGGTCCATCGAGAAGGAGTTCAAGAAAGTATTCAAGTTCAAGCTATAATCCCGTCCCACCCAGGGAAGGTCAAGTATTCTCCATCGGGAAGGAGTTCAACCGACCCTGCATTTAGAGCCTCATCACCACTAGTTCAACCGGTGGTGCCCAACCCCCCTACCCCCCTGCCCTTCGGGACCGACCCCCCTACGGGGCCACAAACCCCACCGACCACGCCCTTCGGGACAACTTGATTGCCACCCACCCGCCCTGCTTCGGGACCGACCCGCTATAGTAGTTGCGAGTATGGTCGGGCCCGAAGGGGCATGGTCGGTGGGGTTTGCAATATGGTCGGCTGCCGAAGGCAGGCCTTCATCAGGTCGGTCCCGAAACAAACCCCACCGACCATGCCCTTCGGGACAACTTTATTGCCACCCACCCGCCCTGCTTCGGGACCGACCCGGGCCAACTAACTAGAATCTACCGACTACCAGAGAACCACTTGCCCTTCAAATAGTAGGGGGCCCCCCACCCGGAACTATGATTCCCCCCCACCCGAGGTGGGAGGGCCCCTACTATTCGGCTGGTAGGCTTAGAATAGCAGGCTGATTCCTTAGAATAGTAGGGGCCTCCCGCCTTCTATAATCTACCTCACTTCTTGTTCTTCTACCTCGCCCCCACACTACTGTGTGGTAGGGGGCCAGGTAGGGGGTTGTGGCTCCCACCTCGATAGGCATGCCTTCTGGCAACTACATATTAGCGGGTGGGGTTTGTGGCCCTTAGAATAGTAGGGGCCTCTAGCATAAGTGGGGTTTGGGTGGGGTTTGGGTGGGAACTACTATAGCGGGTGGGGTTTGTTTCGGGACCGACCTGAGGCCCCGTCGGTCCCGAAGGGCATGGTCGGATGGGGTTTGTGGCCCCTTTGCCACCCACTTTAGAATAGGGGGGGGGTCGGTGGGGTTTTGTTGCCTACCGAAGGCAGCCGACCATATTGGCCAACTCACTAGAATCTACCCCATTAGAATAGTAGGGGGCAGGGGGGCCTCCCTCTTCTATAATCTACCTCTAAGTAGAGGGGGCCGTTGGGGTTTTGTTGCCTGCCAATTGGCCTTTGCCCCTTCAGGACCGACCAAAGGCGAGGGACCTCGGTAGAAGGGCTGGGTCGGTCCCGAAGGGCGGGTGGGAGTTCACCGAAATGGCTTATATCTTCCCACCCAACCCGGGAGGGAATCATAGTTGGGTGGGTGGGAGGAGATAGGAAATTAGCCTATTCTATCCTCCTAAGTTCCCACCCCTAGATTAGTTGGTTGGGGCGGGAACTTGAGTCCTCCGCCTTAACTAGAATTGGGTGGGAAAGGCATGTTACGTATAGAATCTGGTCTTCGCCTTAGAATAGTAGGGGCTGCTGGGGTGGGTGGGAGGAGTGAACGGAGCATAACGGAGTGAACCACTCAATTTCGACAATAGTAGGGGCAGAAATTGAGGGCCTTATATTCTTTGAAGGTTGGGTTGGGCGGGCTCTATCCCAGGAAGGCAGGTTCAGCAGCAATAGTCTTCTATCCGGAGGTACTCATCTTTCTCGAGGATTCATCCACTACTAGGCTCACCGGGCTGCTGGACTTCCCCCCAGCTGCAGAGGAAAGAAGAGGGTTGTCTAGGTACTTTAGTCACGGGTTTACGGAGCAACTAACAGGAGAGGAGAAGGAGCCCACTCGACTAACAACGTAACTTCTTCCATCTCCTGCCCAACCTGGACCGACTCCTCTTGAATCTCCGGGCATCTATGCAGTTGCTGCTCCCCACCTCCACAACTACTACTCTTTTGGAATTGACAAACAATAGTAGTTGCTGGGTTGGGTGGGTGAGACGGGGTTGGGGGAGCCCAACCCACCCACCCAGGTTGGTTCTGCCCTTCTTCTTTGGCCCACCCACCCATCGAACCAGGTGAATCCATTGAATTGATCAGTACCCCAGCCCTGCAGTGATTGTTCCCCGCGGGGGCTCGAACAACTGGATCTTTTGAGGCACTGCTACTGCTTCTAAGATATATGGGGGCTTCACTATATGAAAATATTTTTGGTTGATGCAAGATTTCCAAGAAGCTAGGATTCTCCTACATCAGACATTGAAGGTTAATGAAAATTGAGTCCCTCACTTTGTTTTGGCCAAAGGAAAACCAAGATGAATCCTCCACTGGTCTACCCTTCCATTTCACAAGATATTATTTGTATTGTCTTCCACAAGTTTTCCTTCCATCTCTAACATCCAAAATATCTTCTATTTCATCTGATTGATGTTTAGGATGTTGTTCTTCCAATTTTTCTTTACTATTCTCACTGAATTTTGCTTCATTGTTTTGATGAAGATCCACAACATTTAATATAGGTGATATAACCATGTCATCTAGTAACTCCACTTCATATGCATTCCTTGAGTCAAACTTCTTCAAAATCCTATAGGGTCCAAACTTCCTCATCTTGAGCTTGCTATATGTGCCAACTAGAAACCTTTCCTACCTAAAATACACCATCACTTCATCTCCAACATTGAATTTCATATGTCTCCTCTTTTCATCTACTTGGTCCTTATACTTCTTTTTCATATCTTCCAACTATTGCTTCACTTGAGTATGCACTTTCTTCATGTGTTCTGCAAATTCTTCTACTTCTGCACTCCTTTTATCTTCTTTACTAATGTCTCACAAATCTGATATACCTATAGGATGAACTCTAGTAACAGTCTCAAAAGGTTTCTTTTTGTTACTCTTGTTCACTAAATTATTGTAGGAAAAATTTTCTTGTGCAAGGGCTAAATCCCAACTTTTGGTCTTCTCTCCATCCAAACATCTTAGCAAATTTACCAAAATCCTATTTACTACCTATGTCTTCCCATTAGTCTAAGGGTGAAAAGTATAACTAAGCTTCAAATCTGTCTTCAAATTCTTCCAAAGTGTCCTTCAAAAGTAACCAACAAATTTTGTATCTCTACCTAAAATAATACTCCTAGGTAATCCATTTAATTTGACCACTTCCCTAAAAAACAAATCTACTACATGCACTGCATCTGTTGTCTTCTTACAAGGTAGGAAATGTTCCATCTTAGAAAAAGTTTCCACTACCATAAATATAGAATCATTACCTCTATGTGTCTTAGGCAAACCAAGTATGAAATCCATGTTGATATCCTCCCAAGGTCTTTTTGGAACTGTCAAAGGTTTATACAATCCAATATTCTGACTACTTCCTTTTGCAACAGTGCACAAATTTCCTGACATCCTTATGAATTAGTGGCCAAAAGAAGTTCTCACTTACCAATGCTACTGTCTTATCAATTCAAAAGTGTCATGCTAATCCTCCACTATGTTTCTCCTTCACCAAATTATCCCTGATTGAACTCTAGGGTATAAAAAACTGATTTCCTCTAAACAAGATATCCTCTTGAATGAAATAATCCAACCACTAACTCCTATCCTCCAAAATTGGTTCTTTACATGCTCTCCAAGGTTCTAAAAAATATAGGTCTTCCTCATACAAGTTCTTCAATTTTTCAAATCCTAATACTTCCACTCTCATCTATGCCAACAAATTCCTTCTCCTACTCAAACCATCAACAACTCTATTTAGCATTCCACTCCTATGCTTAAAAAAAGAAAGTATAACTCTAAAAGAACTCTAACCATCTTATGTGGGTCCGATTCAACTTACCTTGACTATTAAAATATTGTAAAGCCTAATGATCTGTATACAACACAAACTCCCTAGACAAAAAGTAATCTCTCCACTTATTCAAATCTCAAACTATCACATAGAACTCCTAATCATACACTGAATACCTTTTCCTAACATCATTCAACTTCTCACTGAAATAAGTTATTGGTCTTCCTTCTTGACTTAAGACTACTCCAATCGCAATTCCACTTGCATCACAATCTACTGGAAATACCTTGTTAAAATCTAGTAAAGCCAGTACAAGTTGCTCAATCACCTTTTGTTTCAATAATTAATAACTCATGTATGCTCCATATTTCCATCTAAAATCCTTCCTATCTCCTCTCATTTTTTTGTCATAGGACTACAAATAGAACTAAAATTCCTAATGAACTTTTGGTAGAAACTAGTCAATCCATGAAATGATCTTACCTCTCCAATACTTTCAGGTGTAGACCATTCAAAAATAGCTCTTACCTTCTCAGAATCCATCTTCAATCCATCCACTAATATCACAAATCCTATATATACCTATGTGAAATTTTTTCTTTTACTTGGAATGCAAAACATAATGGAATGCAAAAGTGAAAAACACAAACAAACACTCAAGATTAGGCCTTAGTTGAATCCAAACAAAATAATAAAGCAAAGGAAATATTATACCTTTTGCTGGGATTGATAAGTTGGTTGGCACTTTGTTGATGCTTGGTTGTATGCTCCTTTGACGGAAAATTCAGGCAATAATGGACGCAAAATGGAAGGGAGTGGATGAGGATTGCAATAATGGAGATGGGTATTGTAATGAGAGTGGTAGGTGAATGCAGTAAAAGCTTCAATGGCTGCAAATACTAAGAATGATAATGGCTTGGCTTGAGTGCTTGAATGCTCTAGTTGCTTGAGTGAATGTAAAATGATCTAACTCTTATCTTTAACCTCTTAATTTGAGACCAATTCTTCCAATTTAAATAATAAAGGACTGCTAAGATTTAACCATCATGGACAAGATGGAGGGTTGTGGTTAGTTGAGAACTCACATGTGCTCACATATTTCCATGTGGAATGTGAGGTGTGAAGAAGACAAATTATGTGTAAAAGGACATGTGAGGTGGAGGTACTTGCAAGTACCTTGGGATTGGGGGAGGATTTCCTCAAAAAATAAGTTCTTGTCTCCATAGGAGGCTGATGGTGACAACTAAGGAATTTTAGAATGTCCTCTCTTGGCACCATGGGGATGGGAGAAGTTGTTGGAGAAATAAATTTTAATTTTAAATTCAAATGATTAGAATTATCATGTGGATAAGATAAGGACCTCCTAAAGGAGGTATGTGTCCCATGTAACTGATGTGACCCATGAGAGAATATGGGGAAGAGAAATGTGTGGGATGAATAAATGTGAATTTTAAATTAACATGGGGAAGAGGAGATGGAATTAAAATTCCATTTAAGGTTGTTGGAAGAATAAAATGGAATTAAAAATTCAATTGGGATGTGGGAAGAGTTGACTAAAGGACTGATTAGACTAGTGATGAAGGATTAGAAGAGGGTTAAGCATTTAATGATGATTAAGAGCCAACTTGTAAAAGCTAGAGGATGCGACACATCCTAATCATGGATTAGGGATGTATCACATCCCTAATGATGGGATTAGGAGATGAATTAGGATTAAGTGTGGATTGGACATAAAGGGAATTAAATAAGTTGGTTATTTATTTAATTCGTTAGAAGAAAGGGATAAAGGGGTAAGGTATTTAAATATTTAACTAAATACCTTGGGGATTTAGAAGACTTTAGGGGTATAAATTAAATAATTGTAACATTATTGAACTAATTTGGATAAAAGGATATTTAGAGGAAAAGAGTAAATTTGGCCAAATATAAGTGGTGAAATTTAGATGTCTACATTTTTCCCCTCTTTGAGATGGTGTTACAAACTAGCATCATTTCAAAGAAAATTAAAACATAGCAACTAGAAGAAGATGGTTAGATTAAGGAAGATTCCCTAGTCATTCAAGGAGTGACTAGGAGGAAATACTATGGGAGTGAAGATCCAAAAATGTGTGGAAGTGATTTTCCTGCTTGTAATACAAAACAAAATGGAATGCAAAAGAGAAAAAAACAAACAAACACTCAAGATTATCCTAAGTTAAATCCAAATAAAAAAATAAAGAAAAAGAATCTTATACCTTGCTTGGATTGATAAGTTGGTTGGCCCTTTGATGATGCTTGATTGTATGCAAAATGGAAGGGAGTGGATGATGATTGTAATAATGGAGATGGGTATTGTAATGAGAGTGGTAGCTAAACGAAATAAAAGATTCAATAGCTACAAATACTAAGTGTGCTAATGGCATGGCTTGAATTCTTGAATGCTCTAGTTGCCTGAGTGAATGAAAAATGATTTAACTCTTTTCTAAATCTCCTTAATTTGGGACCAAGTCTTCCAATTTAAAGAAGAATAGATGGCTAGGATTTATCCATCATGGAAAAGGTGGAGGGTTGTGGTGAGTTGAGAACTCACAAGTCCTCACATCCTTCCATGTGGAATGTGAGGTTTGAAGAGGAAAAATGATGTGGAAAAGGACATGTGAGGTGGAGATACTTGCAAAGACCTTGGGATTAGGGGAGGATTTCCTAAAAAAAGAAGTTTGTGTCCTCATATGAGGCTGATGGTGACAAGTGAGGAATTTTAGAAAGTCCTATCTTGTCACCATGAGGATGGGAGAAGTTTCTAGAGAAATAAATGTGAATTTTAAATTCACATGATTCAAAGTACCCTATGGATAAGAAAAGGTCCTCTTAAAGGAGGTCCTCATCCCATGTGACTGATGTGACCTATGAGAGATTATGGGGAAGATAAATGCATGGGATGAATAAATGGAATTTAAAATTCCATTGGAAAGGACATGAGGATTGTAAATAGAATTAAAATTTCCATTTAGGGTGTTGGAAAAATAAAATTGAATTAAAAAATTCTATTGGGATGTGGGAAGAGTTGACTAAAGGGGGTTGGTTAGACTAGTGATGAATGATTAGAAGAGGGTTACGTGGTTAATGATTATTAGGAGATAACTTGAAAATTTTGGAGGATGTAATACATCCTAATCATGGATTAGGGATGTATCACATCCCTAATGGAGGGATTAGGATTAAGTGTGGATGTGACATAAAGGGAATTAAATAAGTTGGTTATTTATTTAATTATTTAACTAAATACCTTAGGTATTTAGAAGACTTTAGGGGTATAAATTAAATAATAGTAAAATTATTTAACTAATGTGGATAAAAGGATATTTAGATGGAAAAGGTAAATCTGGCCAAATATAAGTAGTCAAATTTAGATTTCTACCATTTTACCCTCTTTGAGATGGTGTTACGAAGTAGCATCATTTCAAAGAAAAATAAAGCATAGCACCTAGAAGAAGATGGTTAGATTAAGGAAGATGCCCCAATCATTCGAGGAGTGAGTAGGAGGAAAGATGATGGGAGTGAAGATGAAGATTAGGGATTGGGGATGCCCCCTCAAGAAGACATGGGGGTTCAAGAGAACATGAGTTTTCTCTCGAAATGGATGAGATGGGGAAGATGATGTGAAATGATGGATAGAATATGGGATGGGAAGAGGAAGAGATAAAGGAAAGAACAAATGGATTCAAGGACAAACATGATGTTGCCCCAGTCAAGCTACAAGCTAGGGTGGATTGATGGTTGATGGAGTGTTGTTTATAAGGGAAGGATACATGCTAAAAACAGCACTAGGATAGGGAAGGATACATCCTACAGATGATGATGATGATAGTGTTGTTGATGAGGGAAGGATACATAAAAAAAAAACACAAAAGGATAGGGATGGATATATCCTAATGATGATGATGATGATGATGATTGGGTCAAGGCTTGCAGCAAGGTTGGGAACAAGAGAAAATATGTGATTAGATGATTTGTGCTAGATTGAATGGATGAGGATTGGATGGAGATGTGAGTTGGTTAAAATGAATGAAGATGATTGATGTAAAGATGCAATACAATGGAAGAGAAAATGAAATTCAATCCTAATGCAATTTGCCATTTTCAGAGCATTTATTTTTACTGTAGCATAAGACACCAGGTACCATGGTATGTGGAACCAAAGAAGATTAGTGTCTAATGCATACAAAAAAACAACAAAAAGGGAGGATATCCAACCACCCAAAATTCATGATGAATTTGGTTGGGCCAAGTATTGGGATAGCCAAAAGCACAAAAGGATGCCCCAGCATAATATAAGACATCAAGGGTCTTGGTGGATACTACATGGGACAACCAAGAAGACAACAAAAAACAAATATCAAGATATGCCCCTATGTTAACTAGTCAAAACATACCATAATATGATAGATCAAGGCAGCCTTGACAAGTGATGATAGGGAGCTCAAAATGATAAATATTAGCCAAAATTATCAAAAGATTGTAATTAATTTCAAAACATCCTTTTCCATAGGGTTGAGAGGATGGAACTGATGAGGTTTGTTAGGAAGGATACATCCTGTTGAGACCAAAGATGGATACTAAACTAAAAGATCGATTATGACATAGGAGATTCAAAAAATGATGAAATCTCATTATTCGAATGGATCCTTGACAACAGAACATAAGGAATGAGACATAAGACACACCCTAAAGACCTAGGGGACTCAAAATTGGAAAACCATAAGGATCTAGGGGACACAAGACTAACACACCCTAAATACCTAGGGGACACAAGACTGACACACCCTAAAGACCTAGGGGACATAAGACTGGCACACCCTAAAGACCTAGGGGACACAATATTGACACGCCCTAAAGATGTAGGGGCTCGAGGTTTGATCAAAGATCAACCTTGCCTACATGAAAGCACAGAGCCCTCGTAGTTCGACATAAGGTAATGGATAAAAGTGGAAAGAGGACAGTGGAGACCTCAATGGATGATAAAGACCAAATAGACAAATGCCTTGGGGGTGGACCAAATGATTTAGCCTTGCCTACATGAAAGTGCAGGGGCAATGTAGTTTGACACAAGGCCAAAGACATTTGATGAAAGATGACAAGACAAACCAAAAGAAAATCCCTAGGGTTGGATAGAATGATCGAACTTGCCTACATGAAAGAACAGGGGCAACATAGTTTGATAAGGAACAACAACAAACATTGGATAAGGGATGATGAGGTGAGAATTATAAGGAGATACAATAATGGAGTTGATATGATGAGATAGGATAGGCCATGTGGATAGGATGGTCAATATTCCTAAGATGAAGCTCAGGGACAGTATAGTTATCCAAATCATTGAAAGTGGAAGTGGGAGGATGAGATGATGGATAGATGAGAGACAAAAAATGATAAGATATTACGAAGATATAGGAAATAGATAGGAGTGATGATAGTAAGATAGCATGGCATTGAATTGCATGGGGGTATCCTATAGCTAGATACCAATGACAAGGTATTATGATATGGAAGGAAAATAGAGGTAAATGGATGGATGGATAAAGATGGGGAGATAGAAAGATGTTAGGATAGGTGGATAGAGGGAAAAGGATTTGGAAGGATGGAATGGATTATTGGATGAAAAATGGATGAGGGAGATAAGGATGGGAAGGATGGGTAGGTGGAAAGGATTACATGGAGGGATGGATGGACAATGTCTCCAAGGACTCTGTTGCAAATAAGGAGATTCCCCCACTCTAAATATGTCATGCATGATGAGGTAAGAGGGATGGTAGATAACAAGATGGGTGAATAAGGGAGTGAGACGAACATGGATAGGAGATATAGATAAGGAAGGGAGATGGATGGTGGCATGATTGGATGGATAAGTAAGGTAAATGGGTGAACATAATATGCATGGATAAGGAAGTGATGGATGTGGATAGGATGCATGGATCAGAAAAGTAGATGGGGAGGATAAGGAATATGATAGCGTATGGATGAGGGGAATATATGCCAAGAGGTGTCCAAATCATGTATATACATGTGCCCCTATCTTTATCAAGGAATATGGAGGGACTAGGATAAATGGGATATGATGGATAAGATGTAGGAGATAGGTGGATGTAGGAGATGGAGAAAGGGGATGCATAGATGGGAGTTGCCCCCAATTGAGGAAGTAAAGTTGACGGGGGATTTACGCATGATGCTTGTTTGCTAGGTTTTCATCATGGTACAAATTATTTTCTTTTCACTATTATTTTTTCTTTAATTTTTTTTTTTTTAATTTTGATTTTGGTTTTAATTTTCTAACTTTTCTCTTTTTTGATTTTTTTGGACTACATTGTGGATGAATATGGATAAAGATAGGGATATGCATATGTGCTTTTGGAAGATATGTGATAAAGGGGATGGATGAAGGACTCAAACATCAAGTTCCATATGAGGTAAAAAGATCCCATGTGTAAAGTGACTATTGGATGTTGGTACAACCTTATTAGAATGGATGGTGCAAGAGGATAGATTAAAGGGATTTTATGGGGGAGAGATGGGGGGTAGTGCATGGCGTATTGGAAAGTTTATGGATGGAATGATGGACTGGATGTGTGATGGTGGAAGGTGTTCAGGACCAACATTGGAACATGTGGTGGATGTGAAATTATAGGAGGGTTGATGAATGGGGAATGTGGTGACAATGGAGGAGTTGGGATAGTGAATTTTGGAACATAAGGAACCAAAAAAGATTTAGGAGATGAAGGATGTTAATGGTTATTTGTTGGATTAGCAACTTTGGATGTCATTATGGGTTTTTCATTTTAAGTGACAACATATTTTTTCTTTGGGATCCACATGGTTTTGATTTTAGCTTTAGTGGGCCTTGATGTCCTTTTGGATGGATTTGGATTTTGTATTTGATTTCTCTTTTCTTCAACATGTCTTTGTAAGGGGACATGAGGAGATTTTGATGCATTTGGATGTTTGGATTTATGCATTTTTTCTTTGGCATCCAAAGTACTTTTAGTAGCAATGGGATGGGTATGAGGAGATGGATGATGTGGAGGAGATGTGGATGGAGTGATAGAGGTAGGATTTTCATGATGGTGTGTGGATGGGGGATGTGAGATAGAATGCATGGAGGGTGCCTTTTTTTATCTTGATTAGGAGTTATGAAGTTAGTATTCTTACGTTGTGCACTAGGGATAGGTGATGGATGGATGAAGGGATGAATAAGATGAGATGAAAGAGGTGAATTTGGGATATAAGGGCCCAAAATAGACGTTGTAATGGAGGATGTATTATGGTAGATGGAGGTACGTAAGGACCCAAAATAGATGTAGTAGATGGAGGATGAGTGATGGTGGATGGAGGGACATAAGGACACAAAATGGATTTAGAGGATGAAGGAGGAATATGGATGATTGTTTTGATATAATATGATGGAGGAGGGGGGATAATGACAAATGATTTGGTGGAATGATGGGAAGTGCCTCTCATTCCTTTGGAAGAGGTTTCCTTAGGATGTATGGAGGTTGTAACAACATTTTTTGGATTGTGATTCCTGGGAGATATATCCAACACCTTATGTTCCTGGATGTTCTTTGACCTAGATGGGCTCTAAAATACCTTGCTCATGAAGGCCTAAACCTTTTCCTTGATGGTTCATGTTCTTGAGCATGTGTTCTATGGTAGGATTCTTATTCTTTTGGAAGCATGATGTGAGTGCATTAGTAGGTGAAGGAGGATGGGTGGTGGATATACTTTGTTTTTCTTCTGCAAGGAGACCACCATGGATGAGTGTAATGTTACCAAGGTTATATAAAAGAGGTGTTGGGGTGATAAGGCTAGGCAGCGATGGAGGATCAGGCGATGGAGACAAGGGGATAGGAACATCTTGATCAAGAGGAATGAGTGATAAGGGATTAGGAGAGGGATTAGGTGGTATGAAAAGATCTAGATTTATGGTAGTGGGTGATAAGGTCTCATGAGATGGGGTGATTGGATCTTGGGTGTGAAGGGGATCATGGGATGGATTAGATGAGATAGTGTGATCTTGAGATGAAGTAGATAGGATGGTAGGATCAATATTTGGTTGAGGAAAAGAATCATGAAATGGGATGGATGGGGGACTATGATTTTGGGATGGAGTGGATAGGATGGTGGGATCTAGATTTGGAGGGGGGGATATGATTGTATTCTTTGGATCAAGCCCTTGGAATGTCTCATCGTGTGTGGGAGGCACAATGATGGAGGATTATTGGAGGGAATCCTTAGGTGGGGGAGATAGGAGGATGGAGGATTGATGAAGACCATGGGTTTGAAGTTCTGCAATATTAGGATTAGGAGGAGTGGATTGGATGTAGCCAATGGATTGGGTGGATCTAATAGTAGAAAATGGGGATTCAATGGATTTGATGGGTTTGGTAGGCTAAAAAATTTGGATGGTGTTAGGAATTGTAATGGGAGTTATAGTTGTAGGATGGAGGAGGATCTCATCACTAGTGATTGTACACGATAGAGTGGGAGAGAATTGTTTCACAACATCAAGATGTGGATTTGGGGATTAGTCTTTTGTCATGAGTCCTTGGATGATATTTGGAAGGGATGTAGGATTAGGTGGCGTGATGGCAATGAATGGAGGATTAGGGATGGTTGGAGGACTAGGATTAGAGATTGGTGGATTAGGATTAGATGTGTGGATGTGATTAGATGGAGGACCAAGAGTGGTTGGAGGACTAGGATTAGGGATTGGTGGATTAGGATTAGATGAGTGGATGAGATTGGATGGAGGACTAGGAGTGGTTGGAGGACTAGGATTAGAGATTGGTGGATTAGGATTACAGGGAGGATTAAGATATAATGTAGTGAAGGGGGAGTGATGCAAGAGGATTCGGATGATGAATTAAGATAGGAGGATACGAATGCTAGATTAGGTTGGGAAGATTGGAATGGTGGGTAATAGTAGGAAGATGTGGATGATGGATTGGGACAAGAGGAAATTGGTGGAAGATTCACATAGGAGGACATGGATGGAGGGTTAGGATTGAAATATGTGGAGGATGGATTAAGGGGGGAAGACGTAGATGTGGAACTAAGGCAAGGATATTGGGATGGAAAATTATGATAGGAAGGTGTGGATGTTGGATTATAATGGGAAGATTGAGGTGGTGGATTATGATAGGAGTACATGGATGGTGGATTGGAATAGGAGGATATGGGTGATAGATAAGGTGATGAATATATGGATGGTGAGGATAATGGATATCCCTTTGTCGAGGGTAGCATAAGGATTGTTATTAGATGTAGATGAAGGTATGGGGGGATAGTTTGGAGTGGTTGGATTTTAGGAGGTGATTGGAAAAACCTTGATAGAAATAATAGCATCAAGGGGATCTATATTTTAATCTTCCTGATCAACAAGACTTTGGTTATTGTCATCAACATAGTTAGGATTCCCCTTGACTACTATTATTGGTTGTGCGAGAGGAGGATAAGGATTCATGATGGATATAGATTAGAAGGAAATAATATATGATGGAAGAGGATGGATTGGAAGATGATGGGGGATTTGATATTAGAAGATATTGGATATGGATGGACTAAAATCTTGGATTGGGATTTAGGCTAACCTCAAATTGAGATTAGATAAAATGTGAGATTCAGATTAGATTGAAGCTCAAATTAGGATGATGGGATTAAAGATCATATTAGAATTGGATTGGAGATTAGATTAGGACTATATTAAAGCTTATATTATGGTCTATAATAACCCCTAGAGGGGTGACAGGATTGAGAAAAATTGAAACTTAAATGTTTTGATTTTTTTTAGTTTTTTCTGTTGTAGTAAATTGTGTTTTTAGAGGTCTTCCAAGCGGAATTTGGGGTTGAAAATTGCATCAGTTCTTAAAATTAGATTGTCAAAGGCACGCTATTTTAGTGACTGAATTATTACTCTAGGAGACCTTTCCGACGGTGTAAACGGTTCTAAATTTTGAGCACGAGTAGAAAGTTATGACCTCGAGAAGTCAGGGTAAACAAATTGCTAGTTTTTTTTCAAAAATAGGATTGTTTGGGGATGAACAGGAAGAGGAGGAATGATTGGAGTATGATTTTGGACTGAGGAAGACATAGGTTAATTGTGGCATGAAGGATTGAATCTTTGGATTTCGCATGGGAAGTAGATTCACCCCTTTGTTCAAGGTCAGGTCACTCCTGTTAGGGCAAGGTCGCCTATTCTTGAGCCAGGTCACCTGTTCTAGAGCAAGGTCACTTTTTCTGGGGCCAAGTCGCTAGTTCTAGGGCAAGCTCAGCTATTCTAGGGCTAATCCACCTGTTCTATGGAAGGGTCACCCATTTTGGGGCCAGGTCACTTGTTCTAGGGCAAGCTCAGCTATTCTAGGGCTAATCCACCTGTTCTATGGAAGGGTCACCCATTTTGGGGCCAGGTCACTTGTTCTAGGGCAATGTCGCCTGTTTTGGAGCTAGGTGACCTGTACTTGGGCAAGGCCGCCTATTTTGGGGCCAAGTCACCTGTTCCAAGGTAGGGTCACCTAATATAGGGCTAAGTCACCTTTTCTTAGGCAAGGTCACCTATTTTGGGGCCAGGTCACCTGTTTTGGGGCAAGGTCACATTTTCTAGGGCAAGGTCACCTTTTCTGGGGCTAAGTCACCTATTTTGCGACAGGGTTGCCCAAACAGCTTATGGACTTGACCAAGTCTGAAAATAGTCAAGCGATGTCGATAAATGAGGTGAATGGGTAGACGAATCAGGAAAATAGATGAGAAAATGAGTGAATGAATACTTAAAATGGGTGAACAATTCTTGGAACGAGGAAAAAAATGCTTGAAATGGATGAACAAATGCACATAATGGGTGAAAAAATAGTCATAATGGGTGAATAGATGGACATAATAGGTGAACAGATACTTAGAATGGGTGAACGATGCTTGCAATGAGGAAAACAATGCTTGAAACAAGAAAATGGATGTTGGGAACGGGTGAACAAACACTCAGAATAGGTGAACGAATGTACAAAATAGGAGAATGACTAACAAATTGAAGGTTGGATTGAATATTTGGAGGGCAAGGTCACCTATCTCAGGGCTGGGTCACCCATCTTGGGGCAAGGCCACCCTTGTTAAGGTAGGGCCACCCCTGTTAGGGCAAGGTGTCCCCTTTGAGGGCATGGTCGCCTATTTGGGGGAAATTGATCAATTTTGACTTGAACAAAGTGGCAAACAATTGAGACAGAAGGGCTAAGTCATCCCTACTAAGGGAAAGGTCACCCCTATTAGGGCTAGGCCACTCCTATTAGGGCCAAACCACCCCTATTAGCACCAGGTAACCCCTTTGAGGTCCATACCACCTATGTTAGTTTGTATAGACTTGACTTAGGTAAAAATAGTGATGTAAAAGGATAAAAAAATAGCAAACAACAAGAAATAGGCCAATACTAACTTGTCTGAATAGATACACACTGGTTTTGCACAAAAGAAGATAGTTCAAGCAACAAAATCCTAAGATTAGTGTGAAGGTATGGCCAACATGGTCCTCTAACTATGCTGAACAAGGAAACTAAGGGAGTCCCTAATATATGCATAATATGTGGGACATAATCGTGAACACCATTCCATCTACTAGCATGAGTCGAGAACTTCCAACAAGAGACTGCAAGCTCAAACCAACTCTTTACGTCTTGTCTAGGTATCACCCTTGCTTTGACACTCCACTAGACACAATGTGATTGGATTGAGGTAAAAATTTCACTCTCCCTCCTTTATATAGCCCACTGATAACATGTGGCTAGGATCATCCCTTGGGGTGATGAAATCCCCAAGTAGGTCCCACTAAAAATAAGGTACATAAAAGACTAAGTTGACTATAATTTATCTTCACCTAGGATCAAAAAATGGTGCAAGGTGATTGGATATGTCAATAGTACACCTTTCAAACACAAGAAAGAAGTTCTTAGACTCCCCTTAGTTAGATCTATGTGCCTAATTAAAATGAAAACAATAAGAAGTAATCTAACTAATGAAGGTTGTTCCCCCCTGTAAAAAATGTGTTAGAATGATTTTTTTACTTTGTGTTTTCAACAATTGTGAAACAACTACACAAACATTAGTAAAAACCAACACACTCACAAATAAGACAAGTTAGAGGGCCAGTACTAAGGAAAAAAACAATAATTGAACTCTGGAAAGGAAATTTTAAGTCTTTGTTTTTACCTTAGTTACCTTTGTCTAGGGTGAGCTTGTCTCTCTATTTTGGGTGAGGTCACCCCTTTGTGGGAAAATTTAGATCTTTGGGTGGGGTCACCCCTTTGTGGCTGGAGTTAGCTCTATGTTCTGGTCAAATCCACCTCTGTGTAACTTGAACCTACAAAATATAAAAAAAAAACAAATGTAAAATAGAATAGATGCATTTGTGGGTCCCACTGGGTGTGCCACAAATGTGTGCAAGTTATTTTTCTACGTGGAATGCAAAATATAATGGAATGCAAAAGAGAAAAACACAAACAAACACAAAAGATTAGGCCTAGGTTGAATCCAAACAAAATAATAAAGAAAAGAAAATATTATACCTTTTTTTGGGATTGATAAGTTGGTTGGCCCTTTGATGATGCTTGGTTTTATACTCCTTTCATGGAAAATGCATGCAATAATGGATGTAAAATGTAAGGAAGTGGATGAGGATTTCAATAATGGAGATAGGTATTGTAATGAGAGTGGTAGGTGAATGCAATAAAAGCTTCAATGGCTGCAAATACTAAGTGTACTAATGCATTGGATTTAATGCTTGAATGCTCTAGTTGCTTGAGTGAATGAAAAATAATCTAACTCTTGTCTCTATCCTCCTATACCAAACCAAATAGGATGAGTAGTTGGGTCCTGGGCCAAGCCTTGGCTGAAATTTGGAAATCTTGATGCCATAATGCTTTTCAAATCCTCCTAGCCATTATCCTACTGCAATAATTCTTGCTAGGAAGAATGCCCATGTTGTGGCGATTCCACCCAAAAGGTAATGAGCTACTCCTACAGTACATCCTTGGATAATACTCAAGGATCTGGGCTAGATAGCAAGAGCAACTTTCAATTTATTATGGGCCCAAACAATAGATTCAATAAGTTCTTGCCAATATCCACGGCCACTAAATAGGAACATTAAACTAAAGGCCCAAACGAAATGAGCAGCTAAGAATAAAAGACCATATGCAGATAATGAAGAACCGTAAGATTGGATTACTTGAGAAGCTTGTGCGCATAGAAAGTCACAGAGCCACCCATTAATTGTAATGGAACTTTGTGCAAAGTTTCCTCCTGTAATATGAGTTACCACTCCCTGATCACTTATACTACCCCAAACATTGGACTGCATTTTCCAGCTAAAATGGAATATTACTACCAAAATTGAATTGTACATCCAGAATAACCCTAGGAAGACATGATCCCAGGCAGATACTTGACATGTTCCTCCTCTACCAGGCCCGGTCAATATTGCTTATTCCGGTGTTTATCAGTGGTGGTATACAATTGGCTTACGCACTAATGAAGATCTTTATACTGGAGCTCTTTTCTTGCTATTTCTTTCTGCTCTCTTTTTAACAGCCGGTTGGTTGCATCTACAACCTCAATGGAAACCAAGTGTTTCATGGTTTAAAAATGCCGAATCTCGTCTCAATCATCATTTGTCGGGACTCTTCGGAGTAAGTTCTTTGGCTTGGATGGGGCATTTAGTTCATGTCACTATTCCTGAATCAAGAGGACAACACATAAGATGGGATAATTTCTTGAATGTATTAACATATCCCCAAGGTTTGGAACCACTTTTTATAGGTCAGTGGAGTCTTTATGCTCAAAATCCTGATTCCAGTAGTCATTTATTTGGTACCTCTCAAGGGTCGGGGACTGCTATTCTAACTCTTCTCAGAGGATTCCACCCACAAACTCAAAGTTTATGGCTAACTGATATCGCTCATCATCATTTAGCTATTGCATTTGTGTTCTTCATTGCTGGTCATATGTATAGAACCAATTTTGGAATTGGACACAGTATAAAAGATATTTTAGAAGCACATATTCCTCCGAGAGGCTTATTAGGACGCGGGCATAAGGGTCTTTACAACACAATCAATAATTATCTTCACTTTCGACTAAATAAGCAGAAAAAAGGTGAAATAAGCTAGCAGCAATCCAAAAGCTTAAAGAGGAGAAAAATAAACGTAAGAAAGAAAGAGAAAAGACAAAAAAAGATAGATTAAAAAAGCTCGAATCGGCAACTTCTCCAGAAGAAGTTAAAAACCTCAAAAAAGTGTTCAAGATAGAAGATCAACAAAAGCATTGGCAAAGGGTAGAAGAATTAAAAAAGTGCTGAGAGGAACACAGGAAAGAAATGAAAGCTTAGGAGCTTGAAAGACAGGCTACTCGACAAGCTGAAAAGCTCAGAATCCAAAAAGAAATACAATGCTGACAAAAGCTTAGACAAAAACGTGGTAAATCTAATTGTATTCTATAATTAAAAATGGAATAAATGATTTTCTAGTTCGAGACTTTAGCAATATATATCGTTCTCAAAAAAATATCGAGAAAATAAATACGCAAAAAGAAAAACTACAAATAGAGCTAAAAAGGCTCATTTTGGAATGAGATGCTAAGATAAATGCCAAAGGTGATAAGAATGCATGGGATAAAGTGAAATCGAAATTGAATTCTAGACTGAATAATAATAGAAAAGAGAGGTTTCTAACACAAGAAACCAAGAAGAACCCGAAAGAACCGAAAAAAGAACTGAAGAAAGAAAAAGACCCAAAAATACAATGCCTAAAGGAGAGAGAACGCCTTGAAAGAGAAGGCAAAAGACTGGAAAAACTCAAAAAAGATACTAATACTAAGCAAGTAGATACACCAAAGAAAAAAACAGAGAAATTGCGGTATCCAGAAATGGCGAAATTTTTTCTTGTTTGGAAAAGAAAATACAAGCTCGAAAAACTGCCACTAGCTACTTGGCTTTCTAAGAGCAGAAATGCGGTTCATTTCTTAGATCAAAAGAAATTAGGCAACTAGGCCGCTGTAGCCGAACTCGTTCTTCCATATTTAGAGAATGGAGAACTTGACTTGGAATTATTGGAGACTATGTTGTATCTTAAGAGTTACTTCAAGAAGAACAAGAATGATTTTTTCAGAGTTTTTGCCGATAAGCATAGACGATCTATACCACTTCTACTAGGGTAATTTAATGACCGATTCTTGATATAAAAGATTGCGAGTCTCTTCCTAAAAATAAAGAGGAAAAGAAAAGATGTAAATCTTTTTGATAGATCTGAACGAAAAAAAAAGAAAAACTATTGAAAATCTCAATGAGAAAATTTGAACATAATCTCAAATTATTATAGTAGGTAAATGCCTTTTTTTTCTAAATCATTTATTGATATTTCAAGGTTCTGTTAATAAAATGAGATTTCACGAAACGAGATTTAGAAATGTAATAATTTGTAAAACAAATCGCACTCCTTCATATACATCGGGGGTCCATTGATGAAAAGGAACTAGAGAAAGCTTGAATGTGATTCCTACCGTTATAGATAGAAGTGCAATCCAAATTCCTGGAGAGTTATACATTTGTGTATTGATAAGACCATTGGCTATTTCTTGAAGTTCAATCTCTCCTCCAGATAGACCATATAGCCAAGAAAGACCATAAACAAGAATGGAAGAACTTGTTCCATCCATAAGTAAATATTTCATAATAGCCTCATTAGACCATACATCTCTTTTGGTATATCCAGATAATAGGTAAGAACATAGACTTAAACATTCTAAAGCTACGAAGATAGTTGCTAAATCATTAGCACCACATAAAAACATTCCTCCTAGAGTAGCTGTTAATATGAATAACAAAAACTCTGTTACAGCCATTTCTGTACATTGAATGTATTCCACGGATAGAGGAATACATAAAGTGGAATATAATAAAATGAGAAACCGAAATATTTTATTAAAATTGTTTGTTTGGAAATTACCAAAAAAAATGATAGTAGGTTCTTCTCTCCATTGAAATAACATAACCGCTATACTTAGCACTAAACTTGTTAAAGAGATGAAATAGAACCAAGTTGTCCTTTTCTGATCAGAAATGAAATCGATAACTAGAAGAAGAAATAGGCCGATAATCAAGATAGATTCTGGAAAAATGGAACTTCCATAGAAGAGAAGCAAATGTTTTTGTTCGCGTAATATTAAACATTTTGTTTGATAGGTCTATAATGGATATATTAATATAAAAATATAGTTGAGAAACTCAGAGAACCTCGAATTAATATATTATTCAAATACTTGAAAAAAATTGAAAAAAAAAAGGTTGACAAACCTGGATAATATCCATTATAGACCTATCAATCAAAATGTTTAGTATTACGTGAACAAAAAATAGTAAGTATTGGAAATAAGGGAAATTCCTTGATTTGAAATAAAAATCAATAATTTGAATGCGTGTTGATGCATCAGTTTATTATATGAATAGCATGGCATTCATATAATGCATACGAACGATGCAGTGATGCTAGAATCCCATTCAAAATGTTCCAGAATGGGTAGAAATGGAATTGATAAGTTCCATCCGCCCAAGTAAAGAACTGTTACAAAGAATGAAGAAGCTAATAGATTTAGGTAAGAAGCAATGTAAAATAAACCAAATTTGATACCCGAATATTCAGTTTGATAACCCGCTACCAATTCTTCTTCCGCTTTTGGTAAATCAAAGGGAAATCTCTTACATTCTGCCAGAGATGAGATGAAAAAAGCTAGAAACCCTATAGGTTGGCACCACAAATTCCATCCTAAAAAACCATATCTGCACTGTGCTTCAACTATATCAATTGTACTTGAACTGTTGGATAATTATAGTCGACAGAAACATCACTATTTTCATCTCTATTCCAAAACCGTACGTGAAACTTTCACTTCATATGGCTTCTCACTGGTCATTAAGAAATAAAGAACACAATAAAAAAAGCAACAAAATATTCATAAATTCAAATAGAAGAAGCTATAAAGCTAATGCAATAGGCAGCGCAATAATTCAAATACTAACATAAAACGAGATTTAGAAATGTAATAGGAGAAAAACTGAGCACGAAAAATGAATCCACACCCAGACATTTCACGAAACGAGATTCATAAGAAGAGTTTTACTTGGAGAAGTAGAAGGAACATGTATCACACGTGCTCAATTTCAAAATATATCAAAAATAGAAAAACCCATCGCAATTATTACCATAAAAAACCTAAATCATTTATTATTATTTCAAGGTTCTATTAATTATTAGATTTTTTTTCTAAATACCAAGTATTTTAGCTCAGCACTACAAATGTAATCTTTAACAATTTCTTTGTTCTTAATGCACTGTATTTTACAGGGATTATTCACTTCAACAGTCTCCGATGGTTCTAGCGGTATCCGAAGTACAAATGAGATGGATGTTTGTTGCCTCAACCATTCTAACTAGACCTTCATAAAAAGGTCATGTGTATTATCACGAAGCATTTGTGTTGTCGATTTTAACGCATAGTGCTTTTCCCCCTATGCGTACCTATCATATAGGTTTGGCCATTAACATCTATGTAATAGGTATAACCTTTCGCTTGATACTAGAATCTCAGAAGATCAAAGCATCTAAGGTTGCATAAATCAGGGATACATGATAGAAAGAATTGTTCTATTTATAAAACTCACCTTCACTAAACGTAAGTTTTCTTTAACTTAACTTAATCAATATCCCGCCATTCCACGATAACGAGAAAAAGTAGAAAGAAAAAAAATATCAAATCACACCATCTCTGTAATAGGTAAATGCCTTTTTTTCCCCTTAAGCCATTGGGATTATTTGCAATAATATATCCACTACAATTGTGAAAGTCTTGTCGATAAAATTGTCATTTCTCTAAGATCTAGGCATAGTCAATTATAAATTTGATAATTTTTTTCATTCCCCATACGGAAATGATTCCATGAACAAAATTATTTTCTAATGCACAATAGCATAATAAATGGATTTCCTTATGATCGTAAATGAAATACGACGAGTAGTTGGGTTTTCCTTGTGATGGGTTTTTCTATTTTTGATATATTTTGAAATTGAGCATGTGTGATACATGTTCCTTCTACTTCTCCAAGTAAAACTCTTCTTATTGCACTGCCTATTGTATTAGCTTGACCTTTGTGAAGCAGAGATACAACAAAGAAATATACGCTCATAAATGGATTTCCTCTAACTCTTGTCTCTAACCTCTTAATTTGATACCAGGTCTTCCAATTTAAAGAAGAATGGACAACTAGGATTTAGCCATCATGGACAAGATGGAGGGTTGTGGTGAGTTGAGGACTTACAAGTCCTCACATCTTGCCATGTGGAATGTGAGGTGTGAAGAATACAAATTATGTGGAAAAGGACATGTGAGATAGAGGTACTTTCAAGTACATTGGGATTGGGGGAGGATTTACTCAAAAAGGAAGTCCTTGTCCCCACATGAGGTTGATGGCGACAAGTGAGGAATTTTAGAAGATCCTCTCCTATCACCATGGGGAGGGGAGAAGTTTTTGGAGAAATAAATGTGAATTTTAAATTCAAATGATTAGAAGTACCCTATGGATAAGACAAGGTCCTATTAAAGGAGGTCCTTGTCCCATGTGATTGATGTGACCCATGAGAGAATATGGGGATGAGAAATGCATTGGATGAATAAATGTGATTTTAAATTCACATGGGGAAGAGTACATGGAGTTAAAAATTCCATTTAAGGTTGTTGGGAGAGTAAAATAGAATTAAAAATTCAATTAAGATGTGGGAAGAGTTGACTAAAGGACTGATTAGACTAATGGTGAAGGATTAGAAGAGGGTTAGGAGTTTAATTATGATTAAAAGACAACTTGCAAAAGTTGGAGGATGTGACACATCCTAATCATGGAATAGGGATGTGTCACATTCCTAATGATGGGATTAGGAGATAAATTAGGATTAAGTGTGCATGGGACTTAAAGGGAATTAAATAAGTGGGTTATTTATTTAATTCCTTGGAAGAAAGGGATAAAAGGGTAAGGTATTTAATTATTTAACTAAATACCTTAGGGATTTAGAATACTTTAGGGGTATCAATTAAATAATATTAAAATTATTTAACTCATGTGGATAAAAGGATATCTAGATGAAAAGGGTAAATTTGGCCAAATATAAGTGGTTAAATTTAGATGTCTACAATACCAACTCTTCCTTCATGAAACTACACTTCTTAATGTTTATCAACAACTTCTCTTCCCTTAACCTTTGCAAAACTTGTCTTATGTGAAACAAATGTTCTTCTCTAGTCTTACTAAAAATCAAGATTTCATCCAAATAGACAATCACAAACTTACCCAAGAATTTATTCAATACCTCATTCATCAACCTCATGGAAGTACTCGGTGCATTTTTTAGTCCAAAAGGCATCACCAACTGCTCATACAATTGTCTTGAATGTTGTTTTCCACTCATCCCCTTCTCTAATTCTAATATGATGATACCCACTCTTCAAATATATCTTTGTAGAGTACTTGGCTCCACTGAAACAATCCATAATGTCGTCCATCTGGGGCAAAAGAAATCTATACTTCACTATGATCTTTTTTATGGCTCTACATTTTGTACACATCATGCATTCTCCATCCTTCTGAGGTGCCAATACAACATGTACTACACAGGTACTTAAGCTTTCTCTGATCAAACCTTTTCTCAACAAATCTTGCACTTGTCTGTTCAATTCTTCATTTTTTGTCAATGTCATCCAGTTTGTTCCTTTGTTAGGAAAACTATCTCTAGGAATCAGATCTATGCAATGACTAATAGTCCTCATAGGTGGTAATCCATCATGTACATTATCTAAAATGATAGCTTTATATTTTATCAACAATTCGTTTATCTCATCTAGTTGTTCTTCCACATGCTTCAAGTCTTCAACCTTCTTAGGAACCAGGGTAGAGAAAATTTTCTCAAGTTTGAGTCCATCCAGGAAGCTCCTTCCATCAACCAAAAAAATTATAGAACTCATACAAATCTCAGTTCTAGGAACATCCTCCAAAGGAAACAAAGTATGCTTCCTCCCATTAGCAATAATAGTATATATTTTATTCTTTCCATCATTAATAACCTGTCTATCATACTGCCAATGTCTTCCCAAAAAAATATGGCATACATCCATAGGCATAATATCACACAAAACTTCATCATGATAATTTCCTATCTTCAATTTCACCAAACATTGTTCACTTACCATTATCTTATGCTCATCTTGAATCCATGCTATTGAATAGGGCTTTGGGTGTTTTAATCTTTCCAACTTTGACATGGTCACCATTTCTTCAGAAGCTAGGTTCTTTGAACTTCCACTATCAGTGATCACTTTGCAACATTTTCTAGCTACCTTCCTTCTAGTTTGAAAAAAAATCTTTCTTTGCAATTGTTCCTACCCCATCTCACTTTGACATAGTACTCTTCTATTCACCAACACTTCTCCTTCTTCTAGTTTGTTAGATGATTCATCATGATCCTCTTTAGCAAAGGCTTCTCTCCTATTGTTCTCTATCCTCATGCTTGTTCCTTCTTGATTAAATTTAAATGCTCTATGTCCTTATCCTCTACACTTGTAACAAGTTCCTTTGAATACCTTTTTCTCTTTTCCTCTATCATATTTTCTATATCCTTCATTCCTATAACCACCATATACTCAACTTCGATGAGAGTTTCCATCATCTCTACGGTATGAATTATCATTCTTATTGACTTCCCTACCTTTATTCTGGTTTGTGAAAGTTCCTCTTCCTCCTCCAATAAATATTCTTCCTCTCTATATTTTCTCATTTCTTTTATTCATTTTCTCTTCTACCTTTAGGGCACACTAATATGCCTCTTTCCCACTCAACAACTTAATTAAGTTTTTCTCATTTTATATAGACAAACTCAAACCATTCATATATCTAGCTACTTGTTCAGTATCATCTTCTGAATGTCTAGATCTAATATTCAACTTGTAGAACTCTATAATATACTCCATCACACTTGATTCCTTCTATTTTAGATTCTACAATTTTTAGAAAAAACTGATCTAATAGTCTACAGACATAAACTTTGTCTTCAACTTATTCACCATTTGATCCCATGAATTTATATTCTCCTTTCATTTTCTTTGCCTATTTGTCTGCAAATATTCCCAGCAAAGGGATGCATTTCCTTTCAAATTTGTACAAGAAAACTTCACCTTCTTATCTTTTGTGGTACCTTCAAAATCAAAGTATTTCTCCATCTCTATTGTGCAATCAAGCAATTCATCTAAATCCAACTTTCCATTATAATCCAGTGGACTGAAATGGGGCTTAGTGTTCACTTTGGTTAGGGCTCTTATGAATCTCTCTTCTCCCTATTGAAGACCAGGTTTCTCTTCTCTTGAAACTTATTCTTGTTCTTCTACTTCTTCATCACTTATATTATCAACTCCTCAACCTCTCCTCTAGGCCATTTCAACTACTTCCAATCTAGTAGCAATTCCTCTCAACATTTCCATTACAACTAGGTTTGAATATCCATGTGCTCCATTTCCTCTACCATTTATTCTTCCCTCCATCTTTACACAAGTCCTCTACAGCTTCAGGTTAAATCGTCAATCCACCACCCACAAAAAAATCTCAATAGGACTGTGCACACTTTGACAATCTTGCAAGGAATGAATCTCGCTCTGATACCAATCTGGTGTAGCCATGGTAGGAGTCCTCAAAGATAACAATCCAAACCATGTAGAAAGAGTAACACAATGGAAGAAAAATGGAAATTGGAGGAAAATTTAGATGAAAACATTCTTATTATTAGAAATCTTGATTACATGTAGTCAACCACATCTAGGCTTATAGATTCAACACACAAGCTTGATTAAAACATGTTCAAAATAAAGTGCTTGTACATGCAAGTGAGAATACTATAGATCGAACTCTATATTGTTTTGAATCTAAATGATCTTGATTGATTGTTACTCTCATGATCTAATACAATATTTATATCATATCCATGGGTCAAGAAACATCCATGTTGGTCAAAGATCATTACAATCTCCGATGAAGGAAACGTAACATGTGCAAGAATAGGTCGGCCTCAAATTTAAATTTCTCCCATGGTAGATGCATATAATGAAGCATGGACCTAAAATTAAGGTCAGGGACACTCCATGGAGAAAATAAAAACACATCATGAGGATCCAAAAACTACAAGAGAGATCTATGATCAATCCAACTAGTCGTTATGTTTGAAATTATTTTGGGGCCAGTTCCAAGAATTATCACTTAATCCAAAAGTGATAACTTGCCATAAAGAGATCCAATCAAGTTGAAATTTTGGAATAAGTAAATTGAACATGTTCACAATGAAACCATAGGTACATGAGATCTGGTGAGCAAACATGAAGAAATACCAGATCTACCAACTTGAATTGGGAGAGAACTAAACAAGAACAAAAACTGAATGAAAATATTTTTGGTTGTTGCAAGATTGCCAAGAAAAAAGGATTATCCTACATTATAGATATAAATGAAAGAGGAAGAAGCTTAAAATAAGACTCTTATGACTCCTAAAAATGTTTAGAAAAATCATTTAAAGGATAAAATCATTGGAGACAAGAGCAAATGTGTGATGACAAAGAGAAAAATTACAATTACAAAGGAATAACTAAATATTTGTTTACTATCTAAAGAAGAACCTAAAAAAATGATTAAAGCATTCAAGGATCAAAATTGGAGCAAAGAAATGGAAGAATATTTGAGGTAGATTCTGAAGAATCGAACATGGGAGTTGGTCCCAATACTAGCAAACAAAAATGTGATAGCAACCAAATGGGTTTTTCAAAACAAGTTGAATGAAGATGGAGAAGTCAAAAACAACCCTAGGATTGTTTATAAGGGATACTCACAAGTGGAAGGAATATATTTTGAGGACACATTTTCTCCAGTAGAAATAATGGAGGTCATTAGGATTTTTTTCCCTTTGTTGCACATGTAGATTTCAAGGCATGTCAAATCAATGTTAAGTCAGTATTCCTAAATGGTGAGTTAGAAGAAGAGGTGTGCATTGAGAAAATAGAAGGCTTTACAATATTTGAAGATCTCAATATGGTCTACAGATTGATGAAGGAATTATGTGGGCTCAATTAGGCTCATAGATCTTGGTATGTAAGATTGGATATGTGCTTATTATAGCAGTACTATACATATAAATATTTACTTAAAATATAATGGAGTTCAAATCCTAATCGTGGTTCTATATTTTGATGCCATAATCTTTGAGAGAAATGAGGAAATGTGTAAAAGGTTTGAAGAAGAGATGGAAAATGAATTTCTTATTTGGACGACAAATCATTCATTTAGAAAAAGTTATATTTATTTCTAAAAAAAATATGTCAAGGCAATGTTGAAGAAGTTTGGAATGGAGAACTCTAAATTAGTATGTACTCCCCTAATTTCTAGTTGCAGATTGAGAAAAAATGATCAATCCCATAAGATACATTAGAGCAAGTATAGATCAATGATTGTTGGAATACTATATCTAACTGGAACTAGACCAAATATCATACATTTAGTCTATATTATGGCAAGATTTCAAGGTCCCAAAAGAATCACATGAAGCAATAGTCAAGAGAATATTTAAATATTTGGATGACAAAAGAAGTACAAGTGGAGATGATTTCCTCCTTTGAAATAGATTGGTTTCTTGATTGAGTAAGAATAGGATTTAGTGTCATTATGTATTGTAGAGGTAAAATATATTGTTGTAGCATCCTGTTGGACATGGTTGTTGTGTATGAAGTATAAATTGAAAGATATCAAAGTATCATATGATGAACCTATTCTAATCTTATGTGATAATACAAGTTATATCAACTTTTTTTTTATATTAGAAATAGAGAAAGAATTTAGTAAAACTGATAGGTTTCAATATATCACCTTATACTTTGTAGAAAAATGAATCTTGAAATCTTATCAATGAGGAGTTCAAGAGTTTAACAAGGAAGTGCATAAATATAATCAAGGCTATTGATTGTTGTCACTGTTGTTGGATTCATCCACACCCCTATTTGGTTTGGTCACTAAGAAGGCCTCACTATCCTATTGGGAATGGGGGCAAGGGCCCCTTTGTCTTACGTGTCTACCTCCTACAAATGTATTATTATTGAAGACCCTTTGGAATTCATGAAATGAATTCAAGAAGATCTTAGTTTCCTTATTGTCTAGCCTACACACATGACAACATTTAATATTTTCCCTATTGATCATGGTAGATCCTCCTCTATAAAGACTTAAAAACTGGGGAAAGGAGATCTTGATGTGAAGTGAGACTTGCAAAGAACATAATTTAAAGAATTTGGGTACCACTTAGGGTTTAGGACCTTGGATATCCATGTCACAATTAATCATTCAATGGTTGGAGGAAAGCCTTAGATATTTTCACCTCAAGGATGGAATAGAGGCAAGATAACTACTAGAGGGTTATCCTAGGGTATAGATTAATGAAGGGTTCACCACCAAGAAAAATATTGGAAAAGACACTTTAACATTCAACTCACAAAACCTTGTAATGTAAGCTAAATAATGAGTGAAAATGATGAAATTAAGCTACACCAAGTTAGGGTATGTGTACCTAGGAATTTTGGAGATGTGAGGATTTTGGAAATGTAAAGAAGTTGTCAAAATATGCTATGGAGGATTAAGACTCCTTGGGTGGCATATTAGTCCCATTGCTATTTTTTGAGGTAGATGTGAAGTCTTCGGATGCCAGAATAGAATCCCAAAGAATCTCTAAAAAAGAACCTATGGAGGACTAAGACACCCTAGGTGGCGTATTACTCCCACTCTAAATTTCTAGAATCTTTGAATGTGGTCCCAAGCTCTAGGGTCTGCACTTTCTTCTCCCCATATCTAAGGTCCTAAAACTTCAAGATCTGGCTTGTAGGCGAGTTTCCATGAAGATGACAACTTTACAGTGCAACTTTTCCTACTTTTCAATCTTCCACTCCAAATGATCTTCAAGTCTTCAACCTAGATCCTAAAATACAAACACAAAAGAGAGTGACAAAATTGTTTGTTAGTGAATGGGGATTTTCCTTGTTCAATCTCCTTTTTGGTAATTAAACCTTGAAATAAAAAAGTAATGAAGGGAAATGGTTAATGAACAACATGCAATGCTACAACTCACCAAACCCTTGTAAAGTTTACAAACTTGTGTGAAATGGTTGTAATGGATATAGATCTTGAACCAAAGATATGGACTTGAATTTATAGCTTGAATCAAAACTCTACATCATAAATGTTAGCACTACAGCAGACATGATGGAAGAAGCTCTTTGATATGATGCTTGAATCTTGATGATGACTCCAAATTCTTGATAGAATTTCTCTTTAATACTCTTGTGAACTCAATTTGATATTATGAATGCTCTCACAACTTTTTTAGATAAAAATCATTAAGGAAACCTTGTATTTATACTTATTCATTCTTAATATCCTGAAATTACACCACAACAAGCCTACATATGAATTCATTAAATAAAGGAGGCCAAATATCACCAAGATTTGAAATTGAATCTTGAAAATAAGCCAAGAAGGAATACAAAGCCCTAGGTGGCATCTTAGTCCCAAGGTTCAAATCTCAAGGAACAAACTCCAAAAATGGGCCAATTTAAGATGCCTTGAAATTAGGGTCCCAAGATCCATGGAGGAAAAATACACCTTAGTTGGTGTTTTAGCCCCAATCCATAAATCAAGACACACAGACCAAAACATTAAATGATCATTTATCTTTTGAGGTTTGTCAGGATTGGCCATAAAAATATATAGTTTATTAGGCTTGTGGATGCAAAATAGGACCTAATTAAGCCATAAAGAAGCATAAATAAAGCAACTTGGGCCCAAACAAGTGTGAAAATGCATGGGTATGCATTTTACTACACTACATTTAGCCCCCACTTTAGTGAGAGGGTGAGCTTGCTTCAAACTCACACTAAAGTAGTCCACACAATCAAGAGGGGTTCAAATGTATGTATGTTAGTGAGATAGGATGACAATGATCAACAGGGATGATAAAGCCTCCAAGGTTGAGATCCTATGACAAACTGACATAGGCACAAAGGAGCACACTTATAGATGATATATGACACCATAACTAGATCGCAAACATACACCATCAAAGATAGGAAAAATAAAAAGGAAAGTAGAAAATGCAATGGATCAAGCTTTGACTAGTTGTCCAACATGATGGAATGGGTCTAGATTGTTTTTCAAATTTACAAGTGCAACACACTATCCACTATGCAAAAAAAACACACTCACAAGGGCTAGTAAAGCTAGTTGTTCACTAGGTGAGCCCCGAGAAATCCATATCAACATTATACCCCCATGACTATGATAAGGAAAAAATAAAATGCATACTCACAAGGGCTAGTGAAGCTAGTTGTTCACTAGGTGAGCCCCAAGAAATCATATCAAATCCATACATCCATGACTTTAATAAGGTAAAAAAGAGAAAATTAAACAAGAAATAGGGACATTCAAAGGGATTTTGCTTAGTTCGTGCAAGGTCTCATCTTAGGTAACATTTTTCTTAATGTCTCCAAGAGAGGACAAGTTCAAAAGGTCTTATCTTGTTTCTAAGAGAGGACAAGTGCAAGGAAATATCATGCTCTTGGAGGAAATCAAACCTAATGACATCACCAAGAAAGGACACATCGCAAGAAGAAAGAAAAACCACACAATGAAATATGAGTGTCAATGTATGTCCCCATTTTAATGTAGTTGCTAACACTATTTTTGTGAGAAATTACTTTAAAGTAGAAGAAGACATGAGAGCTTATTCATAAATTCCGATGCTAAGTCATATTTTTTCGATAAGCTACGTCATGAAGAGGAAAAGGGTTGACCCCAAAATGTCACATGTGAACCAACTTAAGACATGTCAGCCACATCCCAAGCTTGCTCTTACATATACATGAAAGATGGTCAACTAGCTGAAAGAGGCAATGACAAGTGACATACGAGGAAAAGGCTATCTAACCCCTTCCCCCCACTTAGTGTAGTAAAAGGATGAGAAAAAATGAAAGGATAAACTAGGTGCTTCAACCCAAGGGAGAGCACCATAGTCCTTAAGATATTGAATTTTGTTATTTAAAGCCTGACATTCATTAGTAGCATGACCATGAACTCTATGATATGTGCAAAATTAACTCTTGTAGTAGAATTTATTTCATGTTCTTGGAGGGAGAGAAATCAAATGATCTTGGAGGATTCTCATCAAGATACTCTCTTGATCAAAAGTAGGAGATGTTGCTTGTAAGACCCCTCCATTTTACTCTTTTGATGTGATGGTAATTTATTCTAATGTTATCATTATGGCATGCTTTAGATTAGCATTGTGAATATTTGAATTAATGATGTTTTATGTTTGGATTATATTATTGATGTTAGATTTGTCATTTGGTAATATTGTATTGGTGAAGGGGACGGGATTGCATCACTCGCTTGTGAGCGCCCTGTGATTCTGTGACTCCCTCTTCATGGTGTGTTTTCTATGATGCAAATATACATGTGCGATATTCTATTGTTCGTAGGTTAACAGGTACAGGACATCGACTCCACCTGATTTCATGGGGTTGAGCATGTCCATGGCCAACGGCATTTGATTGGTTCAATTGTTTTAATATTGTCCTTTTGCCTGAATTTTATTAAATTACAAGTTAGAAAAAGTTAAATAAATGGCCTATGTAGTTAAGTTGTTGATTTAATTAATCTGGTTATATTGTGAAAAATGTTATTTTGTTTATTGATTAATTTAATTTAATTAATAAAATAAGTAAATCTTGGATTAGATTTATTTTATTAATTAATTAAATTAATTATGTTGAAATGAAGTTAATTATGCATTTTGGAAATTATATATATTCTTGAATTGAAATTATGTTGGAAAATTTGAAAAAAAGGTTTAAATTTCATTTTTGAAAATTAGAAAATGCAAAATTGAAAATTGGAGATATTTTTCTGTTTTTGTTTTTTGAAAATTAATTATGGTGGTTGAATAGAGACTTTTTCATTGTTTGGCTATTTTGGGGATTTTTGGATTAAAATGAGGGAGGATGAAAAATGGAGATGGAGAAAAGGAAAATAATTTTTGGTTGTGTGCTTGGATTTGGTTTTTTTTGGAAAAGTGATATGAGGAGAAGGCTTGCACCATTTTGCCAATCTCTCAAGGTTTTGGAACCAGGTTTTCTACTTGGTAAATTTGTTTCAACTTGAAAGAATTCTCAATTGTTTTATGCTGTTTGGAAAATATATAAACTTTGTTTGATTTGCAAGAGAAACCCATGTGAAAAGCTATTTAAAATTGGAACAAAACCTCTGTTGAAAATGAATTTCTTCAAAGTAAAATTGTGTTCTTGGCTGAAAATTGCCTTTTTGAAAATTGCTTGCTCAATTAATTTTATAAATTTCTTGTGGGACTTTTAAGCATAGACCTATATATATATATATATATATATATATAAATATATATACATACATATATTTTGAACCTATACTGTTTAAAAAAAATAAAATAAAATGTGATTAGAAATAAACCCCTATTTTAAATTATGATTTTTGGATTTTATAAAAATCCGTAGGTTTTCTTTTAAGAAAAATATATATATATATACATATATATATTTTTTTCATGCAAAGGAAAAATCGAAGTTTTTTGGGGGGCTGGGGGCTCACCCCACAGCCGCCCCCCTCATGGGAGGCACGGTGGGGGAGTCATGCCCAGCTCGACCCTCATGCCTTACCCTGCAACCATTGTGTAAGCAACCGCCACCATCATTGGTGGTCGGCTATGCTTTGCACAATGCCACCAGTGATGGTGGCTGGTTGCGCACACAACCACCGTCGCTGCCATTAATAGGGTCGATTGTGCTTTGCACAGTCAACACCTTCCTTTTGCACATGGCTAAAATAGTTGCCCCAGCCCTAAAGTCATGCACGCGGCCCGAGGAAGCCCGCACCCTAATTTCATTTGGTTTTTTTTAAATAAATAAAAATATTATATTTTATAATATTAAATATTGTTTAATAATATTTGATATTATATTGTATAATGTTAAAATATTAATATTTATTGTTAATAAGTAGATAGATAATATTTTAAATATTATATTTTATAATATTAAAATATTGTTAAATAATATTTTAAATATTATATTTTTATAATATTAAAAGATTAACATATATTAAAGGATGAATTAATTGGTGGCATGTGTAATATAATTGAAAAAAAATCTATATCAAAATCTTATATTCAAATTATGGATTTTTATTTTAGAATAATATATTTGAAAAGGCAAACATTGGTGTTAAGAGTGATATATTTTTATATTGAGATTAATTAATATTAAAATGATTTATTTTACAAAAGAGTTGTAGAAATATTAAAATGATTTATTTTAAATCGAAGGAGCAAAGGTTTAATTTATTATTATTATTTGTAATCAATTAAGGATTAAATATTTGATTCTAAAATAATAGATGAATTAATGGATTTTAATGTAATATATATTTTGGAAAAGAGGAAATAGTTATTTATTTTGAAACCATATTTTCTGAAGGATTGAAATAAATCTTTATTTATATTAAATTAAAAAGAATTAGAGAATGAAACATTTGGTGTATATTTCATCTTTGTTTGATAGAGACGTTGTTCAAACTCAGTTTTATTAAATGCAATAAAGTATCAAAGGTTAACTAAGGAGTGGATTCAAGAAATCCGAAGTAGATTTAACTCTGATTTAGTTGTTTGTTTAAATGTAATTCCTTCTGTTATTGCTTGGGGGAAATTAATTAGAAAGGGTTGTTTAGTCTTCCAGATAGGGTTTTAAAGATGTGGGTTATCGTATCATGTATCAACCTGTTTGGAATGATGAAGTAAATGTTTATTTCAATATTATTTAAAAGAAATTAAGGAATCAAATAATTGGGTTAAATGTCTTCCTTTGTCTGAAAGAGGCGTTAATAAATTAGTTTCATTGTGACAATAAACTACGGAGTTATATTAAGGAAGTGGATTTAAGGTATCCAAAATTAGTTTATTCCTTGCAAATGCTTGTGTGATTTATTCCTTCGTATTCTTGTTTGGGAAATGGATTATTTTATTTAAATATGTTGTTAGGGAAGTGTTTTGTTTACTGAGAAATGAATTTTAAGGGAAATGGATCTAGTATATCCAAAACTAGTTATTTTCTCACATTTGCTCTCGTGATTATTTCCTCTGTTTTATTTGTGGAAGTGGTTAAGTGCATTTTTTATGTAAGTCTTCCAGGGGACCTTAGAGGTTATGGGTTGTCATTTTGTGAGGTCAACCATTGGTTAATTCCCTTGAGTTGTGTGTGGTGCCTTGTCAGTTAGTAACCCAGTTATCATGAACGGGGATGTTTGGTACATCTTGTGGAAGTAGTGGATTATGTGATTTGTGCCTCCTTGTAAGGGGTGGTGTTGATATCATTGTTACCTCCAGGGTTGGAGTGTGTTCTTTTTATGTTTCCTCCTAGTGTTGGAGTGGTTGTGATGTCTTGTTTGTATGCAATTGGGTTTCCGTTGTGATTGGCTATGCCTGTTTTGTTGTCAAGTAGAAGAGTGACTTTCGTTAGGGGCCAGAGCCGTGAGAGGTAAACTGGGTAACCTTCGGAGGTAGTTTATTCGAGTGATAACCAAAGTAATGTAATCCATGTCAGTGATGTTATGCTGTACTTGTAGTTGGTACTTGATTGTTATGTGTATGGTTTTCTTAACATACCTGATCTGTTATTTCTAGAAGCAATGTATCCATGTTAGATTTGTACTTGTGATGTAATTGAGTTGTATGTATGATGTACTTTAGTTGTACTAGTGTGGTACAAGTGATTGGTTGTGTCAATTTGGATTCAGTTAGGTTTCAGCCTGTGTCTAGAGGTAGTTGGTCTTGTCTAGCAATCTTTGTTACTATCTCCTAGCACGGGGGCTGGGTCTTTGGGTTCCACTTGGTTGGGTGGCATGCACCTTACTCCGTTGGGCTTCCTTCTTGTTCGTGTTGATGAGGTTTCCAGTTGGAGAGCTCGTGGGATCCAATATCTTTTTATGCTTTATTCATTTCAGTTAATCCTGTAATTTATTACCCCTCTTTGTAATCGAGGTGGAAGTTGTAATATGTAATCATGTTTTTGGATTTAGCTCATTTGGGGAATGAGAGTTGTAACCTTATTGTTAGTAGAGATCTTTGGTATCTTTATTTTCTTTGTTGAATTTATCTTGTTTGGATTGTATGTGTTATTGATTTATTAAGTAAATAAATGTTATGGTTTCATTTCATGTCATGTTGTAATATTTTTCATGGGTAATTAAGTAATCTCAGTCTCATAACCTTAGAGGTTGTTGCAATAGTTAGTGATATTGCATATTAATTATACTTGAAAAAAAAAAAAATAGTTCATTTGAGTAGTTAATTGCAACTTCCTCTAGGGTCACATGGCAGGGTGTTACATTGCTTTATTTTGTGACAAATATTTCTTTTTCTTAGTAGAAGATGCCATACTAACATAAGAATTTTTAGATTATGAGATTTTGTTCTCTCCTTTACTAGAGGGTGGAAAATCTAAAAAAATTGAATCATTAGTGTTTTGTGTGATGAAATTGACATTAAGAAAATATTTCTTTGTTTGTTTCGCTTCTTGCAAAGGATGAAAATCAAGAACACTTGTGTCTATCAACTCAGGATGCACTACTATTAAATTTGGTTAGAAGAATGTTTTGTGATAGTGTTGATATTAAGTGAAGGCTTGTTTATGTATTTCAAAGGACAATAACCAATACCACTAGTCTTATCATGTGTGCGAGTCTCTATAGGGACACAGATACCTTGTTCTCTAGCACCACATCCTTTTCCACTATAACCAAGTTGTTTCATCATTTCATAACCTATTCCATAAAGGTTCTTCATTTCTCTTGGATTCGGTGGTTGCTTATAATTATGTTCATCAAAATTTGTTGTGTAATTTCACTTTCCTTCTAAACTGGTTGAGTTAGATACTTTCAAATGGTCTTTCGAGTTTTGTGTTGACATTACCACTTTTTCCTTTTTACACTTCTTTATCATGAGCTTCGGTTGCCCATCAAAGTTAGGTGTGAAATCCAAGGAACCCCAATCATCGTCTTATAGCTTCATTATGTATACCAGGCATGGAAAACTCCAAAAAATCCTCAAACAAGAAAACTTTCAATCTCTAACCATTCAAATGGTGGGTTTTCATTCATTAGACCTCAATCTCCTAGTAGTTCTTCTTAATTGGTTTTTCCATAATAACTTCCTATGCAAACCTCAAACCTAGACTGTAAAAGAATTTTTGAGTACCCTTTTGGCTCTTCTTTAACATATACCAAAATGAGAGTAGATTTTTTTGTACATACAAGCCCTAACTTTGACTATCTTATTTTTGTAATCTAAGGCATGGTAGCAGCAAATTGGTGTTATTCGACCATAATTTTCAAACCAGACTTGACACCAAAAATATAAACACAATTATACATACCAATGTTTTCTTTATAGAACATACAAATAATTGGGGTAGGGTTGTTTTGGAACACAAGACTCAAATTTGGATTGTTCTCCCTTAAATTAGGCCTACTAAGGTTTCAGGATGCCTAGGGTAAAATGGCTCTAATTTGCTTGAAATGTAATGAATTTGAGTGCTACAAAAATGAAAATAAAGAAGATTCATAGTTCCACCAATTAAACTATGTTTTAGGTCATGGAGAGGCCATAAAAGTCCATACATAGTTCTGGAACAACAAAATCACATTTAGAATTGCAGAAACAAAGAGAGTTTTATTGATTTCCATTTAAATTACAACTTGCCCACCTTGGCTTTGATCTTAGCAATCATTTTAAAAAATTTAAAACCATTTTCTAGTGGCTCTCAACCAAATTTTCAGCTTACAACCATTCAAATTCTCTCATTTACAACTTATGACTCTTCATATTCCATGTTTTGCAACTTTTACAACATTTTGCAAAGTTGACAACTTGTGCAATTTGACACTCCAACACACCTAGCAACCCAATATGAACTCAAAAACATCTAAAATGGTCTTAGAAGGCCTTATTGCATGATAAAACCACAAAATAAAAATAAAATGACACTTTTCCCTATTGAAGGCATGAAACTTGAGGGTGCCCCTACACCACTTCGTGACTTATTCAATGTGCTTTTCTTTGTCTTTTTGTTGCAAGGGTTCCACATATGTAGTTGGTGTTAATTTTTTCAAGGGGTTCTCTTTGTTTTTATCAATGTGTAAGACACTATAAGGCTCATAATCAGTTTTAGGTGTGTACACTTTGTTATTATAGACATACTTCATTTTATGATGAAGGGTAGAAAGCACCACATGTATCTCATGAATCCACGACCTTCCTAGAAGAATATTATATGAGAGATCATGAGGAATAATATGAATAGGGATTTTTAACATAGCCTTTCCAATTTTAATAGGTAAAGTAATTACTCCAAGCAATTTCTTTCCCACATTATCAAATCCCTTAATAGATAAAGAGTTAGGTTGAATTTTTGTTTTATCAACACTAAGCTTATCCAAAAGGTTTGCACTACAAACATTTAAGGCTGATACATTTCCAACAAGGGTTCACTTTATCCCTTTGGTATTTTCTTGAGCTATGATTGTGAAAGGATCATATTATTTTTGCAATTCCAAATTAGGGAGCTCACTTTGGTGGAAAACAATGTCAGTGTTTATTCCTTGAATCATGGCTACTATGTAATTTAGTTGGGAATTAGAAGGGATAGGAACTTATTGTAAGTTTTTTTGAAGCATAGTGTTATAATTAGGTAAATTTTGAATTAAATCCCATAGGGGTATCTTTGCAGGAGCATTCTTAAGTTTTTCAACAAGATAATACTCCCTCCCTCTATGCAGAGTTTAATGGGGAGCAATAGGAAAAATAGGATTAGGCAATGGGAGGGATGTTTAAGCTATTTTTATTGGTTGTGGATTGTTCCTAGTGTTGTATTTATGAAAAATTGTATTGTAACTTAGTTGTTGTGAAACATTCTTCTTAGGTGGTCCGAGGATAAGGACAAGTTTGTTTTGAACTTGTGATTTTTGAGAGGGTAGAAAAATGATAATTTTAGGCTCAAGAGAGTACTCCAAGCATTATCTAATGTGCATAAAATTAGAAAACTTGAAATTATATTCATGATCTCTTAGTGAAGAGGACTCTAATGTTACTTCATCATCTTCATCTAAGGAATTACCATTATCAATGTTCTCATTTTTGTGCACCATGCTATCTTCCCTAGTAGGAGAGGTTTTATGAAAACTACAAGACAAATTTTCTTGACATTTGAGTATTGGCTTTTCCAAAATGACTTCATCGCAAGTAAGGGAATTCTCTTGTTCAATAATTTTTTCTCTAAAGACAGGGAGGCAAAGATGATTCTTCTAACTCTCGTAGCTTTGATCTTTTAACACTTAAATATCTTGCTCACAACTAAGAGAGATATCATGAGAAGGATAGATGTGATCATTCTTGTTTCCTATGGTCTCATTCTCTTTTGCCATAAATTCTACCCTAGTAGGATAGATTTTAGTAGAGATGAAAACAAAAGTTTCATCACTCTCCATTATTATTTCATGTAAATAATCTTCATAACTAATAGGGGAGGCATTGAGAGGACTACTCAGGTTTTTATGATTAGGAACGGTTAAATTATTTTGTTCAAATAGGTCTTTCCAAATGTTAGGGACATTAGGAATCAAAGAGATAAGGTTCACTCTCAATCCACGTGTCATCCTGAAAAATGTGATTTTCATGATCATTCATGATTGTATCCTCTTTTAATAAATACTTCTTACAATTAATGGGGTGAGAGATGGATTTGGGATAAGCAAAGTGGTGGCAATGATCTCATATTCTTATTTTCTAATGTCTTCTAGAGGGGGAGGATGATAGGAACAATCAAGAATCTTAATGCTTGTAGATTATTTCACTGAGATACCTTTATCACTAAGAGGAGAGGTATGAAGAGAAGAAAAAGTATGATTATTATGATTGTCTACACCAATGGGCAATGAAATACTAAAGATTGTGGAAATGGTTTGATGATTAACATGTTTCTTAATGACCTCATTGTTGTATTCTAAATTGAATTTATAAGAGGGGATGTTGTACTTATGCAATCTATTTGTAACCATATCAAAGCCACACATCTTGAAATAAAACATGCTATCATGGAAAAGTAAAGAAAGTGCAATGCAATAATTTAAAGGGAAATGAAATGTTTAGAGTTGAAACAAGGTAATTTACTGATTACACTATACAATGATCTAAAAATGGAATGTTTTAAATGAAAATTTGGAATTAAGCAATGCATGAAATGAATCAATTTAAGCTAGATTTAGTAAAATGCATGGAATAGAAAGTCAACCCCCTGAAACAGATAACTAATGATAGCAAACAAAATTGCGGAAAATAAAATTTAAACGTTGGAAACTATAGCTTCAAACTCATTATGGACAAAAACACCAACAAGGGTGTCTTGGTCCCACTGAAGGAATTTGGAGGGTCCAGAAAGTGGAGCAAAAAGCACACAAATCATGCAAGGTTTTGAGCCAAAAACCCTAAGAGGGACTAATATGCGAGGTAGGGCGTTTTTGTCCCAAGGGAGGCTTTTTTCAAAGAAACAAAAAAAATTGAGTTGTTTACAATGTTCACAGGTTGCCTACCCAAAGACTTGATGTTGAGAAACAAAAGTTTGTGCAAATGAAGGCTAGAAAAAGTAAATAGTGACAAGCAATTAAATGCAAAAGTGAGAATTTTTTTTAATTTTGAATCTAATAAAAATGCTCCTAAATGCAATTAGGATGATGAAAAATGCACTTTTTAGTTTTTCAATGAGAGAAAATGATGCAAGAAAGCAAAACATACAAACTATATGCACTTTCACTAATGCAAATGCAAGAAACCCTAAATGCAATTTCACTAAGTATGAGAAAATCTAGATGTATTTCCACTAATGCAAGAAGAAATGCAAGAATAAATTCAATGTAGATCTAGGACTTTAAAGGACTCCAAATCAAAAAATTAATGGTCTAAAAATAAAAAGTCAGGTTCACGAAAATGATTTAAAGGATTTCGACAATACTTAGGGTTTAGGACCTAGGATATCCAGGTCACAATTAATCATTCAATGGATGGATGAAAGCCTTAGAGATCTTTACCTCAAGGATGGAATAGAGGTGAGAACTACTAGAGGTTTGTCCTAGGGTATAGATCAATGAAGGGTTCACCACCAAGCAAAAGCTTGGAAAAGACACTTTAACATTCACCTCAAAAAATCTTGTAATGTAAGCCAAATAATGAGTGCAAATGATGAAATTAAGCTACACCAAGTTTGGGTATGCGTACCTTGGAAGTCTAGAGATGTTGTGAGGATTCCATAAATGCAAAGAAGCTGTTGAAATATGCTATGGAGGAATAAGATACCTTGCGTGGCATACTAGTCCCATTGTTATTTAGGGAAAATGCAAAGTCTTTAAATGCCAGAGCAAAATTCTGAAGAATCTCTAAAAAATACCATGTGGAGGACTAAGACACCCTAGATGGTGTATTAGTCCCTTTTTGAATTTCTAAAATCTTTGAACGTGGTCTCAAGATCCAAGGTCTACACTTGCATCTCCCCATATCTAAGGCCCTGAAACTTCTAGATCTATCCTGTAGGTGAGTTTCTATGAAGATGACAAATTTGCAATGCAACTTTTGTGACTCTTAAATCTTGCACTCCAAATGATCTTCAAGTCTACAACCTATATCTACAAATACAAACACACAAAAGAGGGGAGAACCTTTTTGTTAGTGAATGGGGTTTACCTTGTTCAAACCCTTGTTGTAAATCAAACCTTGAAATGAAATAAAGTAATGAAGGGAAATGGTGAATGAATACCATGCAATTCTATAACTCATCAAACCCTTGTAAAGTCTACAAACTTGTGTAAAATGGCTACAATGGATATGGATCTTGAACCAAAGGTATGAACTTGAATTTCTAGCTTGAATCAAAACCCTACATCAAAAATGCTAGCAGAAGGCACATGATGCCAGTGGCTCTTTGATATGATGCTTGAATCTTGATGATGGCTCCAAATGCTTGATAAAATTGATCTTTAATGCTCTTGTGAACTCAATTTTATATTATGAATGCTCTCACAACTTGCTTAGATGAAAATGAGTGAGGAAACCTTGTATTTATACTTATTCATGCTTAATATCCTAAAATTACACCACAACAAACTGACATATGAATTCATTAAATAAAGGAGGCCAAATCCCACCATGATTTGAAGTTTAATCTTGAAAAATAAGCCAAGGAGGACTAAGATTCCCTATGTGGTGTCTTAGTCCAAAAGCTCAAACCTTGAGGCATAGACTCCAAAAAGTGTCCAATTTAAGATGCCTTGAAATCGGGGTCCCAAGACCCATGGAGGACAAAGACGTCCTATGTGGCATTTTAGTACCAATCCACAAATCAAGGACACACACAAAAAAAACATTAAATGATCATTTATCTTTTGAGGTTTGTCAAGATTTTCCATAAAAATATATAGTTTATTAGGCTTGTGGATTCAAAATAGGACCTAATTAAGCCATAAAGAAGCATAATTAAAGCAAGGTAGGTAGAAACAAGTGTGAAAATGCAATTGTATTCATCTTACTACACTACAACAACATGAAGAAATATGAGTCTCTTATGCAACTTAGTAAGAACCCTCCTACAACCCTTAAGCTTATCCTCAGTTCTTGCTTTCCAAATGTGCTAGATTATTTCAATAGACAAAAAATTCCAAAATTTAACACAATCGTTACTCATTTTTTTGTCATAGATTAAAAAATTTTTCTAACTAATTTTATCATTATCCTAGATTTTTAAATTATGGCAAAAGTTTTTCCAGATTTCCTTTGCATAGACACATTCAAATAAAATATGTGTAACCAATTCTGAGGTTTGACATATGCTATAAATAGCAATATCATTCATGTTAGATCTAAAAGGTAACTTTTGAAGTAAAACAATACACTTTTGAAGGTAACTTGCATAGACGACCTGTTTCAGTGCATGCAGCGGTTGTAACATAGTAAATTTTTTTGATTCCGATGCCATCCGCGAACATGATTTTTCAAATCAGTTTTTAAGTAAAATGAAGCAATCCTAGGATAGTCACCAAATGTTATTTTATGTTGGTTAAAATGAATCCAATCTTTGTTGTGAAGAAAAATCTTCACTTAGCATAGAAAATTGTCATTTGGATTTAAAATTGAACCATCTATTTTTTGTGCTTGTGGGGTAATAGGTATATGCTCTCCCATTTATTGGGTGATCAGAATGCCAGACTTACCTTTTCTTTTTATGAATTTGATGATTTATTACAACCTTTAGAAGGCCTACCGTAATGGGAAAAAGTACTCACCCTACAGGAACAACCTAAGTGGGAACAACCAAAGCCAGGTTTTCCAACCCACTTTAATCAAAAGTGAATTTTGGGGAAACCCATATTCAATGGAAGTGAGCAAGATAACCATCCCCAAAATATTTGTTCTAAAGATTGGGAGGTCTCCTAAGGGAGTTTATCTATTGCCATGCTGAATGAAAACCTTAACTATGAACCATAGTCTAGAAAGCCAGCCGTGTCAGTATCCAAACATTATTTCAATCATAGTGTAAGGGGAGGGAAGAATCTACCCTCAAGACACTCACCATATAATCACCACAGATTTTTTGCTCAAGGGACTGAGAAATCTTATAGTGAGTATGCACCTGGAAAAGACAAAAACATGAGTGCCCTCTAGGGGGTCACATGGTTGTGTGAGTCGACATTGTGATTCCTATGATGACCTATTTGACAACTAAGAGTGAGTCTACTTGACATGCTTATCTTGTTCAAAAACCTATAAAAATCTCAAGAACATACACTCTTTGTTTAGATTTTATGATTAAAAAAACAACTATTTGCTACTATATGCCATTTTTTCCATATATAAATTAGATTAAGATCATTCAAAAATATCAAACTATCAAAAATATGTCTATCTCAGAAAAATAACTGGCAAGTTAGCACATTTGTTCTCTATTTCAGTGCATCTATGCTCTATTCCAGCGCATCTATGCTCTGTTTCGGTGCACCTATGCTCTGTTTCGGGGCATTTGTGCTCTATTTCAGCACATTTGTGCTTTGTTTCATTGCATCTGTGCTTTTTTCTATGCTCTATTTTGGTGCATCCATGATCTGTTTCGGTGCATCCATGCTCTGTTTCAGCACATCCATGCTCTTTTTTGGTGCATCGATGATCCAAGCCTAGGTTTTTTTGGCATTCTAAAATTAGTCATCTCAGTCTAGTCTTTTCCTATGCTCAGGGTTTGGAAATCTACAACTTTCGCTAAATAATCCCTAGAGAGGAAGATTATAAAGCCAAAGAAGTCTCTTAGCTATAATAAATTATTGAAAAGGAGAAATTTTTATACCAAAGTTGAAAGGTTTTACTTGAACATAGAACCTTTGTCCATCGATATCATTACTTTGTTAGAGGTTTTACTGACACTTACGCTTTAGAACAATTATACTTACGAGCTTTCTTTCAAAGAAGGGCTATTTCACAAAGGCATAATCATAGTCAACCTATTTGTCCCTCTTACATTCACCAACCTGCAATTGTATACTCTAATCGTCCCAATAAATTCTTGCAATAGAGAGCTTAGCAGACATTAGGCATTTGGTTAAAATCTTTTTCTTACAAAGCTATGATTAAACTTCACAAAGTGCAAGATCATCCTTATTTCTGATTTTTGGTTTAATTCCCACAATAGGATCATCATCCTTTAAATCGGGGAATCACGAGCCAAAGATTAAAAATCTCATAAGTCATATCAATAGAATCTTCATTCTATTCTAATTTATAAAATTTGCACTATTTCATCCTTTTGATCAAAGTTAGTAAAAATTTGGCAAAAGCTTATGCCTATCACCACAAGGTCTCAAAAGCACATAGAAGGGGACAAAAGAAAAAGTATATCAAGAAAAATGGGCGATAATGATGATAGAGAAGAAATTCCTTTCCATGATTCAAATATCGAAGAGCTAACGGAAGAAAATCTTCAAGAAGCAGAACAGGATCCCCAATTCCATACTCTCATGGAAAGAATCTTAGAATGAAACAAAGAAAGATATTTTATTTCTTTAGCTAATCAAGGGGCTAAGCTACCTACTAATTTTGACATGGAAGGGCTTAGAGAAAATCCTTAAACCCATCTTAATGATTTTAGTGCCCTTACTCAATAGATAAAAGATCTACAAGGGCAAATAAAAGAAATCCAAGGAGGTGCAACGAAGAAGTATGTTTTGGATGATATCTGTCCATATCCTTTTGATAGGAGTCTTCAAATGATTCATTTTCCAAAATAATTTGAAATCCCTAAGTTTGATAGGTATAATGGGAAGACAGATCCCATTGAGCATGTGAGGGATTTCTGGAATATGAGCTTGGGATTCGCTCATGAAGATACCTACTTAATGTGATTGTTTCCCTAGAGTCTAGGTGGACAATCCATGGAGTGGATTTCCAAGATCACTCCCCCCATCAAAACATTTGAGGAGCTAATAAATAAATTCATATCGCAATGCTCCTATAATATCCAACACCAGATAACCATGCTTGATTTATGTAAGGTAAAATAGAAGGTTGGGGAATCTTTCACCACATTTTTACAAAGGTGGAGAAGGGTGTTTGCCAGATATTCTCACCCTGTTCCTGAAACATAAAAGATGGAAATCTTTATTGATAGTCTAAATAAAGAGATGAGTTATAGGTAGAACCTTCACTGCCCTCCATCATTTGAAAAATTGATTGAGAATGCAATTACCATTGAGGGTGCCTTGGTAAAATGTGGAGTTTTAAAGCTTGATAGGGAAGGTCCAAATTCCAACAACAACAACAATAGCAATAACAACAATGACAAATCATGATTTTGGACCTGAAATAAAAATGTTGTGAATGATGGGGTAGTAGATACTAACAATGTAAATGTAAAGCCTACCATTCTTAATGCATTAGGGCCTCAACATAACAATAATGCTGGAAATTCTAGTACTCAAGGCAATAGTTCCAATCAAGGAAATATCATCAAAAATCATGGAAATAATCTTGGCAATAATTCAAATATCCCTAAATCTCAATATTTCTCAAATCAACGGAGTTTTACTCCTTTGGGCCATTCTTTAGAATCTATTCTTAAAGAACTTTTGAATCAAAATGCTATTAAATTTCCACCGCAAAGAGATTATGAGCCTCGAGTCAAACCACCCTCATGGAATGACTCACACTTTTGCGAATATAATAGATGCAAAGGTCACAAGACGAACAATTGCCAAGGGTTAAAGAATCTTATTCAGGATTTGATTGATAACCATACTATCACGGTTGAAAGACATACTACTAACGATCATCATCAGGCATTCAAAGACCCACTCCCCAATTATCAAAGAGGGGAACCTTCAGGTGAAAAAGGAAAGAATGTGAATCATGTCTATGACAGCATTATCAATAATATTTATACTAACGATCAGCAAATCAATGCTATCAGAATCAAATTTAAGCATGAAATTCTAGAAGTCAATGCTACAACGAGGGGGCAAGCCAAGATTATCATGAAAGGAAGTTCCTCTAAAGCAATAATTCCCCCTGAAAATCAATACAATCTGGTCGATCAACTACGAAAAACACTAGCCCAAATTTCTATTTTGGAACTTTTAAAGATATCACCTGCACACAAAGATATTTTGGAAAAGGTACTTGTTGACACAACTGTCTCTCGTGATCTAGATATCAATAAATTTCAAGCCATGGTGGGACACTTGTCCTCACCCACATGTTTATCCTTTACTAAAAAGGATGACTCATCCATGACCCATTGCCATAAATCATTGCTTTACTTAGAGGTCGAGGTTCATAAAGCCCGCATTAGACATGTCTTAATAGATGGGGGAACCGAATTTAATATTTGTACTTTGAAGTTGGTCCTTGCTTTCGGATACTCAACAGAATCTATAGATCCAAGAAGAAAAATTACAGTCAAGGAATATGATGATGAAGAAAGGGCTTCTAAAGGCCTTATCATGTTACCAATCAGAGTAGGGCCTATTGTGAAGAATACCTTTTGTCAAGTTCTAGATTGGGATCTATCTTATAACATACTCTTGGGTCGCCCATGGATCCATGAGATGTAAGAAGTGCCATCTACTTATCATCAATGTTTGAAATTTCCATATGATGGGTAGGACGTAATAATACCAGCTGACCACATTAGTAGTCAAACTTGTTCTAATCTACGGGCAACTCAAGACACCTTTTTCCCACATAATAGGGAGGCTTTAGTAGTTTCTACCTCACAGTACAATGAACACGCATAGGAAATGATAAATAATTTTGGCAGCAAGCTAAAGTTAAAAGAAAATGGGGTTGGAGAATATTCTTTATGTCTCTCTAAACTGCCTGTGTCACCAAGATCAGGTCGTCAACCATCGACATCTATACAACAAGCTACAACAACTTTAGCCAAAAGTGCACAAACTTCAGTACCTATTACCAATTTTGATGGAAGATTCATCAAGGAAAATGAAATAGAAGATAGAGCTATCTTTGATTGGCTCTATAAAGATGAGGATGAATTAGTATAACATGTGCAACTGCCCATAGAACAATATGGAAAGGGATATGCCATAATGCAACACATGGGTTATGAAGGAAATGACCCTATTGGAAAGATAAAATAGGGTATTGTTGAACTGATACAACTGAGCACAATGCACCTGAAAGATAAAACTGGGTTAAGATATGGTGAAGTTGAAAAGGAAGAAGTGGCACAATGACTAGCCAATGAGGAATTAGCTACAAGAATTCTAAGAATCCAAGCAAATAATTCTGACACTGACTCTAGTGAATATGAATGGAACGATGTCTCTGATGATACATCCTCAATGGAGAAAAGGGTGGATGTCATCCATAAATTCACACCCACATTCTTACAAGGGGAAAGCTCAAGAACTCTACTTGATTACATTATGAAAAGTGATCCCGACTCAAGTGAGAACGACTCGATTCATAGTGAGATAGATCATCAGCAGGAGGATACCTGATAGGGTAGGGTTAGTTGGAACACTCACTGTTCCAAGCTCTGGGTCTTTGTTCGTAGGAAATCCTAGGTGACTCTCCCACCTTAACCTATAGGTCCTATCTAATTTATAGGCATCCCTGGTTCTACTAGCCAACCCCACTATCATTCAACTCTCAATCTACCAAATTGATCTTGGTGCCTTGCTACTAACTCTCCATTAACCCTTAATTTTTCCTAAAGGTCAAATACTTCCAATGCTCTCAACTATTCTTGCAAGGGTGTGGGAATGGTTTCAACAACTTCCCACCATCTCATATTGATGCTAATAACTCCACCTTGTGCCCTTTGTTCATCGCTTCCTCTAAACCCTCACCTAGGGTTAAAAAGGCTACAAGCCTAGAGCCCCAATTAGCCCTCCTTACCCAGGAAAAGTGAATACTTCTCCAAGCTCTTCCGAAGAACCCAAAATATTTTCAATGGTTTCTTGGTCCTAATACCTACCACCTCAACATTTTCAATGTCTCAACCCTTGCTTGACTCTACATAGGCCTATCCATCAATTTAGCAAATGTAGGGTTTTTAGATCCATTTCCTAACCACCTGGTGAACTGTTATTTTGTTCTCCTGACAAATGGATTGTTGAAGTATCCTCATTGACACCAAGCATCCACAAGACCTCCATCCAACTTTCTATGATAGGATTTAGCAAGGAGAGGACACCCCTACAGGTTATGTGCTTCACACTTCATAACTTTCCTAGTCGGGCACAGTCAAGCTCGCCTAGGATAAGTCATTCACAATGTGTCCATGCCTCCTACCTACCGCTAAATATACCATATGTACACACATGGAGACTAGATCCAATCCCCAAAAGGCTATACACTAGGTATAGTGGGAAAAGGAACTAGAACTCCATCTTTGACAAGTTGCCAGTCAGATCAACGGTGAGAAAACACTTAACCAACTACAAACAAAAGCTTGGAAATAATGAAATCAACTAACACAGAAACAAAACAATGTTTGGACACTCCCTACATTACATATTACACATATTTCATTGCCTGGTCATGCCAATCACACACTACCAAGAACAAGACACAAAAACTTAATCAATTTCCACACAGTTTTTGCTTGTCATTCATAAGAATTCAAAATTGCCAATGCTCCCAATGACTTCCAACCCATCTACAGGTCAAGGCATACTTTTTATACATTTTTCCAAAGTAGTTGGGCCTCCCTTGGGTCAGACAAGTCAATTACCAAGTGGGAAAAAGTCTACAAATGTCCAATTTGCTACTTTTCCCAATTTCTCAATTTCGTAGACACTAACACAAATGACTGTCTAAACTTAACATCTTCACCACTCATGATAGCTCCTGACTAAACCTTTTATTAGGTCTCTAACACAAGCTAATTGTCAACATGACCTTATAACATCAAAAACAAAACTTCCTAAGCCTAGTGTTTCCTAGGTGCTCCTACACCAATACCATCATCGACCTTTCCCATAATGAGGGTGAGGATAGCATCATGACCTTAACAACCAATAACCTTACCCAACCTAACAATCCATTCCCCTTGGTCCACCTTGAACTCATTGATTGGGAAGAACTTATGCTGATTGATATCCCAACCTTTCCAAATGATGATACTATCATAAACTTCCTTTCTTCTTCCCAACAAGAAACAGGTTCCACCAATGAATTGCAAGATCAAAATTTTTGTTAGGAGAGTGCCAAGTTTCTCAACTGCAAAATAAATTACATAAAAGAAGGATGTAATGGTGAAAACCTAACAAAGGTAGTGTTAGATCATTAAAAGAAAACAATAAAGAGCACATCCAACAGTGAAAACATTTCAAAGGCACTAAAAGATGGGAAACTTGACACTCTCCCTGAGCATTATCAAGAGAGGTCTTCTATCCTGATAGAACCAACATACGTGGTTAATTTAGGTATAGGGGAACAACCTAAAATCTTGCAACTTGCTGCATCACTAATAGAGGAGGAAATTCCAGTGTTCACAAATTTTCTTAAGAGCAAACAAATCAATTTTGCATGGTCATATGTAGATATTCTTGGATTGGATCCAGATCTCATCATGCATCATTTATCTATCATGCCAGGCACAAAACCTGTAAAAAATAAAATTAGAAAAATGCATCCACATGTATTATTGGTTAAGGAAGAGTTAAAGAAGTTATTGGATGTCGGATTCATTCTGTCCATCGACTATGCAGAATGGATTTCCAACATTGTATCTGTCTCAAAGCCAGATGGACTTCCAAGATTTCAGAGATCTAAACAAAGCATGTCCTAAAGATTATTTTCCTTTTCCAAACATAGATAGGATTATCGATTCGACGGCTAGACATGCCATTATTCACTAATGGATGGTTTTTCAGGATACAACCAGATAAAAATTGCACTTGAGGATCAGGATAAAACAACATTCACATGTCCTTGGGGTACTTACTGCTGGAATGTAATGCCATTTGGGCTTAAAAATGCAGGGGTTACATATCAACACGCCATGATTACCATTTTTCATCACATGATACATACATTTATTTAGGTCTATGTTGATGATATTTTAGCCAAATTGCAAACTAGAGAAAGGCATTTGAACATCATGTCTAAAATTTTTGACAGGATAGAAAAATTTAAAGTAAGGCTAAATCCAAAGAAATGTGTCTTTGGGGTAAAATTTGGAAAGCTTCTAGGGTATATTGTATCTGAAAAAGGAATCGAGGTGGATCTAGAAAAGGTGCAAGCAATTCTTGATATACCACCTCCAAGAAACATCAACCAATTACGATCATTACAAGGATGCCTACAATCCATTAGGCAATTCATTGCTCAACTGGTGGATAAAATTCTACCATTCACTCATCTATTGCACAAAAATGTTCCATTTAAATGGGAAGATAGATGTGAGGCAACACTTGATCAAATAAGGAAATATCTAATGATTCCACTAGTGTTGATTCCACCCATGCAAGGTGAACCACTTATATTGTACATTTCTGCTACAAAAGTATCCTTGGGAGCGTTACTAGAACAAGAGGAGAAGACAGGGAAGGAACGAGCAGTATTTTACATTAGTCAAACTCTGACAAGCCACGAACTCAATTACACCTTCATTGAAAAATCTTGTTTAGTAGTAGTGTTCACTTCATAAAATTTATGACACTATATGTTGGCTCATACAATAAAGTTGGTGTCTAAGATTCATCCACTGAAGTATCTACTAAGTAAGGAAACTTTGACTGGTAGATTAGCGAAGTGGGTCATGATCCTCAGTGAATTTGACATTCATTATGTGGATCGAAAGGCTATCAAAGGATAGGTTATTGCAAATCAGTTTGCAGCAACACCCATGCAAGCAGAACACCCAATACACATTGATTTTCCTAATGCTGATGTATTCATAGTAGTTGTTAAGTAATCATGGGCTCTTTATTTTGATGGTTCATATACCCAACATGGTTCAGGAGTAGGAATTATTTTAATCACACCTCAAGGACATACAATTCCAAAATCTTATCGGCTAATGTTTCCTTGCACGAATAACATAGATGAGTATGAGGCACTATTGATTGGGATGAGGATTGCAGTAGACTGGAAAATCACAGAACTGCAAGTCTTTGGTGATTCACAACTTGTCATAAATCAAATCAATGATGACTATCAAACCAAAGATGACAAGCTAATTCCCTATAAAAGGATGGTAGATGATTTCAAGATGTACTTTGTTGACATCAAGTTCACACAAATCTTGTGTACTGATAATAAATTTGTGGATGCTATGGCTACAATCACATCTCTACTTGAGTTAAAAAAGAATCAAGCATGGTATGACTTCTTGGTGGAACAGTTGTTTTCTCCCAACTACAATAATCTTGAAACCCAAATCATCTGTCATTTAACCAGTTGTGACTCTTCCTTGTATGGCCAATTCTATACTTACCAGAAGGAAAATATCTTGCCATTGGATTTGTCCAGAAACCAAAAATGGAATTTCATACACTAATCCTCTTGTTATACCTTGATTTTGAATGTCTTATCCCAAATTTTGAATGAAGAAAAGTTGATGATAAATTTGAAGAAGTGTGAATTCATGAAGGAAGAACCATTGGAGTGAAAATAGAGTGAGAGGGGGGGGGCATGAATCAGCGTTTTTAACTTCTTTACCAAATTTAACTAAAACTAAAAAGAACCATACATATGCTCTCATTTATCAATGATAGAATCATTCATATATTTGAATGCAATCACATAATCAAAAATGAGAATAGTTTATCATAGCATTTTAAAGTAGTAAAGCACTTAATCAAATGAAACATAGAACTAGAAATAGACACAAGATATGCTGAGTGGAAAACCCTCCTGGGGTAGAAAAACCACTCCTAAACCTGTTGCCTTTTTCAGGCTTTCATTTCAATAATTATTTTGACAATGCCTCACTGGCTGATTCTTGAGCACCAACTCAAGGAGCACCAACCCCTCTCTTTAGAAAAAAAAATCTCAAGGAGCACCAACCCATTTTGTGTTATTCAATAGGACATTCAATGATACAGAGGATCACTGTATTTCTTTGATTTCTGTCAAGTGCCTCTTGACAGACAATGCATAAAATTCTCAAGAGTCAAGAATGACTCTTCAGAGTTCCATTCATTATCAATCCTTAATGTTGCTTGAGGAAAATATCATTACAATGTTAATAAAATTACACATCTAATTGTATTACAATGATATGCTCTTTCTTTCATGATACAAAATATAGAACAGATAACACACTGTGTTTTCCAAATTTTCAGCATTGACTTAAGAATACACTCACATCTCTTAATAGTACTGCACTTGTTTCATTTTGATTATTTTTTAGGTTTTTTTGTCATGATAGAGCCCTAATCTCTCTATTTTTGTTTTTTTACAGAATCCATCATTACATTTAGGAAGGATTACAACAGTTGCTCGTTTTCCACTTTCAAGGAATTATATAAAGTAAATTTTCAGGTTACAATTCTACTATCAAGCAATATTTCCAAATGTTACTCGTGATCATGAGGGAATGATCAATATGAATAATGGTCTTCTAGCAAGAATACTCAAGCATTATGCAAATTTAGATGGCAAACTGAAACCTGTCCTTTCAAGTAGCCTGCACAAGCAATGCTTTTAACCAAGCAACATTAATGTAATACACATTCCATAAGAAAATAGTCACTAAAACTGCTGCTAGAAATAAAGTAACTAAAACCCCAAACAACAATGTAACCGAAAATCCAAAAAGATGCAACCAATATCAGTTACCCATGACTTCAAGTGGAAAATGAGAATTTCAGAGAACAATACCCATTATCATAGCTACAAAACTTAAGTAACTGAACCAATAATGCTCAAAAAACCAAGATCATTATGATGAGAAACTTAAACAATAAACTAAAGCATTTAAGAATGGTTACCAACAACTCCAAGTGGGAAACAAAGTAGATTCTTTAGGTTTCACAAATACCCACTACCCAAAAATGCCAAAACTTAAATATAATATGATAATACTTATTTAAAATGTGATCTAGGCAAACAAAATCCACTTTAATTCTGACTAAGAAAATAATTAGTAGATTTGCTCACAAACCAGTTGATTTTTCATTTTCCTTTTTGCATAAGAGAGAAAACATAGCTCATAATAACCTTGACTGTAAAGTAACGGATTTGGAAAGCAATCTAAAGATCAATACCTGACAATAGTAATGAAGTTGTCAAGAAATGAGATTACCAGATTTGTAGACAACCATAATGGCCAAGACAACTTTCAGATTCGGGCCTTCACCCAGCGGCAGAAAGAAGACACATGGAACAACCATTGTAATGGTCCTCTCATATCCCTCACATGCTGTCAAAGTGAAGTAGCCCTGAAAATTTCTCAGTGAAACTATTGAGACACAAACTCAAAGATGGTGGCCAAAATAGGGTTCCAAACCCTTCGTGCAAGAAAAACAAAAATTTGACCTAAACTGCCAAGAGAACAAAATCAAGATTTCATTCGCAAAGAATGATAATTGCTTGGTGTTTGAAAGGATAGTCATAGTAATCCAAAAGAAACACATAATGATGTTTGAAATCTGTGGCCAGTTCAAAGATAGACATGCCGACAGGCATGATAACATTTGACTATTTTAGTCATTGTGAAATCATCAACCAACTTATTTCCTGAATAAAAGACTAAGCATGTGTAATGTTGACTCAATAATGACAAGGATTATTTCATGTAAAGTGTTCAAATCCTAAAGCTTAATGTTTCCATGTAGTCAAGGTTAAGTCACTTCCAATGTGACATTAAAATATTAACCAATGCCTTTACCTGCTGTTGGCCTTTAGGCCCAAAAAAATATTAAACAATAAACCGGATTTAAATGCATATGAGAGATCAAACATTATACCTTTAACCAAGGCTGATTTTCCATCACATTAAAAGCCAGTGCCATAGTGTGCCAAAGATAATGGCCATTGCCTTGAGAAGAGATAAGAACTGAAACAAGTTAAGTTCTCAAAGCCAATTTCCATGCATGAAGTGAATATAGAATGAAGAGTGTGTATCTCAAAGCCCATAAGCATAGTAATGATCAAAGGCCTATAATATGCCAAAAAAACTAAATACCGAGAGCTCAAAATATTAACAACTATTCCTTGTACCAATGCCACTGACTGCGAATAGAGAAATATACCTTTAACGAATATCAAGATGCTTTTAACTGATCAAGCACAATTAATCAACATGTAGAAGAACAAATCATGCCAATCACTTGTAATCAACTAAAATAGTGAAGCACAAATTATCAATTATAGAAACATGTCACCTAAATAAATGGAACAAAGAGCTTGTAACCAGAATACCTCAACTGAGATCTACACATGGAGCCAAGATATCAAAGACACCAAATATAATATAATCAATGAAGTAAATATGCCAATTAGGAAAGCAGATCAACTGGGTGAGTAACAATCAACAATGCCAAAGAACTTATATTGTCATCAAGGACAAATTAGCACAAGATGGATTCAACTCCCCCTTTGTCCTTGATGGCAAAAACTGAGCCACCAAGCCAAGATGAAATACAGGAACCAAATGCTCATAATTCTCCCCCTTTTTGTCACAAGGATAAAGGGAAGTCAACAACTGTGAAACAACTGATAAACCAGAAAAAACTATGAAATTTCAACAAATTGCAAAAGTAACCTTTGAGCAGCAAAGTATGAGCTTCAAGAAGAGCTAACCAACCCCCCCTATCACTGAGGTAGACTGAATAAGATAATAGAGATTGAGAGACAACTCCCAATCTAGACCGAAGTCTTTCAAAAATATCTTTAGCCAATGGTTTTGTGAAAATGTCAACAACCTATGCTTGTGTAGGAACATATTGCACAAATACCTCGTTAGCCAACACCTTTCATTGAATAAAATGAAACTTTATAGCTATGTGTTTAGTTCAGGAGTGCATAACAGATTTTTTTGAGATATTTATTGCAATAGTATTATCACATAGAATAGTAATAGGTTTGGGAGTTTGAATACCCATATCTGATAATGTCTGAGACATCCAAATTACCTATGTCCAGCAAGAAGTGACATCTATATATTCTACTTCAGCAGTAGAGAGTGAAAAAATTCTTGTTTTTTGTTGTGCCAGGCCACTAAATGATCACCAAGAAAGAAAGCAACACCACTAGTGCTCTTCCTGTCATGAAGACACCCTACCCGGTCAGAATCAGTATATGTCATTAAAGTGAAGTCATTGCTTCTAGGATACCAAAGGCCATAATCAATTGTGCCTTGTACATATTTGAGAATTCTTCTAACAAAATTGATGTGGGATTCCTTAGGAGTTGTCTGAAATCGAGCAACCATGCAAACAACTTGCATTATGTTAGGTCTTGAGGCTGTTAAATATAAAAGGCTGCCTATCATTGACCTATAGTCAGTTGGGTTGACAGTAGGAGAGTCATCAACCTTGCTAAGTTTACAACCTATAGCCATTGGTGTGCTCACTGGATGACTTTTATCCATTTGAAACCTTTTTAACATTTCTTTTGCATATCTTGCTTGAGATAAAAAAATGCCAGACTCAAGTTCTGAAATCTGAAGACCTAGGAAGAATGAGAGTTCTCCCAACATAGACATTTTGAACTCGGATTCCATTATTTGTGAGAATTTTTGACTCAAGGCAATATTGTTGCAACCAAAAATGGTGTCATCAACATAAATTTCAACAACAAGAATATCAGATCCTTCAATTTTAACATACAGATTGTTGTCTACTCCTCCTCTAATGAAACCTTTTGACAGTAAGTGACTGTCCAATCTAGAATACCAAGCTCTAGGAGCTTGTTTTAGGCCATATAGAGCCTTTTTCAGCCTATAGACATGATTGGGTTTGTTTTTACAGATAAACCTTCAGGCAATTCTATGTAAAATTCTTCTTCTAAGTACCCATTCAAAAAGGAAGTTTTTACATCCATTTGATATATAGTAAAATTTTTGAAAACAAAATATGCCAAAAAAATTCTAATTGATTCAAGCCTAGCAACTGGTGCAAAGGTTTCACCAAAATCAATACCTTCTTGCTGAGCATATCCATTGTAGACATATCTTGCCTTGTTGTGAACAAAATGGCCACTTTCATTTTGTTTGTTTCTAAAAATCCATTTACCACCTATGGCATTTTTGTCATCTGGTCTTGGGACAAGCTCCCAAGTCTGATTTTTCTCAATTTGATTGATTTCATTCTGCATTGCATTGATCCAACACTCATCAGTTAGAGCTTCATCAAGGTTTTTGGGCTCAAACTGAGTGATTAAAAAAAAAGAAGCGAGCTCAGCTATGTGAGCTTTTTCATCATAGTTAACTGTCATTTTTCTTGTTTTAACTCCTGTAGATTTATCTCCTATAATCAGATCTTTAGGATGACTCTTAGCAAGAGATTTTGAAGGGGTTTTAGTTACACATTTTTCAGAGCTAGTTTCAGCATCTTCAGATTTTGTTTCACCTAGTTTAGGACTTGCTGATTTTGTTTCAGGCTTTGCAGTTTGATAGCCTTCATAATGTATATCAAGTTCAAATTCTTCCTCCTCATCTTCCTGGATAGATTTATCATCTAAAAGCATATTTTCATCAAATTTGACATTCATAGATTAAATGATTTTATTTAGCCTATTGTTAAAGCATTTAAAGTCTTTGCTGTGTGTAGAGTATCCTAAAAAGATACCTTCATCTGTCTTAGATTGAAAACTACCTAAGTTATCATCGTCTCTTTTGATAAAACATTTGCAGCCAAATATTCTAAAATACTTAATTGAGGCAGATTTACCATACCACAACTCATATGGAGTGAAGTTGGATTTCAATTTGATCTGAACTCTATTCAAAATGTAGACAGATGTATGAACAACTTCTTTCCAATACATGTTTGGCAGATTTGCTTCATTCAGTATAATTCTTGCCATTTCTTTTATAGTCCTGTTCTTCTAGACACCTAATAATGACTTAGGCCTGCAACCACTATTCTACCACCTTTCGTCATAATAGGATTATAACATTTTAATTATATTTTTAACCCACATTCAACAATTAATTAAATAATTTATAATTAATTAATTAATTCATAATCTCTCATTCTTCATAATTATTAAGTAAATAAATCTTATTTATTTAATTAATCCTTATCATTAACGTCCTCCTGATTATTAAATTAATATATTTTAATATATCTATTTAATATGTCACTAATTCCTAAATCCTCTCTTAATTAAATAAATTCATTAATTTATTTAATTAATTAAGTACTTCTTCTAAATTAAATAATTATTTTTAATTATTTAATTAAGGCATGTGACACTTCTATATTTTTAAATTAAAAAAATCATTTAAAAATATCTCACATACTTAACTGATTCTTCATTTAGTAATTAATTTCAAAAATCAATTACTTCTTATCTCACAAAATCTATATTTTGAATTAATTTAATTCAAAATGGAATTATTCTTCTACAAATCAAGTAATTTCTAAAATTACTGATTTTCTAAAATCTCATCCTCTTGTCTTCTATTTTTTACTAATTTCATCTCAACTATCACATTCAGTCTTGATTTAATTCATTTAATTAAATCTTATTCACACATATGGGTATTTTTCCCTAACCCTAATTGAGAGTTGCCTTATTGAATCTTGACCTTTGATTCTAGGGCATTCCTTAAAGCTCTCATCTTGTCTATCCATTCAATATTGCATTTTATATAAAATGACAATCTTGATCTCATTTTCGGATCGATCATTGCTTAATATATTTTTATTATAGGCATTCTCACATCTTAAGCTTTTATTATTACTATTTGCATACTAGGGTTTTATTGCTAGTTGCATATTAGTTTATTTTACAAATCCTTCAATAGCTTTGTCAAGGACTAGAATTTTTAGACTGTGCTCACAAATCTGAGGGCATCCATCATCAACAACAAGCTTGAGGAGGTACAATAGAAGTCAGCAATGGAGTAGTAAATGGGTGAGATCTTTTCAGTTTCTTCCATTTCTTGTAGTTTCTCCTTTGCATTCTATTGTATGATGTTATTAACTTCCAGGTACAACTAATCAAGTGATTCTATCTTGCAGGAATTTAATCGTCATTACATTGGTGAACCCGACAATCTAATACACTTTTTTGCAGGTTTTGTACCACCTCAAAATTATTATTTTTTCCAAGAATAGGTACAGAACGCCACATTTGTGTAACACAATCAATCTTTTGAGCCGCATTTGACTTCTCCTGCGATGCAATTGCTTTTTTGCATTGCATTTGACTTCTCCTATGATGTAATCGCTTTGTTGCGCCCCATTCGACACTCTAAGAGCTGCATCTACCAGTCCATGCTGCAATCGACTAGTAAATTTTATTTAAAAAATAAATAAATTTGTAATCTGGATCTGACGCATCCGCAGCCAGTTTTCTATTTTTTGGGATTAAAACAAACCAATCCTAGGATAAACACTAAATTCAGAATTTATCAATCCTAGGATAGGCAACTTAACTTGGAATTTATCAATCTAGGATAGACACCACACTTTAATTTTGTTTGGATTAAAATAAACCCCATGTTTTCATGAAGCAATATCTTCACTTAGAATAAAAAAACTTTCATTTGGGTTTAAAACTAAACATTTGTTTATTGTGCTTGTGTGGATAATAGGTATATGCTCTCCCCTTTACTGGGTGATAAAAAAACTAGACTTATCCATTTTTATTTTCATACATTATTACAACCTTTAGAAGGCCTGCCATAGTGGGAAAAAGTACTCACCCTACGAGAATGACCTAAGTGGGAACAACCAAAGCCAGGTTTTCCAACCCACTATAATCAAAAGTGAATTTTGGGGAAACCCATATTCAACGACAGTAGGCAAGATCACCATCCCCAAAGTCTTTGTTCTAAAGATTGGGAGGTCTCCTGAGGGAGTTTATCTATTGCACGCTAAACAGAAACCTTGATTAAGAACCATAGTGTAGAAGCCAGCCATGTCAGTAACCAGATATTTTTTCAATCATGGTGTAAGGGGAGCGAAGAATCTCCCCCCAAGACACTCACCATATAATTTCCACAGATTGTTTGCTTAGGGGATTCGGTATCAACTTCCGTCACCTTGAGTACGCAGCTGGAAAATACAAAAACACGGGCGCCCTCTAGGGGGTGACATGGTTGTGTGAGTCGACATGATTTTAAGATGTGGACTGTGATTGTTATGATGACCCTTTGACTATTTATAGTGAGTCTATTTGAAGTAATTTATTTTCTATTGTGTTTGCCAACTATTTTCAAACAAACTTCAACAAACTGAACATCAACAATCTGGGTCTAAACTGGTCAAATCTGCAAAACTATTTTTCCAATTTTTTCTTCATGCAACGTAAATACTCTTCCAAGCCACAATCGCCACATATTGAGCCACATTCGCTTTGATGAGTCGCATTTGACCCATCCTGAGTCGCATTCGACCTGTCAAACTACATTTGCAATCCCCAACGCCACTTTGCCATTTGGCAGAACACATGTCAAAATCTTGCACCACATCTTCTTTAATGCAACGCATTTGTTGCTTATAACGATGCATTTGATACTGCACCACATGTGAAACATTAAACAATGCATTTTCCTATCATTTGGAAAAATAGATTTCCTATCGAAAACCAAAGGCCAAACTTTTGCAACCAAATTTTACTGGCATCATTTTCCGGTAGCCTCTGTCCAAAAACCAGCAAAGCACTTGTCCAAGTCATCCATCTTTGCATTTTGGTTTTCATCTAGCTTGGAATCCATCATCCTCATCGTCATAGGAAATGTCTTAAGTCCTTAAATTTTTGCACACCTTTGGGATAGGAAAACTTTCCTTCCTTTGTCAAACCATTGCCTCAAAAATACATTGTCATTGGACTAGGTCAAAGCAAATCAGTCCTTAGTCATTGTCCTCTTGTGAGCTATTTCCAAACTCATAATTCTAGTGTGGAATTCTCACCTTGTCATCTTGTCCTTCAAACCAGTCCTTTGACAATGCAAATCGAGACATTAGCCAAACTTTGAGTGGTTAGAAAACCTTTCCTAAAGGTAATTTGACATAAGACACTAATTTTGATCTTCATTACCACTGCATTTGACATTCCTTTTTTGTCCTCATTATCACTTTGCATAGTCTTAGTCTCATTCCATCCACCATCATGTCTTCAAATCACTATGACATGCTTGCTAGTCAAATTGAATGCCAATTCAATAGTAATGGCCAAGCAAAACTTGCTAGGGACTTGAAAACACTATACCTCCAATGCAAGTCCAGATTCACATCAACTTCTAGTCCTCCATCCATCTATCCATCTTACCAACAATCCATGAGTCCTAGTCTTCTATCCATCTACTATCAAGAGTCCCATAACACCATCCATGGCACTAAGTCACAATAAACTTCCATTAGTCATACCCACCCTAACATTGACAAGGGAAACCAACCCTCCTTTAGTCCATTCCAAGCCTCCACATCATATCTTAGTCCTTCATCATATCTTAGTCCTCCCCACATCATATCCTAGTCCTCCATCCACGTCATATCCTAGTCTTCCATTCATGTCATATCCTACTCCTTCATCAGATCCTAGTCCTCCATCAACATCATATCCTTGTCAGGCAGTCATGTCCTATTCTAGCCCATCATCCCTTAACCAAGTCCAAAACTCCATGTCCTACCCTAGTCCAGAATACACCAATCCATTCCAAGACACTCCATGTTTTCATGAAAACATATCTAGTCATGGTATCCAAAGTCCCATCTTCTTACCTACACTTGAGGATACATGTCAAGAGGCAATTCCAAAGCACAACGTCATAACATCACCATCATGTCAAGATCAAAGTGGTCCATTCCATGACCCCATCTTTATGTCCATTCAATAAGTCCTCCTGGACAATCATGGCATACCAAAGACACCTATCCTTGGTCAAGAGTCCATCCAAAACCATGTCATTCAAGATGAACCTATCCTTGGTCAAGACCCTATTTTCGATCATGTCATTCCAACTGAGCCCATTTTTTATCAAGACACTACTTTTGAAGAAGTCCAAAATGATCCACTCCTTAACCTTTATGCCCTTCATGATGAAACACTTGAAGATGACCCTATCCAAGATTCCAATATTGAAACTTTCCACAAAAAAACACTTGCCTCCATGGAACACATAGATGATCTTCCCCTAGAACAAGAGTCTTCTAGCATGGAAATATTTGCAAATCATCAAGCTATAGCTGAATTTAGTGGGCTCTATGACAATGACCATGAAGACAGTTTTGACATAGACTTTGAAGCACCAACAGAATCATTAGAATCTAATATGTCACCAAATCAGATCGAAGATATCAATCAGAAATCTATCCAACATGTTAGTAAAGCTACAAAATCCTATCAATTAGGATCACCTATCTTTTATAGAGCAGGCTTCCTTATAGAGGAGAATATTTCAAGCATTAATTTCCACAATAAGGATGGGTTAGCATCTTGCTTCCAAAGTATCAAATACCCCATCACAAGCAAAATTTGTCAAAACATGCATTATGAGGGAAAAGGATTAGGCATACACGAGCAAGGAAGTTTGGAACCCATACAAATTCAAGCACATTGCAGACATAAAGGTCTTGGCTATACATCTGTCAACAATTCTAATGATGTTAGTTGTCCCTCCTCAATATTGGGGGAAACTTTATTTGATACAAACATCAAAATGGCTGTCATGAGTAGTCCTTGTCATAAGGTTGTTTCCAACACTCCTTCCATCCACACCATACACTATCATTTCAACATGAATAAACCTTCCATTTGGAACCAGCAAAACAAAATTCTTACAAGTCTCAAGTCCAACATCAAATATCAAATGCCATTGAGAACAAAAAGACAAGTGAACAAATGAAGTTAAAATGGATCAAGCAAAGAAAATATGTCAAATTCAAAAGTCAATCAAAATGTGGAGCCACAAGACAAGAAGACTCCCACATATAATCAATGTCCACCTCCTTCAAAATAGTCATCAAGCAAGACATATAAAAGTGTTGGTCCCAAACACTATCCTAATCCGACACCTAGAGTTTGGAAAATAAAAATCAATACATCCAAATATCCAACCAATCCATCCATGTCTACCATCATCCGCCATAATCCTACATCTCGCCTAAAGGCCAAAAATCCCATGTCACAAATCTGTCACATCTTGGAAAGAAATCTCTATCATAAGGACTCTCATGGAACTCTATTGTGATGTACGTATTCTGATAAGGCCAACTCTAGTATCAACACGGATCACAATGACATCAATCAGTTGTATGCAAGCACTATCATCCTGACAAGGCAACTACTTCAAAAAGGTCATTATTGGCATGTCATGGCACCATTATCTACCTCAGCATTGTCAAAGAATTCAACATAGTTAGTGGCCATCTAAAGCATCAAGGCTATCCGAAAAAATTCAAAGAGACAAAAAAATCATCACCTTGATGAAAACCTGGCAAACAGGCATCTTGGTGACACCAAAAATAATCAGAAAATATCAAAAACAGTAAAGAGAAAATTTTTGTCCAATAGTGAAAACGATTTTTATGGTGCTTTGGATAAGTACTATGATGAAAACCTAGCAAATAGGCATCATGTGTAAATAAATTATCTATGTGGACCATTACACTTGGTGGCAAGTCGTCTCCCCTCCCATGCCCTTCACATGGAATTTCTTATGACATTTCTGTTAGAAATCTTGAATAAGATTAATAACCAGGAACACTTGCAAAAACAATGATAAATCTTCCGCAAGAGGATATGCAAGAATGAGCTTGCTTGATATTAAGACCTCTCAAATGATGAGGTAAAAAGGATGCTACAAATGATATAATAACCCTCCTTATATAGGAAAGGGTGAGATACAAGATGCATTAAGATGTTGCCATGTGTCTTGATCTAACAACTTGTGACAACAAGAAAACCCTAACAACATTATTAAGAGATTAAATACAACCTAGGGTTAATATGACCTAAGTTAACTTATGCTAGTGTAATAAACAATATATTACACTAACACCCCCTGATAAGTGCAGCTTAGGGAGTAAATGAAAATGCAATGATTATGCATGATGATGATGGGTCCCGGCTGATGGCCATATTAGGTACCCATGTACATAGGATGAAAAAACAATTGATCTCCCACAAAGGGAGGAAAGGGGAAAACCCAGTGGGAAGAAAACTCCTCTCCGAAAAAATGGAGATGAAATGTAGAAAGGTGATGATTGGAGGACTCAACATCATCCCCCCAAAGACAACAATCATCACATGGATACAATACAATCAATGCCCCCCCCATAGGAGGGAAATAGAGAGACAATATAGGCCCCCCAAAATATGTGATCACCTACAAAAAAGGTAAGTGTATGTAGACAAAACATGATCCAATGTCGACAAACAACTTGTCTCCCTTTTGGAAGAAACAAAACTAGGTGCAAGTGCAGAGATGCTTCCCATTCCGGATAGGAATTGAAGGAATGATGGATGTATATGAATGTTGATGATACCTCTGAAAGCTACTCATGTGTCTCCTTGCCTAATAAAGATGAAGATGCCACAACCCACTCAGTTACATACCCAATCAATGTAGAAGGTGACAAATCAGGATGATGTTGAAACAGATGCTGAACAAAATCCAAAAACTGTGATGATTTGACAGCAGGAGTGCAATGACCGTCATCAAATAGGAGAGATATCCCCTCAAATATGTCCTCCAAATCTGAAATGTGAGACTCCACAAACAAGGATATAATGTTTGATAGATAGGAATCCCAATCAGGAAGACAACGTGATACTGATTGTAATGAAGTCACTGAAGGTGAAGGTACACCAACTATCTCTGATGGAGAAGCAGGAGCATCAAAAGAACCCTCTTCATCCTCATCCTCATCTGAAGATTCAAAATATTCCAAATATTCAAACTCCCACATAGTATCTGCATCATAGGGTATCCTGTCGGAAAGATGAAGAGGCACAAGACAATCTGAAATAGGATCATCTGGGAATGGCTGAATGTCATGATCTCCATGTATCTCCCAAATTTTAGTCCAAAGAGTATGAGGGAAATCACAATGATGAACACTTTTCAAGGTGGAAACATCAATATGCATTGGAATGACTCCTAAGACATGATCCCTTTTACAATTCCAAGCAAATTTCTTACTGTCAATACCAAGAGGGGGAACAAGATTATACAAATTTTGCAACAAATGAAGACATCGGAGATGTGTGATGATACCATTTCTCCATTGTGTGTAGTTTCCCCATTTCAACATGATCAAAGCAGGATGAAATGAGAACCCCATAATGAACTATGATGCATAAAATCATGTTTCTAAAAGAGAATATGTGCTAACAAGAGTCAACATATTGAACCCCCCGTTTTCACTCAATCAAAGAACCCCCCTCAAGAAAATATGATTTGGTACTTTATATTAGTGCGTTTACAACTTCCACCAGCGAGAAATACTAAGTGGTCTTGATTTCAATGCATTACAAAACCCTCACAAACAGGGTGTAAATTGAAACTACAATATTGGAGCTTAGACAAGTAAAACTAATAGCACCACTACAATTTACTCGAAAATAAATGCACTTTCAAAAAAAGAATCACCTCGATACGAGGTCGTATGAGAAAGTTATGCTTCTTCGAAGTTCCCAAAATGAGAACCGTGCAATGTCATGACCTGAGAATCTGCAATTTCTGAAAAATTTCTGCATGAAAACAAAAAAGCATCTGAACTAGTGCATAGAGCACAAAAAAATAGCCAAATTCAAAAAAAAATTCATGAGAAATGGAGTTCGTATGAGCAAGAACGGAGCATTGGAAAACTGCCTTCAAATCTGAAACTGCCAATGGAGAGGGGTACGGCTGAAGCTTTCTAAGTTCATTTCTGCAAAATATACTAACTGCATGCAAAAACTAAAAAGTACCCAGATGGTTTTTTGATGCAGCGAACAAAACCCAGATGGCATTTTTTCTTGCAGATATACAAAAGATGTAGATCTAGTGTAAAATAGATGCCTTTAGCAACAAAAAACGACCCCAACAACCAAAAAATGACATGCAAAGGTTGAATCAGCTACCTAAAACATGAAAAGGCATGTTGGAACCTGCAATGTTGATTAAAAATGCAAAATATGCAAGTCGGTTGTCAGATTTGAACTTGAAACCCCGAGTCCGCAATTGTGTATCACGATCTTTGTTTCAGTGAAGCAAAAGTGAGATCTGACTTTCTCGACAGCCCTGGACTTGGATATGAGCTCATATTTCCTCCAACATGCACCAAAAGTGACCTTCCAAGAAAACCTTAATATGGAGACAACCTCAAAGAAGATCTTACAGCCATAGCTTAATCCTCAGATTTGGGAAGAGTCTTGCAGGAAGGGCTTTGATACCATGTTAGAAATCTTGAATAAGATTAATAACCAGGAACACTTGCAAAAAAAATGATAAATCTTCCACAAGAGGATATGCAAGAATGAGCATGCTTGATATTAAGACCTCTCAAATGATGAGGTAAAAAGGATGCTATAAATGATATAATAACCCTCCTTATATAGGAAAGGGTGAGATACAAGATGCATTAAGATGTTTCCATGTGTCTTGATCTAACAACTTGTGACAACAAGAAAACCCTAACAACATTATTTAGAGATTAAATGCAACCTAGGGTTAATATGACCTAAGTTAACTTATGCTAGTGTAATAAACAATATATTACACTAACAATTTCCATCTATCCATCCAAGCCCTATCATTTCCATCTATTTTCCCACCTACTTTTGATAAGGACTAAAATACAAACAAAGGTCATGCTTTGGGAAAACTTTTGACATGTCTATCCTCTGAACATACCCTATTCCATATCATGTCATTATCTTCATAGCCTCATTATCCCCTATGCGACGTAGTCATCGGAGACCATACTTTATCTTTATGCGACATCATCCTTGGAGACCATATGATAATTCTCCTAGTCCAGGCCATTCATGTCTCCTACCTTTTATCAAAGTCATCCATCTCTCCTTCCTTTTACCTATCACCTATATTGGTTTTCCTTCTCAATGGTCCTACAATCCTCCGTTATCCCATCTAGTCCTCACCAAGTCATTCCAAATGCAACAATATGACAACCTAGCACATTATCCAAAACATTCCTTGGATTTGTCCCTGGCCATGCTATAGACTTTTATCCTCTTCTCATATCATTACCATCCTCACGTTGTTTTGGGATATGTCCTTCCCACGTCAAACAACGTTGTCATTGTCATTGTCACCTGTCAATTGGTATTCAGCTTGACTAGCAGCAAAATCATGGTTGTCGTTGGATTCATGTGCATCGGCATCATTCACATGCATTTTGTCACAATGTTCGTAAAACATCAAAAAGTCATAAAAATCTGAAAAACTCTTGAAAAAAGTCTTAAAAATCTGAAAAAGTCCTAAAAAAGTCTTAAAAATCTAAAGAAGTCTCGAAAAAAAGTCTTTAAAATCTGAAAGAGTCCTGAAAAAAAAAAAAATGTCCTAAAAATCGAAAAGTGTCTTGAGAAAATAGAAAAACATCCAAATCAATGTCAAAATCCAAAAACAAAGTCAAAGTCAATGTCTATCTGATCAATTCAATCATTCGTATCAATCAATCTTTAGTCCAAGTCTGAACTACGTTGTCTTTTCACATTTGCTATGTAGGCAAGATTCATCTTTGAATCCCCGAGACATTAGGTCATTCTTTCTAGGTTTGTCAAAATAAAATCATGACTCAAACTTTTGTCCTCTAGACAACATCATTGGTCGTGTCGAACTACAAGGTCTCTGATTGCACGATATAGGCAAGGCCATCAATTGATGGACCCCCAAGGCCGCACTAGGTCAGTCCATTAGGGTTCTTGGCACTACACATTCACACACATCAAACTATCTTCAAATCAAGGAAATATTATGTCATTAGTCTATCAACAACCTATTTCATCAACTTTTTCAGTCAATTCAGCATGTCAATAATGACATGTAGCCAAATTCTATCAAGAAAGTTCACCCTAGCAAAAATATTGGGATCTTATTCAAATGTGTCCTTCTGAAAAGCAACTCTCGTCATCTCTTTATGCTTTTGGATGTGTCCTTCCTAAGCATCGTCATCATCATCTGGCATTTTGATGGATTCTCCTAACACCAAGGATCGATCTCCTAGATATTAATGTCATTCAGGATGTGTCCTTCCTAAATTTCATATCGCTCGACATTTGGCAACACCTAACATTAAAACACTTGACATTAAAAAACTTGGAAAACACTTGGCAAACTTTTTTTGTCTTTTGATAATTATCATGATATTAGTTCCTTATGTCTTAGTAACCATGACATATCAGGATGACTATCCTTGTCTAGTTATCACTCTACTATTAGTTTCTCCAGGATGTCCTGACTTCAGGATTTAGAGAAGCAACGATGTAGTATGATGATTTTACTATTTGTTTCTTTTACTATCAAGTGGCTAGTTTCTCAAGGAGGTCCTAACGTTAGGATTTAGAGAAGCAGCGACATCTCATGATTGGTTTGGTTTTTTCTGGCGGTTGGTCATGACAAAGTGACTAGGGGAAATTGTGTTGCTCATATGAGTTAGGATCATCCTTGTTTGTTGACCTACATGATGGTTCGACCTTGCACACTATTGATCTATGTTATATCATAGTGTTTTTCAACCATCATGACATTTTCACCCAATGATGATTAAAGAGCAACAACTAGAATAGCACTATAGCAAAGCTTTGAAGGATTTTGTTTTCGCACTAACATGCATGTCTTTCTTCACTCTAACATCCAATTTCATCTTCTCTTCTCTCACTTTCTAATGATATCCTGTGACATACACAAAAACAAAGTTGCATACATAATTGCATGAGCATTTCACATTTCATGTCTACATAAATCAAATATCATAACACAATTCATTTTTCATCCATCCATCATAAGACCAACATTTGCATCAACATATAAGCATCATAAATAAACATTTGCATTAGCATATAGGAATCACATTATCATCACATTACACAATGCATACATAACCACATGCATAATTGCATTCATAAACATAAGCATAATATCCATGCACTTCATAGCATCATAAGAGCATCACATAAACATCTGATAAAGCATTATAATATCATAACACGTAACATCATATAGGCCACATCAAAACTGCATCGCATATATATATAATCTCAAAAACATGTCATGTCATAGGATAGAGTCATATGGTATCCCAAAAATCGAGCTTGCAGGCTTGAATATCAAAACGTACAAGTGTCAAGAAACAAATCCTAGGATGGCCCTCATCAGTATGGTGGATGACCCATCAAGTGAAAAGTGACCTGAATAGGTGTCCTCTCCTATGTCTCACTCTGAGATCCTATAGGATCAGTAACCGGAGGCTAGCTCTACTTTGTTTGCTGCCCTGAAGACACTGATCTATGTCCATGCTCTAACCTGTGACTGTGCCCTGACGAATGCCTATGAGAGCTATGAGATATATGGCCTGATGACGGCCCTGATGCAGTGGACTCCCTAGCACTGGTGTAACTACTGCTATGAGACCTACTGCTATGTGTCTGGCTGCCACTACTTGTCCTACTATGGGATCGAGACAACCCTGGGTCCCGTCTACCTAATGGAACGGTCTACTCATATAATACCTTGTATCGGCCCCTTCTCTCTGCCATCCTAGTTAACTCCCGAGCCATATCCCTTGTCGGTCCAGAACACAACTCTGCAAACTCGGTCACCCACTGATCTGACTCTTGCCATCAGAGAATAGCCTGGTCTCTCTCCACCTGGGTGACCTCTAACTCTGCTGCTAAGGCCTTGTTTTGAGACAAGGCCACATCTAGTTTGCTCTATAAATCCGCAATCCACTGATCAATAGTAGCATCAGTAGGCAAAATGGGTGATCTGTCACCCTCATCATCCCCAGAGATAATGCGCTCCCATAGTCACTGATCTGCCTCATACTTCTCCTCCTCCTCCTCCTCATCTCAGACCTCCTCCACATCTATGTCAAGAGGGTGTCCCCCAACAAGTGGATCCTCCTCTACCATCTCCTCTACCCCCACCTCTGACCTCCTCTACCCCGTCCTCCACCTCCTCGTCTCCACCTCTGACCTCCTCGGCCCTCACCTCCACCTCCTCCTCACCCCCTCTGACCTCCTCGGCCCTCACCTCCACCTCTCTCTCCTCCCACTCATCCTGAATGGGTGACAATGGTACACCACCCACTCTCTGCCTGACTCTTTTGGGCTGCCTCCGCCCTCCACCATCCCTCCTCCTCCTCGCACCCCTCCCATCTCCTCCACCTCCATCATCTCCTCCATCTCCTCCACCTCCCCCACCCCCTCCATCTCCCCCATCTCTACCTCCATCTCTACCCCCGACACCTCTGATATCTCTCCCTCCATCTCTGCCACCCCGACTTCTCCTCAACATCCATGGAATGAATGACCTCTGATCTATCAGCGGTGGACCATCTGGATCTGTCAACGGAATGGGCTTGTGAACCTGCCACTAGGTGTCAAACTCAGTAGACATCCCTGGATTTGTTGGACCCCTCTCTATACCCACTGAACTGCCACCAGGCTATCCACCTGCTGCTCTGCTACTGTGACTAATATGGGCGGCCCCCACATGGTCTCCCTGGAAGACGAAGCATACTCTGTGGTGCCTACTGGCACAACCTGTTGCTCCCCAAAATGTCATAGTACCCGCTGGGGTAGGTACATCTCAATGATCCATTGAGTCTGTACCATGCAGCCAATCAGATACCAAAATTGTTTACAAAAGGACAAGTGGCCATCCACATTTGACCACTATGCATAATCTCTGTAGGGTCTCCAAACAAAGCCGATGATTGTGTCAATCAGATGATGCCAGTACCCGATGTCTCCAACACGAATCTGGCTAACCGATCCTGCATACAAAGAAACATAAGGCATCCCATCATCGAGCTATTGAATCTGCACTGATGGTCGAAACACGGGAATGCATCACCATACCTAGATCATCAAGAGGGTAGTGCCACAACTGATACTGTGCCCCTGGTGATAGACAACCTTGTGTAACTGGTGACAGAGCATGGCCAACAAGCATGGCCCCCAAGCAAACACGGTCCTCTTTCCCTACATACGGACCAGAACATCCCCCCATCCAATGGGAAATTTGTGACCACAATGATCTGGGATTAGTAATCCGGTGATCAAGGTCATGAGCATGGCATCAAACCTAGGAAATCGGTCGGCTACAATGTCCTGGTCGATCTCGTAACCATCCATGGCCAATTGCACACCATCAACACCCTCATATATCTTAGACAGGGTGTGTCACCCTCGGTGTGGATCATAGACCACCCTCTCTCCGCTAATTAGAATCCGGAGAATACGGTACATGTCCTCCAAAGTCACTGTCACCTCTCCAGTAGGTAGGTGGAATGAGCAGGTCTTAGAATGCCACCTCTCATAGAGGGCTATCAGCAAACCTCTATTTGCTTGAATAACGAGCATGTAGGTAACATGGTATAGGCCTAGGGCCATCAACTATTGTCTCTGTCTATCACTGAGACGATCTCTAAAAGCATAGGTAGCTGGTCAAAACTGTTGGGTGTAAATGGGCACAAGCCAACTTTGCACAAGGAAAGGTCAAGGATTAGCACATATTAAGAAACATTATGGAAAGTTTACTACTACTACCAAGTCAAGGGTACATAAAAGTTAATCTTGGCACAAGGTCAACATAAGTCAACTCTGGTCAATGGTAATTGCATCGCGTTGACCACAAATGTGTCACAACAAGTCAACTGTGACTCTACAAATAGGAAATGTGTTGCAAAATATCAAATGCGTCATTCTGACTATCAAATGCACAATCTTACAACGAATGCATCATTGTAGATAGCAAATGTGCAATCCAACAACGAATGGATCGTTAGGCTTGTCAGTTGTGTCACACAATTGCAAATGCATCACAAATCCGTCAATTGCATCACAAACTTTCAAATGTGTCGTTTTCCCTTGTGGATGTCCAATTGCACAAAAACCTAACTCGTCCATCGCACTTGCATCATGATGCAATCAAATGTAGCAAATGCGAAGGTGTTTGTGGCTTACATGATAGCATTTGCATCACATCGCATTTGTTTTCGCCCCTTTAAACCCTAATAAAAGCATTAAATTCAAAATTGGACAAGCTGGATAAGGTACTTATTGGTGCCTCTGTGCCCTCGGGTTGTCAGAATGTGCACACATGGTATCCATGGTGTGTAGTCACTGGAATCACCATCGTCCCTCAGAGCTCTGATTTCTGAATTCTCTATATGACAAATGAGCAAATGACATTTGGATTGACCTTTTCAACCTATTTATAGGCTGAAAATTAGGGTTTTGACCTAGTAGGTTCTACTGGAGGCTCATTTGATCACCTTTGACTGACATTTTGGCTAGCTTAGCATCCTTTGTTTTTGAATCTATTCGTGCCATTACTTATCTGGTAATTAATTTGACTAGTCGGGATATTTTCAAAAAAATTCTGACCCTGGGTCGAAATTCAAAAATTTTCCCAAGGGGGCATAGGCACTCCGTACCTTCACTGGGACATATTCTAGACTTGTTTTCTTTGCCACAATGCGACAAGCTGAATTATGACAAAGAGAGGCAAATGTAAACACCTAAAAATGACTTAGGCTTGAGACCACTATTCTACCACCTTTTGTCATAACAGGATTATAACATTTTAATTATGTTTCTAACCCACATTCAACTATTAATTAAATAATTTATAATTATTTAATTAATCCTTATCATTAATGTCCTCCTGATTATTAAATTAATATATTTTAATATATCTATTTAATATGTCACTAATTCCTAAATCCTCTCTTAATTAAATAAATTCATTAATTTATTTAATTAATTAAATACTTCTTCTAAATTAAATAATTATTTTTAATTATTTAATTAAGGCATGTGACACTTCTATATTTTTAAATAAAACAAATCATTTAAAAATATCTCACATACTTAACTGATTCTTCATTTAATAATTAATTTCAAAAATCAATTACTTCTTATCTCACAAAATCTATATTTTGAATTAATTTAATTTAAAATAGAATTATTCTTCTACAAATCAAGTAATTTCTAAAATTACTGATTTTCTAAAATCTCATCCTCTTGTCTTCTGATTCTTACTAATTTCATCTCAACTGTCACATTCAGTCTTGATTTAATTCATATAGTTAAATCTTATTCACACATATGGGCATTTTACCCTAACCCTAATTGAGAGTTGCCTTATTGAATCCTGACCTTTGATTCTAGGGCATTCCTTAAAGCTCTTATCTTGTCTGTCCTTTCAATATTGCATTTTCTATAAAATGACAATCTTGTTCTCATTTTCAGATCGATCATTGCTTAATATATTTTTACTATAGGCATTCTCACATCTTAAGCTTTTATTATTACTATTTGCATACTAGGTTTTAATTGCTAGTTGCATATTAGTTTATTTTACAAATCCTTCAATAGCTTTGTTAAGGACTAGACTTTTTAGAGTGTGCTCACAAATCTGAGGGCATCCATCGCCAACAACAAGCTTGATGAGGTACAATAGAAGTCAGCCATGGAGTAGTAAATGGGTGAGATCTTTTTAGTTTCTTCCATTTCTTGTAGTTTCTCCTTTGCATTCTATTGTATGATGTTATTAACTTGTAGGTACAACTAATCAAGTGATTCTATCTTGCAGGAATTTAAGCATCATTACAGTTCTTTCTCTCGACTACCTCGTTCTATTGGGGTGTTCTAGCAGCTGCATATTGTCTTTTTATGCCATGTCTTTTACAGTAGTTAGTGAATTCTTGTGAGGTGAATTCACTACCTTTGTCAGATCTTAGATATTTTAGTTTTACATCTAACTCCCTTTCTACCATTTTTCTAAAAACTTTAAAATGATCAAAAGCTTCAGATTTGTGTTTAAGAAAGGTAACCCATACCATACGAGAGTAATCATCAACAAACAACATAAAATATTTCTCTCCATTTATGGACCTAGTCCTTGTTGGACCACATAAGTCAGTATGAACAATTTGAAGAGGTTTAGTGGAGGAGTGTTCCTTGGATTTAAAGCTTACCTTAGTTTGCTTTCCTTTGAGACACTCTTTACAAACAACATTATCAGGTTTTTTGATAATGGGCAGACCTCTTACATTTTGATTTTTGCTAATTCTAACCATATTGTCAAAATTTATATGGCCTAGTCTCTTGTGCCACAACCAGATTTATTCAACATGACTCATTAAGTACATACCTTGATTGTTTTCATGTCCAGAGGTGTTAATTAAGTTGTAGACATTTCCCTTGGTCCTTCTACTAGCAACAACTTTTTTTCTAGACTAGTTTTTAATTTCACATCCCTATGAAGTGAACATGACTTGATAGCCACTGTCACAGATTTGACCGACACTCAGAAGGTTATGTTTCAATCCTTCTACATAGTACACATTGTAAATAGGACTATCTTCATTTAAGAAAAGAGAACCTCTACCTTTGATTTGAATTCCAAAGTTATCACCAAACTTTACACTTCCACCATTGTAGTCTTCTAGATTGGTAAATTTTTCTTTGTCACTAGTCATGTGGTTTGAACAACCACTATCCAGGACCCATAATTCCTTTTTATTAGAGTTGAAAGTAGTTTGCACTAGCATAGTCTGTTCTATGTTGTTGACATCCTTGGGTTTCTAGACCTTGATAGTTTTCAGCTATTTATTCTATTGATCAACATTACATTGCTTAGCAGAATGACCCAAAGACTTCCAAGTGAAACATCTAATCTGTCTTGCAAAACCATGATTCTACCTAAAGCCAAATATAAGAGTTCTAGCATTCATAGATCTGCAAGAGTTCACCTTGCGACCAAATTTATTGCAGAAGTAAGAGTACCCATAAAAAAATGAATAGGAATTATAAGCCATTTTGTTGCTCCTAAAAGAATGAATATGATCCTTAACAAAATTAGGATGATTGAGTTCAGGACTCTTGTTTCCAGCAACAACATTGTACTTTGCATTATCATTTGAATATTCACCTTTCACAAAACCAATACTAGTTTTGTCTTTGTTTAATTTTTGTTTACTGAGCATGTCATTTGGTTTGATAATGCTTTCGTATTTCTCAATAGTCTTCCTGAGATCTACAATCTCATGTTCAAGTTTTTGAATTTCTTGATCTTTAAAACTTATGCCAATTTGAAGACATTCTTCAACTCTCTTGGATTCTTCAATTTGAGTTTTTAGTGAGATTATCTCAAGATTTATGAGTTGCTCCTGTGAACTGTCTTAAGTAGTATTCTGTTCTTGAGCACGCATCTGTTTTTTAAGTTTCCTCAGCTCTTTTAGAGCACATTTTAGTTCTCCTTCATAATCCACTTCGCTTTCTTTTGTATCATTGTTATTAGTTTCATCTTGCTGAATGATTTCAGCCATGAAGAGATTTTCATCCTCTTCATCTAAAGAATCTTTAGATTCAGAGTCTGTTTCACTTTTGCTGAACATAATTTTCTTCTTTTTGAAATTGAATTTCTGTTTGGGTCTATAAGCTTTTTTCTTGTCAAATTTTTCAGATTTTTCGTTGTCACTGTTTGTGTCACCATAGGGGAACTTTGTAGAAAATGGCCTATTTTGCCACAGTTAAAAAATTTGAAGGAAAATTTTCCCTTATACTTTCCTGAACCCTTTTTGAGTTTCCTCACAAAGTGGCATTCTTTACAATCAGAAAGTTCTAATTCAGTGAGCTCTTCCATTTCTTTCCTTTCAGCATTAAATGTTGTTTCTTTTATAGTGGTTTTTTTTTTACTAATCCTCATTTCATAGGTTGTCAGATTTCCTTGTAGGTTGTCTAGGGTAAGCTGGGTAAAGTGTTTCTTCTCTTCTAGAGTAGCTACCTTAGCTTAAAATTTTTTTGGTAAGGTTCTGATGACCTTGGTTACAACATAAAATTCCTTGACTTCTTCTCCCAAACCCTTCATGGCATTTAGTATTTCATCAACTCTCAAAAACTAGTCAGATACTTTTTCATCGTCCCTCATTTTTAATTCTTCAAACTGGTGTTTTAAAGTGAGGACTTTAGACTATTTTACTTTTTCATTTCCTTGATAGATAGTTTCAAGTTTAGTCCAAATTTCTCTAGCAAAACTGCAGTGGATGACTTTGATGAAGACATCTTCAGTCAGAGCACACAAAAGAACATGTTTTTCTCTTGCATTGGTTTCATATCTTTTCTTTTCATTAGAAGTAGTAGGAAAAGTAGCTCGTATAGTGTACCTAGACAATACTATGCTCCAAACATCAAGGTCAATAGAAGTTAGATAAGTATCCATTCTAATTTTATAGAATACATAATTAGTTCCATCAAATAATGGAGCTCTAGTCATGGAAGTGCCTTCATGAGCTTGAGACATTTTGAATAGACTCCAAGTCTAGAATCAATCGCAGGTTAGAAAGACCTATCAGAGGACCCTAGGCTTTTATACCAATTGTTGGAGTGAAAATACACTAAGAGGGGGGGCGGTGAATCAATGTTTTTAACTTCTTTACCAAATTTAACTAAAACTGAAAAGAACCATACATATGCTGTCATTTATCAATGATAGAATCATTCATATATTTGAATTTAGTCACATAAACTAAAATGAGAATAGTTTATCATAGAATTTTAAAGTAGTAAAGCACTGAATCAAATGAAACAAAAACCACAAATAGACACAAGATATTCTGAGTGGAAAACCCTTCGAGGGTAGAAAAACCACTCTTGAACCTGTTGCCTTTTTTAGGCTTTCATTTCAATAATTATTTTGACGATGCCTCACTGGCTTATTTCTGAGTACCAACTCAAGGAGCACCAAACCCTCTGTTTAGAGACACCAATCTCAATGAGCACCAAACCCTTTTGTGTTATTCAATGGGACATTCAGTGATATAGAGGATCACTCTATTTCTCTGATTTCTGTCAAGTGCCTCTTGACAGATAATGCATAGAATTCTCAAGAGTCAAGAATGACTCTTCAGAGTTCCATTCATTATCAAGCCTTAAGACAAATTGAGGAAAATCTCGTTACAATGTTAACACAATTACACATCTAACTATATTATAGTGATATTATCTTTCTTCCCTTTTTCTCACTTCTCTGATTTTCAATCTTTCATGATACAAAATACAGAACAAATAACACACCGTGTTTTCCAATTTTTTAGCATCGACTTAAGAATACACTTTCACATCTCTTAATAGTACTGCACTTGTTTCATTTTGATTCTTTTTAGGTTTTTCTATCATGATAAAGCCCTAATCTCTTTGTTTTTGTCCTTTTACATAATCCATCATTACATTTAGGAAGGACTACAATAGTTGCTCATTTTCCACTTTCAAGGAATTATACAAAGTTAATTTTCCGGTTACAATGCTACTATCAAGCAAAAATTTCAGATGCTACCCATGATCATGAGGGAAGGATCAATATGAATAATGGTCTTTTGGTAGGAATACTCAAGAATTATGCAAATTTAGAAGGTAAACCGAAACCTGTCTTGTCAAGTAGCCAGCACAAGCAGTGCTTTTAACCAAGCAACATTAATGTAATACACATTCGATAAGAAAATATTCACTAAAATTGCTGCTAAAAATAAAGTAACTAAAACCCCAAACAACAATGTAATCGAAAATCCAGAAAGATGCAACCAATATCAATTACCCACGACTTCAAGTGGAAATTGAGAATTTTAGAGAACAATACCCATTATCATAGCTGGAAAACTTAAGTAGCTAAACCAATAATGCTCAACAAACTGAGATCACTATGATGAGAAACTTAAACAATAAACTAAAGCATTTAAGAGTGGATACCAATGACTCCAAGTGGGAAATAACGTAGATTCTTTAGGTTTCACAAATACCCACTATCCAAAAATGCCAAAACTTAAATCTGATATGATAATACTTATTTAAAATCTGATCTAGGCATGTGAAATCCACTTTAATTTTGACTGAGATAATAATTACCAAATCTTCTGACAAACCACTTGGTTTTTCATTTTCCTTTTTGCATAAGAGAGAAAACTTAGCTCGTAATAACCTTGACTATAAAGTAATGGATCTGGAATGCAGTCTAAAGATGAATACTTCACAATAGTAATGAAGTTGCTATCAAGAAACGAGATTACAAGATTTTTAGACAACTGTAATGGCCAAGACAACTTCTAGACTCAGGCCTGCACCCAGTGGTAGGAAGAAGACACATGGGACAACCATTGTAATGGTCCTCTCATCTCCCTCACAAGCTATCAAAGTGCAATAGCCCTACAAATTTCTCAGTGAAATGGCCGAGACACAAACTCAGAGATGGCGGCCAGAATAGGGTTCCAAACCCTTCGTGTAAGAAAAACAAAAATATGACCGAAATTGCAAAGAGAACAAACTCGTGATCTCCTTTGCAATGAATGATAATTTCTTGGAGTCTAAAAGGAAAATCATAGTAATCCAAAAGAAACACATAATGATGTTTGAAATCCGTGGCCAGTTCAAAGATAGACATGCTGACAAGCATGATAACATTTGACTATTTTAGTCATTGTGAAATCGTCAATGAACTTATTGCCTGAATAAAAGACTAAGCATGTGTAATGTTGACTCAATAATGACAAGCATTATTTCATGTAAAGTGTCTAAATCATAAAGCTTAATGTTTCCAAGTAGTCAAGGTTAAGTCATTTCCAATGTGACATTAAAATATTAACCAATGCCTTTACCTGTTGTTGGCCTTTAGGCCTAAGTATATATTAAACAATAGACCTGATTTAAATGCTTATGAGAGATCAAACATTATACCTTTAACCAAGGCTGATTTTCCATCACATTAAAATCGAGTGCCATAGTGTGCTAAAGATAATGGCCAATGCCTTGAGAAGAGATAAGAACTAAAACAAGTTAAGTTCTCAGAGCCAATTTCAATGCACGAAGTGAATCAAGAATGAAGAGTGTGTATCTCAAAGCCCATAAGCACAGTAATGATCAAAGCCCTATAATATGCCAAAAGAACCTAATACCAAGAGCTCAAAATATTAACAAATATTCCTTGTACCAATGCCACTGACTGAGAATAGAGAAATATACCTTTGACGAATATCAAGATGCTTGTAACTGATCAAGCATAATTAATCAACCTGTAGAAGAACTGATCATGCCAATCACTTGTAATCAAGTGAAATATTGAAGCACAAATTATCAATTACAAAAACATTTCACCTAAATAAATGGAACAAAGAGCTTGTAACCAGAATACCTCAACCGAGATCTGCACATGGAGCCAAGATATCAAAGCCACCAAATATAATATAATCAATGAATTAAATATGCCAATCAGGAAAGCAAATCAATTGGGTGATTAACCATCAACAATGCCAGAGAACATATATTCTCATCAAGGACAAACTAGCACAAGAGGGATTCAACAAGAACTAGTATATCTTGGCTTTTTGATCTCAAAAGGTTCCTTGAAGATGCATCCCAATAAGGTGGAAAAAATTATTATTTGGCTTACTCCTACATCAGTAAGTGAGGTAAGAAGTTTCCACGGCCTAGCCAGTTTTTACAAAAAATTTGTGAGGAATTTCAACCATATATTCTCTCTAATAATTAACATAATAAAAGGGGATAAAAAGGGATAAAAGGAAAAAAAATTGTATGGTCAGATGAGGCAAGAATTTTTTTTCAATATTTGAAACAAAGGGTAGCACAACAACCTATCCTAGCATTGAAAAACTTTAACAAAGTTTTCACAATTGAATGTGATGCAAGTGGGTATGCAATTGGGGTAGTCTTGAGTCAAGAGGGTAGGCCTGTTTCTTTATTCAGTGAGAATCTTAATGAGGAAAAGAATAAGTATTCCTCTTATTATTTGGATTTATATGCTATGGTGCAATCCATAAAGAAGTGGAGACACTATCTCCTTCCTAAAGAATTCATTGTTTTTACTGACAATCATGCTTTTTAGTTCTTAAATAGCCAAGAAATACTCAACTACAAAAATGTGAAGTGGTTGGAGTACCTAGAAAGCTTCACCTTTAACATCAAACACAAAAAGGGGCAGTCAAACAAGGTGGCAGATGCTTTGAGTAGGAGAACATTGTTGATCCAAGAAGTTCAGTTACAAAATGTTGGGATTGATTCTCTAAAAGTTATGTATGAAGGGGATGAGGATTTCAAAGAGATTTATGTTGTTTGTAATCCATTGCATGACATTTTTCATGAAGAAAATTCTAATTTTTTGATTCAAGAAGGTTTAGTGTTTAAAGGCGCTCATTTATGTATTCCCAAATGCTCTATTAGGACTAATCTAATTAAGGAAAATCATAGTGGAAGCTTAGGGGGTTCCTTTGGTGTTGACAAGACTTTGGAATAGGTAAGAAGGTAGTATTATTGGCCAAAGATGCAAACTGATGTCAAAAAAGTTGTAGAATGGTTTTTTATTTGTCAAAAAGCAAAGGGTTGTAGTAATAAAGCAGGTCTCTATCAGCCATTTCCAATCCCAAATAGACCATTGGAGTCCACCAACATGGATTTTGTGTTGGGGTTGCCCAAAATTCAAAGAGGATTTGATAGTGTGTTTTTGTTGTAGATCAATTTAGTAAAATGGCACACTTTATACCATGTAAAGGTACAAATGATGCCTCATACATTGTAGGGTTGTTTTTCAAGGAGGTGGTTAGGATCCATGGATTTCCATTAACCATTGTTTTAGATAGGGACAAAAAATTTGCGGGTCACTTTTGGAGAACCATTTGGAAGAAGTTAGGAACAAATTTTACCTTTAGCTCTACCTATCATCCCCAAATAGATGGGAAAAATGGAGTAGTCAATAGAATTCTTGGAAATCTCCTAAGATGCTTGACAAAATAACACTCAACACAATGGGATCTAATCCTAACCCAAGCTGAGTTTGCATATAATGACTCTATGAACCAAAGTGTTGGTAAAAGCCCATTTGAGATTATGTATGGATTACAACCTAGGGGAGTGTTTGAACTTAGAGATTTGAGTGGAATGGAGAGAAGGAGTGTTGAAGGATAAGAGTTTGTAGTTTCCATGAAAGACATGCATCATCAGGTTTGAGAGAATATTCAAAAGAGTGTTGATAAATATAAACAACATGTAGATTTGAAAAGGAGAGAGGTTCATTTCAAAGTTGGGGACTTGGTCTTAGCTCATTTGAGGAAGGAAATACTACTTAAATGGAATTATTCAAAGCTATAGATGAAGAATGTAGGGCCATGTAGGGTGGTCCACAAATTTGGAGAAAATTCCTATGAGAGAGAACTTCCTCCTGGAGTTGTTATCTCTCCAATTTTTAATGTTTCTAACCTATACCCTTATAAAGGGGATGTGATTGTAGGTACATCAGAGGTTCTAGATGAAGATTGGGTCAAATATTTTCCACCAAGTCAAACACTAAAGATAGAGTGCATCTTGGATACTAAAGAATCCAAAAGAATAAGGAACAAGGTGTACTTTGAGTACTAAGTGATGTGCCAAGAGTTTTTTTCCCCGAGAGTATGGTTTAAGGGAACTTAGGTATTTTTGTAAATAGGGGTCAAAATGTTACTTTGTGATATTGAGTCTTTTTTTTTTGTAATAAGGTCTATTTAGACCGTATTTCATGTTTTTGGTCATGTGGAGTCAATTTGATAAAAGATGAGAATTTTGTAAAAGTTGTAAAAAATTGCTCAAGCAACTTTGCATTTTTGGGTTTTTGGTGGAAGTTAAACGATCACATATTTCAAAAAAAGTTTGGAATAGTTTTTCTTAGTTGTAAATGTTTAAATATTGCCTTATTTGGCTGAGGAAATCTCCTATAGATGATTTGATGGTCAAACAATAAGAATAACTTTGCTTTATGTGTGTTTATATTGATTTCATGTTGCTACAGAGGTTTGTACGATTCCATGCAACATGAACATGTGCTAAATTGTATTGGAATTCATGGTGGACTGAGTTAAATCCCATTTTCAATGGATTTCATTTGTTTTCATGAATTTTGAAGCGAGTTAGAGCCAATTTATTGAAAACAATCAACAAACCCTAGGTTTTGAGGGTTTGATAGAAGAAACATGGATTAGAGCCCATTCCACCAGCGGAAAATTTTGATAGTCAGTGGAATGGAGGTAGTTAGGGTGATTTTAATTTTTTACGGGGTTTAGGAGTAGCGGATGGAGTTAGGTCCAAGTTTGATGCAGCCCTAGCCTAATATCACCATGTATTAGGCCTAGGTGATTACGTAGACATAAGGTTTTGTAGATAGAAGATTTGGTGATGATTCTAGCTAATAGAATTTGCATAATAAAACCCCATATTACACTCCAAAGGTTTTAGAATGAAGAATTGACGTGTAGAGGTTGTAAACCCTAACATTTCTTTGTAAAACAAGCCTAATTAGGCCTAATAATAGTGTAGCAGTCAAAATTAGAGTGTGTTGTTACAACACAACCATACTACAAAGTTGATATGTCTTCATGTCGAATAAAGGGTATCATAAATGGTGTTTAGTTTTTGTTTTTCAAATATCCTTTGAAAATTATGATGAAAGAACGCTATTTGGAGTACTACAAGGAGAAATGAAGGTTTTGTGAGAGAACCACCAACTTAGGGTTTCAAAGTTGTAAAGTTTGCTCATTTGAGATTGATTTGATAACCTTTGCCCTACTATACATCACAAATAAATTTATGTTACCACTCATGTGCTAGCTTCAGCCACTATCCAAATACCAAATTTCAATGATGCCCTATTCTGCAAGATTACATGTGATAAAAACTTGTGACTATTTTTCATTTTTAGCCTTGTTCTCATTTGCTAAATTTGTATTTTGACTCCCCTAATCACATTGTTTCTTCCTATATTCACTTTCATAGTGAGCATACTTGTGATAGTAGTAACACTGCACATTGCTCTTATCATACTTCTAATTTGAGTTGCTATTCTTCTTTGTCTTTTGGAAGTCTGATTGTGAGGTGTTTGCTTCCTCTTGACTATTTGAGCCTCTTCTTCTAGATTTGCCTCTACCTATGCCCCTTTGCACTCTTCCCCTACCTCTCATGTTTCCTTGGACTTTGAAGGCTTGTTCTAGGGAAGGATCAGATCTATTTAGCCACTACTCATGGGTTTAAAGTGAACCCATTAACTCATCAACTATCATATTTGAGAGTTTCTTGGCCTCTTCTATGGAAATAACCACTGGGTCAAAATCTAGATAGCAAGATTCTTAGGATTTTCTCTATAATCCTCTCCTCTTCCATTGATTCTCCATTTATCCCCAACTAGTTAATCAAGGTGGAAACCTTTGTATGAAAATCTGAAATGGACTCATTGTCCTTAATCTATAGGGTCTCAAAATCTCTCTTTAGTAGTTGGATTTTCACTAGCCTCACCTTATCAATTCCCTTGAAACTATTTTGGAGGATTTCCCATGCTTCTTTTGCATAACTAGCTACTGATATTTGGGGAAAAATAGACTCTGTCAAGACTACCTCAATCAAACTGACGGATTTAGCATCATTTTTCCTTGTCCCCTTCAATTGATTCTTTTGAGGATAGTTCAATGCTATATATGCATTTGGGTCAGTCACATATGTGAACCCATTTTCTACTAACTCCCACAAATCATTTGCAACTAGAATAGTTTTCATTTTCTTTTCCAAGATGTCATAGCTTTTACCATCAAACATAGGTGGTTGTTGTCAACTCCCATTATCTTCTCCAACCATTTTGAGAAATGGGGGAAACCTTCAAATACCTAGAAGCTAGGGTTTTATCATTGCATGCCTAGACAATAGTAGGGCTGTAATAGACATGGCTCTGATACCAATCTACTGGGAAAAGATCCCAACTAAAGTGGGAAAATATGAAAACACACATAACAAACGAGAAAATAAGGAGGCAGAATAATTTTCTATTTCATTCAAGTACACAAAAATATTACATTAAAAGTGTTTACATACAGAAATCAGCACTACGACTCTGTATTTACTTCATACAATAGACTGCCTAGATTCCGATGCAACACAACTTTTTGTGTGTTGCATTGTACTGCTACAAATATTTCAGAGCACTAGAGCTCTACACTCTATGCAATATATTTTGCTGCTATAGGCTCTTCTCCTTCTTTGTTCCATTCTCTTGAACATTCCCTCCTTGTTCTCTTCTTCTATTTTTCTATCATTGAGGACACCTTTGTTTTGTCTTTGTTGCCTTTTCAAAAATTTCTGCTCAATTTCAAATTCAACCACCTGAATTAATTCACTGCAAAAAATATTAACTCACCAACATATGTCAGACACAAAAAATGAGGGAATGATACAAAACAAATCTCTTCTGGCACTGCATTAAATGCACTTGGTTAGTGTTGCTCAAGAATACTAATTCCAACATCTATTATGACACTTAATATTGTTTGGAACGATATTATCACTATCATTCAAATATTGTTAAACATATTTAAAAAGAAAGGATATGGGTAACATTAAACACTTTTTTAAATATAATATTAATAATTGAGTGATGATAGTGCATTATTCAGCTTGGCTCAAGAACATTATTCATGTATGGTTCTATTTTACTTGGAAACACTAGTAAGTAGAACAATGAATGTGTATCATTGAATTGGTTGATGTTTAATGGAAATGAGGGAGTAACATTTAAGAACATTAGTTGAACAATAGGAAATCTTTCTCTAATTTATCAGCATGCTTAGTAAGAGAGTATAAAAGATAAGAGTGGAGTGATTGAAATCATTCAATCTGATATAGTATATATTTATTAGTTCAGATAACAAAAGTTTATACCAAATCACATTTCCACATGCTTCTCCTATGATTATTACTAGAATAGTATCTTAGAACATTAAAGAGAGAGAAGCACAACCATAACATGGTCATGCAAAAACAAACTAAAGAATAATTTGTATCCCTCCACGTCTTTTTCCTCCTTAATATTGGGTGATGTTGTGGGTCATGCATCACTTTGAGAGAATCGGTCTAGGGTATGAGAAGTATTTGAGAACTGCTTACTTTTGGTTATGATAGTGATAGAGGTTCTAGAAAATGGTGATTTTACTGCATGAAACCCCACAAGGATACTTAGTCCTTATACGAACAAAGTCTACAATACCACACAAAAAAGAAAGCTCACAACAAGGAAATTTCTAAATAGATAGAATTTTATGGAAAAATATGCACATTAAGATGACAATGTCAATTATAGTGGGAAAATATTATAATGATGACCATCACGGCATCACACATCACAAAAATTTCCATATCAATGAATCTATAGTGAGGTCTTGCAAGGGCATGGGTTAAAATCGTGAGTTCAAGAAAATAATGCAAGGAGTGATCATCACTAAGAATCACATAATACAATGCCAATCCTATACCAATGCACGAAAAAGATGAAAGATAGCTTCACATAAGATAGGAAAAAAGAATGATATTGCTAAGATCATGCAATTGATAACCATCTGACTAGAGCAGTCTGAATTCTAGATATTTTTGAAGAAAAGAATTTGAGGGAAGATTGGTACCAAGACCCTTAGTAAAGAAACCTATATCAGCTTCTTATAGACTACAATGCTTCCCATCTATTCTAAATAAAGAATTCTATTCTATTCAACATACTTGGTGTAGACATGGAAAATATACAATTTGATCTGACACACTAGATCTTGATTAACTAACACCATTTCATCTTGAATCATACTCTTAGCTTATCATCACCTTTCATCCCTTAATTAAATAAATCATTATTTATTCAATTAGGTCTTTCTTTTCTATTGATTAAATTAATCAATTTAATTTAATTAATCCTCAATCCCTCTTTAATTAAATAATTTATCTTATTTGATTAAATCCCTAAAGTCCTTTTATTAAATTAAATAAATTAAACCTTATTTGATTTAATCTAACATTCCCTCTAGATTAAATAAATCATTTCCTCTCAATTCTTGACTTAAATTAATTCATCTATTTCAGTCAAAGTTGTCACATCTTCTAATTATTCATTAATTTAATCAAAAACATGATTAAGTTAATCTCTTTCATTAAAATCCTCTAGAGAATGCAACTTGCACAATAAATCAATTACTTTGATTTATCTAATTCTCTATTTTCCCTCACAAAGCATCAAAAAAGAATATTCCCTCATTTGAATTCAAAAAGTCCAAGTGGACTTGGTCCTTCCAACAAGGCATTCAATACCTCTTACATGTCCTTGTGCATTGAGCCAAGTGACATTAACTTCATTTCTCTTTCCCTCTCACATGTCACATTCAAATTTCAAATTTGAATCCAAAGGCATTTATCATGCACATTGACCAAAATGTGCTCATTCTTCAACCATTCACATCTTGACAACTAGTACTTGGCCATTGGATGTTGAATGATCCCACATTGCTTATTTTCATTCATTCTTCCAAGATTGATATCTATAAATGAGACACTCTTCCTCTCATTCAAACATTCACAATTTGAATAAACTTACTATACTCTAATCCATCACCATCCACAATTCATATGAAAAGTTACTCTCTATAATTGAGAACTAATTTTGCTCATTTCATCCAATCATCCATCATTTTCATAAATTGTAACAAGGCTATGCTCAAATCTCTTTGGATATTTGACCATTGATTCAATCAATTCACATTGCAACATAGGAATTGGGAAAGGGTCAATTGCAACATTTCATTGGCACCAATTCCCCCATAAGATCATCATTCTATTGGCTAGATTAGGATTTATTTTCATGTTATTTGAGTTTGTTCTTCATTTCATGGGGAATCCTTCATATTTGCATGCATTTGCAGGTTTAGGGGTTCACATTTTGGAGCTAAAAGGAGGGCTATCTCAAGATTTATCACGTTTTCTAAAAAAAAATTTGTGGTTTTTTCACGTTTTTTGCGCATATACAAGAAACTGCACCGCGGCTAATTTAGGCGGTCCTGTATTGCACCATAGACTCATACGCGGTGCTGTATTACACCGCACCCATCCTAAGTTGTGGCATTTTATTGCATCGCACCTGCGTTCCCGCTTACAAAATTTCAAATTTTGTAAAACTCGGCCGCTTCCAAACTCCACCACATGCCAAACTCCACCGCACTTGCGGTCCCTGTTTCTGTAGAGCACCGCATACAGTCAACTGCACGGCGTTGTATGGCACCACCTATTTTCTAAACAGCACCGCACCCACTAACTCCACCGCACCCGCTAAACTCCACCGCCCCTACAGTTTTTTAATTTATTTTTTGTGATGCTGAAACTTCCGAAGGTCATAACTTTTGACTCGAATGTGGGTTTTGGCTGAAATTTTGCAGGTGGTTGCTTTATGAAGTGGCATATGGACAGATTGGTGGCCTTGTTGGCACATTTTTGGGGCTTGAAACTTTCATCTTGGCCCTCAAAATGACATTTTAGTGTTTTTTCTTAGTTTTTTGAAAGTTGTTTTTGTTAATAACTCAAAATCCATGTATCCAATTTCAAATGTTAGTTGGCAATTCATCCTATATTAGTTTCATAGAGTTTTTTGGAAAAAATACGACTCTCAAAGTTATGCATGCAAAATTACTAAAAATGGAAAAATCTAAAAATTGTTGAGATTTGCCTAAAAAGGAATATTTTTTATCAAAAGTGAAGGAAGGAAAATGAAGGCCAAAGGTTTTTTATGAATTTATCATATCATTGTATCAAGTGTTTTTAAACAATTTGGGAGAAATTATAATCCCTTCCAAAAGAATTTATTTACCTTATGCTTTTAGGAACACTAAATTTACTTTGGGTTTAAAACAAACAAGCAAGTTTTTATGACAACATGCTCATTGTGTACAAAGTGTTTTTAAACACTAAAGTGTTATTCAACACTATTTAATACATTTGATAAGTTATTTGATCTTAGGATACTAGGTTTCTTTTGGGTTCTAAAATTTACAAATCAAATTTCCTTTCAAAAGCTTCCAAGGGGGGCTAAAAAGAACCTTAGACAAACATACTAGATTTTGTTGGAAAGGTAACAATTGAACAAGGCAAACTCACACTTCATTTGGTGCTTAAAAATAAGTCATTATTGCTTTGAGGTTTAAAATGAACAAATGTTTTCCATGTTTTGCAATCTTTTTTACAAGTTAATATCATTCAAAGTGTGTATGCGCTTCTCTCGCGCTTTATTGTGATCTTGAGAATCAAAAACATTTTTGGTGATATTAGGTTGTTAAAAATATTTCCTCCACATTTCAATTTGGGTATCTTAAAATTAAACAAAACATGTGAGTGTGAGAATGATATATTGCAGAGGTTTTCCCCTTTGTTTTTCAGCGAAGGTTGCGTGAACGACGGGATATGTTAGCTCACTTTTGTTTATCTTAGAGGGTCTGCCTTGTGGGAAAAAGTAATCAGTCAAGGGAATGACCCAACTGGAAACACGCTAAAGCCAAGCGACTTCCAACCAATATATAAGTGTGGATTCTTGAGGAAAGTTCAAGAATCACGAGGATTATTTCAACGAGATGGACAACAGTGGACTCTCGCCGACGTTGGATAATCCCCCACGAATGGAATGCCCGAATTAGAACCCCTTGTTTAGAAAAAGGCCAAAACTTTGTCTATCTTGTTGGTGCAAAAGGTCATGTCCTCTGAAGCCGCCCCACGTTATACATGTGGTCTTGTTGTAGAAATGGAAAGTATGCCATGGGAGATTCATGGGTACTAATGCTTGGCTGACCCGAATAAGTGAGTGCCATGGAGGGGAGCCAGTGTGGTCAAGCATTTAGCCATTCGCACAAGATATGCGCAGCTAGATTTATCCAAGTGGGAACCCAACAAGATATTGCCTCATCATCCTAGGAGTGTAAAAGTGCTTGGAAGAAATACATTGCTTAGCTCTTGAAAAAATTTGAAAACCAACATTCACAAGGACCCTCAAATTTCAAACCCCTTGTGAGAAACAAATACTCTTGACTAATTTAGACACTCTTCCTTTTCCCAGGAATCATATTCCTAGAGGTTTCTAAGTGCACAAATTCTACCGTCATTTGTTTTCAACAAGGTTAAACATAATGAACTCTTGCCCTGTTTTCCTTGATTTCCACACAATGGACCTTGTGGGATGAGAAAGAAAGTAGGAAACTAGATATATAGATTGAAACTTAAGCAAGCAAGTGTCTTTGATAAAAAGAAATTCATTGAACCAAGATAAAAGATAATTGAACCACACATGTGTTTGGTCCCTTTTGAGTCATTTGGTTTGAACTACCTTTAGGGAAAAGCATGTTCTTCATCACCTTGGTCTTGTAAGTAAGTCCACATAGGGTCATCTAGGATCAAAATCATCACTTCATCCATGTCCCAAACATCAATCAAATTTTTATCTCACCAACTTTTGGAACTTTGAAAACATCTTATGCTAGACCTTTGAAAAATCAACATCATTACATTTGACTTAACACACCTAGTCAAATTCACTTTGATTGGCTTAATACACTTAGCCAATTCATCATCTTGTGTACACATTTTCTCTAGGATAACACAACTTCCTAGAGTTCACAAGTGCATTATCATCTTGTTTGACTTAATGCACTTAGTCAAACTATCAACCAATCAAAATCAAATCAAATGAATTTCTAAAGTCTAGCATTGATCCAGAGTTCCAAGAAGTTCACACACCCATATCACTCACCCTTTCATCTTTCATCTCATCATTGATCCTAAACAACTTAGAGGTTCACTTTCGCAACAAGGTCACAACACAAGAAGGACATGGAATTCAAACTCGACTCATACATCATGAGTAATCCAAGTCAACCAACCTATCCAAGTCTCACAATGCCAATTGATTATCAAAACTCACATCCATACATGGCATCATTATCTCCTCCAAACTTCAATGATACGAATGTGAGTATGCCCAATCTAAAGTTTGGAACACCTTTTCCAATGATAGATTTAAATCCAAGTCTAAATCTGCAAATCTATCATCTGAACACTCAATGCATGAGTTTTCCAAACAACATTATCCCATCAAATCCATACATGCCAAGTGTAACTTTACCAAACATGACCATTTCAAGTCCATACTTGGTGAATTTTGGGATAGATACGATTGCAAATCCCATGAATATTGTTCAAAGACCAAGTGAAGGAAACAACATGCAAAATCAAAGTTACCTAAATCAAGGAAATATTATTCTCAACCCCAACCATGTTCAATTTCAATCTATCATGCCAAATCAAAACATCATACCAAATAATCCTCTCATTTTGCCAACAATATTGCAACAACAAATTTCAACCATCCAAGCAACCCCAACAGTTAACACATCTACCATTCCTCAAATGTCTCAAAGACCAAGAATCTCAATCGCACCATTCACCACTCAAACCTTGGCAATCAATGAGACTATTCTGCTGATCCCAACAATCAACACCATCGCCAACCCACCACCGCCACCACCGCCAAAACACAACATGAACAATTCATTCTCGATTATGTTGCAAGCCGCTCAAGAAGCTTCCCGCAAAAAGGCACTCCAAACCCAACAAGCTACACAACTAGTTGCTCAACAAGCACAAGCGGCTCAAGTAGCCCAACAAGCTCAAGCCCAACACCAGGCTCAATAGGAGCAAACACAATTCTAGGAACTATTGCAAGCACTCCATGAAAAAGTAGCACAACAAGGAGCCCAACCAAAAGCTTTGTTGGCACACCAACAACTAGACCAACAACAAGCTTTGTTGTCACAACAACAACAAGACCAACAACAAGCGTTGTTGGCACAACAACAACATGACCAACAAAAAGCATTGTTGGCTCAATAGAAAATGTAGGCCTTACTCCCATGATAGAGCTTGCAACAGATCAACATCACAATCATTCAAAATGATGATCAAGATCCTTTGACCAATGATAATGTTGAAAATGTCTCTACATCACCTAACGAGTTGGAGGACATATCTCAAGATTTTTCCCCAAAGCATGATCGACATTTTTCACCAAAGTCTAGCAATGGACCTTTCCAAGACATATTGACATCCTTTGACCTCATGGTTATAGATATTGAAGAAATTCTCAATTCACCATTTGATCCAAGACCACTCAAAGATCAAGAGAATGTTGATCCACTTCCCAATGACAATGTCCAAGAACCTTTTGAAAGCAATCCATCCTTTGAAATTGACCCATGTCAAGAACTTCATCCAAAGCATGTTGAAAGCAATTTCGACATTAATCAAGATCAAGAATTTTAATATGCAAGATACTACAATGAGCTGATGGCCACTCTCCTACAAGATGGCACAAATGATAATCATATCCATATATCACATATTCCTCCATCCATCCACAAGATGCTTTCTTTGAATGGAAACGTAGATGATATTCATTCAAAACAAGAGTCTCATACTCTTGAAATAATTACTAAGAAACAAGAGTCTACTACTCTTAACATTGGTACACATGATCAAAATATGGAAAAAATTGGAGAAATATATAGAAGTTGTGAATCAAAAACATCCTGTAGAGACATCCCAGAAATAGATCACGAAGAAGGCTTCTACAGAAGTTGTGAATCAGAAACATCATGTGAAAGCATATCAAGAATGAATCATGAGGAATACTTTTACAAGGATAATGAAGCATCAACACTTCTTGAAGAAGCATTACAATCTGATATCTCACAAGAACAAGCTATAGATATCAGTCAGGAAGTCATCCCGCATATGGAGGATCCTATCACTTATAAACTTGGATCACTCACCTTTGTAAAGGAAAATCATCTTATCAATGAAAGAGCTATGACCTTTGAAGATCCACCACAGAGCAGAGTAGGAGCAACACCTTGTTTCCAAGGAAAATCATATCCTTTTGCAAATAAAATGTTTCAACAGATGAATTATCAAGGTAGAGGATTAGGCCTACATGAATAGGATATCCTAGAACTAGTGCAGATTATTGGCAATCCTAAGTGCCAAGGCCTTGGTTATTCAACAATCAAGGGATCTCAACATATCAGTAATATTTCCACAAAACTGAGGGCAACTTTGTCTTAAGCAAACATCAACATAGGGGGCACGAAGAATCCTTATGATGAAACCAATGCCAATACTACAACCCACCTTGTCATAAATCTTCATCCACCCATCACCCCATCCACAAATTGGGACCAACATCAAAAGAAAGATTTGAATCAAAGGACGAAGCACGAAGGACAAATAAAATACCAAAGAATACAAAGAAAGATTATCCCTATCAAACTCCATTAGTTAAAGAAACTATGGGGAAAAATAAGAAAGGGGCAAGTATCCATCAAAAATGTCCACAAAGGAAAAAACAGGCTTCTCAAGTGACATACAAAGTGTATCAAGTAGTTGGTCCTAATTCCATGAACACTTCCATATCCACCCATTATTGCTCATCTTCCCAAGTTTGGCGAGTCAAAGACTCCAAACTATCAACCAATGCATCTTTTATTCCTAAACAAACTCCACCATCCATGCTTCCACACATAATATCCAACTCTCACATTGACCATGTATTGGCAAAGATCCTTCATCATAAGGATTCAGAAGGCACTCTATCAGGATGTGCACACAAAGTTAGAGTTAAGTCCATTATCAACAAAGCAAAACATATTTCTCAAAATTTTCCTTCAAGTGCACGTATCTTGGAAAAACAACTTCTTCAAGAAGGATACCAATGGAACATTATGATAGAAGCATCAACATCAGCAACACTAGGAGGTTTAGCATCAACTTAAAATATCTTAGAAAATGCAAACAAAAAAAAATTTAAAAATCAAAAAATCAAAAAATATAAAAATCCAAAAATAATTAGAAAAAGGATTGAAAATAGTAAAGAAAAAAATTGTCCTCTAGTGAAAATCATTTTGATGGCGCTTTGGATAGGTACCATGATGAAAACTTGGCAACAGGCATCAAGTGTAGAATCGAGCATCTACGTGCACCAGTTCAGGAGAAAGCATCTTCTCACATCCATAATAAAGCCAACATTTCAGCCATATCATCCGTTCTTCCATGAACCATTTATCCAACACATTTCTATTTATCTACCTTATCTAGATCTTGATGAAAGTTTGGTGCACACTTTACACTTGCCTATGGTAAACATCTTAACATGGGTCATTTTCATTGATCCCATCGTACCCAATGCTATCTGAGCCTTGAACCACTATCCAAAGGTGCATCCACTTTTTGAATACCGTACTTTGTTGCAAGATAATACTTGGCATCCTTTACATGCTTACCATACCCATCCATCTATCCAAGAATCCACCCATGGCATTCCATACATTGCTAGACACTGGGGGCATATATTTGCATCTTGCTTCAAGAATAAATCTTGATCTATATCCTCCAACTTATGAAGTGATCCGAACATTGGAAAACGTGAAATCAAACTGGTCAAAGCATTTGTGAGCATCAATCCAAATCCCTAGCCCATGGCATATTTTGATAGGAAGATGTTCCTTATCAAGCTTTATCTTTCATTGAACATTGATCCAAACAATCAATATTAGTTGCATCTAATGTGTACTTTTGTGTCACATCTAATCATCAAATTAATTTTGTTCCAAATCAAGCTTCATCAATCTTGATCAATTGAATCCAATCAACATCACCTTGTTTGACTTAACACACTTAGTCAAACTATCATCTTGCACACGAATTTACTCTAGGATAACACAACTTCCTTGGGTTTACAAATTCATTATCATCTTTGTTTGGCTTAACACACTTAGTCAAATTATCCAATCCATCATCAACTTGTTTGACTTAACACACTTAGTCAAACCATCCTCTTTTGTACAAGTTTACTCTAGGATAACACAACTTCCTACAGTTTACAAGTGCATTATCACTTTTGTTTGACTTAACACACTTAGTCAAACTATCAATCCATCAATCCGATTGATCAATATTAAGCTTGGTTTTCAACAAAATCCTAAAATAGAGCACTAATATCACATCCATATCCAAATAGTCAAAATCATGCAAAAAAACTTTAAAACATTCAAAAAATCCAAGTCATCAAAAAATCATCAAAAACATGTCGAAATATCAGAAAATCTTCAAAAAATTCATCATTAAGTCTTGTCAGTTTTTCACTTTGTCGAACTACGTAATCTCTGAGCTTGAACATAGGCAAGGTTGATCTTTGATCATCCGCCGAGATAGTAAGGTCAGTCCTTTAGGTGTCCATCGCATTGGCAATCAGTTTGCCCATCTTCTAGTCCATAGTTAAGGTCAGTCTTTTAGGCATCCGTCACATTGGCAATCCATTTTCCCATCTAGTCTACAATTAAGGTCATTCCCTTAGGTGTCTGTCACATTGGCAATCCGTTTTCCCATCTAGTCTATAGTTAAGGTCAGTGCTTAGGTGTTCGTCACATTGGCAATCCGTTTTCCCATCTATTTTATAGTAAGGTCAATCCTTAGGCATCCGTCGCATTGGCAATCCATTTTCCCATCTAGTCTGCATCTTAAGTCAATCCTTTAAGCAATAAAAAGGGGCAATCCATTTGTCCATCTTATCATCAAGTCAGTTGATCATTAGTCTGAACTACATCATCTCTGAGCTTAAACGTAGGCAAGGCCATCCTTGATTGGCCCCCGAGACAAAAAATACCAAAAACATTTGTAAAATGTGAAAATACCAAAAAAACCTCAAAATATCTGAAAAAACCCAAAATGGTGCATGCATTTCATCTCGCTTTTACCCATGATTGTCTCACTCATAATAAAGACAATCATCGTTGTCACCCTTTGGTGAGTTAGTCAGAAGGAAATTTAGGAGTTTGAAAGTGAACGCTTAATCGTCAAAGTCTCAAGTCTAGATCAGTAAGCAAGCAAGTTGGTCAACTCAGAGTATCAATAGCTTATCACCCAATCAGTCCTACCAAAACCCTGGTCACTACATGTCCTAGGATGAAGCTTTCCTGCGATGGACACAAGCATCAGATACCCCACATTCGTTAGTCTTGTCTAGCGGTATGAAGAACATTAGCTTGTTTATTAACATTATTTGGTCTTTACGACTTATCTTATGTTGCACTCATTTCAAGGACCTCTTGATGATGCCTATACAAAATAGGTTTAGAAAGAAAGGAATGGGGCAACGATCATTATCTTTTTTATCTGCTGTGCTTGTTGGATGTTCTTGTAAAATAACTTGGTGAATACTTGCTTTGTTAGGTCTGTCCTAGCAAGGTTTCCATATGTCTAGTGTGAACAAGAATACTCCTATCTGATTGACGAGTCAAAGTCCATCACACTAGGTACAACACCATCATGGTCCTTTATACCTTGATGCATAGTACCTATGTGTGTTATCAAACATAAAGCAATTAGCCCTTTGAAAATCTCAATTCCTAGCAATGCAAATCAACATCATCGGTAATAATGTGAACTTGTGTGGATCCTCCTTCCATCCATCTTATTCTTCTTATTCTTCTATCTTTACTAACATTTCTATCTAAGATCGGTGTGTTTTATCCAAATATACACAAGGCTACCCACGGTTGATGACTGTCGATACATCATCAGAATTGTCTACATCAAAGAATTATCTTACATCCTCTGATCAATAGAACTACTCCTCTCGCATTTTATCGCGATCTCGATCAGAAAATTGAACATTTCCATTCAATCTCTCGAGGGGGCAGTATATCTAGCATTATCCTTCTGCTAGGGTAATAGTGGGGCATTTGAAAAATAAAGAAATTTTTTGAACTTTGATCACATCATATTATTCTTTGAATCAATGCAACAAGCACATTGTTCAAAGAAGGGCAAAATGTAGACATGGAAAATATACAATTCGATCCGACACACTGGATCTTGATTAACTAACACCATTTCATCTTGAATCATACTCCCAACTTATCATCACCTTTCATCCCTTAATTAAATAAATCATTATTTATTTAATTAGGTCTTTATCCTCTGTTGATTAAATTAATCAATTTAATTTAATTAATACTCAATCCCTCTTTAATTAAATAATTTATCTTATTTGATTAAATCCCTCAAGTCCTCTTATTAAATTAAATAAATTAAACCTTATTTGATTTAATCTAACATTCCCTCTAGATTAAATAAATCATTTCCTCTCAATTCTTGACTTAGATTAATTCATCTATTTAAGTCAAACTTGTCACATCTTCTAATTCTTCATTAATTTAATCAAAAACATGATTAAGTTAATCTCTTTCATTAAAATCCTCTAGAGAATGCAACTTGCACAATAAATCAATTACTTTGATTTATCTAATTCTCTATTTTCCCTCACAAAACATCAAAAGGGAATATTCCCTCATTTGAATTCAAAAAGTCGAAGTGGACTGGGTCCTTCCAACAAGGCATTCAATGCCTCTTACATGTCCTTGTGTATTGAGCCAAGTGACATTAACTTCATTTCTCTTTCCCTCTCACATGTCACATTCAAATTTCAAATTTGAATCCAAGGGCATTTATGATGCACATTGACCAAAAGGTGCTCATTCCTCAACCATTCACATCTTGACAAGTGGCACTTGGCCATTGGATGTTGAATGATCCCACATTGCTTATTTTCATTCATTCTTCCAAGATTGAAATCTATAAATGAGACACTCTTCCTCTCATTCAAACATCCACAATTTGAGTAAACTTACTATACTCAAATCCATCACCATCCACAAGTCATATGCAAAGTTACTCTCTACAATTGAGAACTAATTTTGCTCATTTCATCCAATCATCCATCATTTTCATAGATTGTAACAAGGTTATGCTCAAATCTCTTTGGAGATTTGACCATTGATTCAATCAATTCACATTACAACATAGGAATTGGGAAAGGGTCAATTGCAACATTTCATTGGCACCAATTCCCCCATAAGATCATCATTCTATTGGCTAGATTAGGATTTATTTTCATGCTATTTGAGTTTGTTCTTCATTTCCTAATATTAGTTTAAATAGGTGGATTTCATGGGGAATCCTTCATATTTGCATGCATTTCGATCTAACACTAACAATGTTTTTCATCTTTGTGCAAATGCAGGTTTAGGGGTTCACACTTGGCATAGGTTGAAATAAATGAAAAAGTTCTCAAGACTACCGTTCGAACTATGCAAATAACACTTCACAATGAGAGAGCCTAGAATGGCATAACATTGTATTCGGTCCTTTTGGTTATGTGAACATCCAACATTCTTTCCCATAACCACAATTTTTGTTGCATTTTGAAATAGAATCACCCAGGTTGAATCTTGCCTCCCCAAAAATGGGTGACTCCTCTTTTTCTTCCATCTAAGGCTTGTGTCACTACTTCCCTCTCTTCTCTTTTATGTACAACCCCTCCAATAATTGTGGTTTCCATCAATTCCCTTCAATCGGATAATTCTATCCATTTTTAAAGTTTCGTGCAAATTGTTGAATAAACCAAATACTAAGAGGGGCAGTGAATCAGTATCCACACAAATTTATTGAACAAACACCATTATTTATTTGCACCATAGAACATATAAGAGCAATGACAAAATATGAAAATTTAACAACATGGGAACACCAGATTTTACGTGGAAAGCCCAATGAGGGAAAAGCCACAATGAGGATTAGCTCACAATATATATAGTTATATCAATACTAGTTACAGAGAGCCTCACTTCCAGATACAAAAAGCTCACTAGTTATAGGGGCTCACTGTCCAAACATGGAGGCTCACTACCTAAAACAATTGTGTAAACAAATTTTGGCTAACCACCAAAGTTGAATTGATGAAGTTACACTACAAGTGCAGATTCAATTCCTTTGATGCTTAGAGTATTCACTTGCATGCCAATAGACTTATATTCAACCATCTATTTGCACACTTCTCTCATACACACTTCTTCTTCACTTTGCACTCACATTCAATTCACACAAACACTCATCTTCTTCCCATATTGCATATATATCTGATATATTTGCATGCATTAATTAGGTCGGCCTAATTGAATGCCATTCATATTTTCAAAAAGATAAATTTTTAGATTCATGTAAAGGTTATCAAAATTAATTCACCTATGTCATGCAACATCATGTCAGCTAGGACCAAGGCTAGGTCTCACATATATTTGACAATCCATCATAGACTGAGTAATAGGTTGGTCATCATTAACCTAATACCAAAATGCAACTGCAAAAACCAATGCCAACATATCACACAAACATATGAACATATGAGAGTACATGCATACACACTTAAAACCATTATATGCCCTTTTCCAAAACCTTTGATCATACTAATTACCAAAGAGAATATACGGACCAAAATACTAGAGATACTGGATCTAATATTGGATGAGTTAAGCATGATTTGCACACTAGTACAAAGTATTGGACCAACATGGTTACATCATTGACAATATAAGACATACTTCCAAAAATCTCCACCTTTGTAATTGATGGAAACATGTGCAAAAATTCTAATTCAAAATTCTCCTTCAATCTCTCCAGAAATTCTCTTCCAAATTTCTCCAAATCTCTCCCCATAACTCTAGATCTCTCCGCCTTTCACATAAATGGAAAAGGGTGCCAAAAGATGTAGACATGGTGGCATCCAATATTCAAAAATCCTAAATCTTTCTAAATTTCAAAACTTAAAAACTTTCAAGCATCCAATCTCTCAAACCAAAATGACACTTTTCACTTGAAATATCTTTTTGTACCTTTCTTTGATAACACAATGTAATTTCTCCCATTCAAGTACTATAGAATCCGTTCTTGTACACATACTTTCCAATAGACCTAGCAAAGTGAAGGAGGATGATGAATCTATGGATGAACATTGTTTTTCACAGTCTGTTGCATCAAAGAGTATTCCAGAAAGATGATCTAACCGAACCTCAATAATTTCCTTAAGAAGCTAGAAGTTTTGCACTACATCATCCGTTTTCTCTGCACAATGATCATTTATGCTTGTAGTTCAGCAACTCTTAGCCTTTCCTTTCCTTCTTTGTCTTCAAAAATATCAAAATTCTTTCCAATTTTGTTTACTTCAGATTCAATTTCTTCAATTTTGCTTCTAAAATTATCAACTACAGCAGGCCACCAAAGACAATATTTGTATATGTCTAACATTTCCTTTATGCACTTTTTCATCGCCACAATTAGTTCAGATAACATCTGCATTGATTTAGAACATCTCTTTTCAACCAGAACTTCCAACTTGTGTCCTTCCATACCTTCAAGCAACATTTTCTCTTGAACTATTTCAACTAAATTTTTAGGAAAGGAATAAAAAATGATAGATACATCAATACCTTTATGAAGTAGATATTCAATGAGGGCATCATCAATTTTAAGTATGTCAATAGGAGAGTTCATACTCCATAAATCATCAATTTTCTTCATTTTCCCTTTTATCGGCATAGACCAGATGGCTTTTGGATTGGAAGATTTTGATCTAGCCAGAGATTCTTCTTCTTCTTCCTTCTCCTCAGGAATAACAATGATGTTTTCAGAGACAACTTTTATTTTCTTCGATTTTGGATGAGAATCACTGGTGACTACTTCCAATTCTTTTGTTCTGGAGGAAGAACCTTAATCAAATTGACTCAACATAGTTTCATCAGAGCTCATTACATTCTGGAAGGATATGAAAAGGTTATTACATGCACTTGCTTTATCCTCTAAAATTTCCACATATCTGCATATTTGTCTTGCAATGGGAATCTAGGATTCCCACTCAACATCTTTCTTTCCTGGTAGTGATTTCAGAAAGTAAAGTACCATACATGTAAGAAAGGACCCAAAATGGAATGGGTATCCTTCTCCTAGTGACATTTGTATGTTCTTGATGAGATTTTCAATAATTAGCTTACATAGATAACACTGTTTTCTTTTACTATCATATGTGCCAAATACACTGCACTGGCTGAAGTAGAGCTTTCTAAATTTTTGAAATAAATTTTATAATAAATGTCGTATGCAACATACCTAACCAAGGAATCAACAATAGTATTTATCAACAGTGCTCGAGGATCTTTGTCAACTCCCATCATTTCCTCTACTTCCTTGTATTTTATGGTCTTTCGTCTAAGAAGTTCTCCAATGCTGCACAATCTGATAACCGATTCGATTGCTTCCTTCAAAATGGGATAGGATTTATCCAATACAATGTTGGAATCCCTGAATTTTCATAGAAGGAACAAGATAAATTATTTATCAGAAAACCAAGGTAATTCTCCCCATAAATCCAAACCTAGGGTTTGTATGTTTCATAAGTTGCTTGATTCCAACCTTAATTTCATCTTCTTTAGTTTTTGATTATCTATTTCATCCAACTCAACTCCTTTTAACTTCAGCTAGATATTCCAACTCAATCCTCTGTTATAAATTTCCATTATAGCTCTTAAAATTCAACAAGAAAAATTCTTCTATTACCTTCTTCTACATCCGTGAGATAGGGAAAATTTCATCATCTACTTTCGAATGTTCACAATGTTTTCTTTGAATGTCTTCAAATCGCTTTAGAAATGCTCCAAGAGAGTTCCAAGTCACTCTACAAATACTTCGAATGCATTTCATGATCAAAATTATTTCCTTAAATTTTATTTATACTCCATCATTTTTCCCTAACTCACATTAATTTCAAAAAGTGACAAATTTTTTTCTTCCAGTCTACATTGTGTTGGGTCTCAAAAATGCAGGTTTGAATCACGAGAGGTTGCCAAGCTCTCACAATGCTTTTGGTCAATTGACAAGGCCAATTGATGTAATTGAACCTTCTACTCTTTAGGCTCTGCTAAACCTAGGCAAGTGTACCTATGAAAGTGATACAGACTTTGTATGATTCCTACCTATGTGATCTATCCCTAATGGAAAATTGTGAGGGATAAATGAAATATTTATAATTATTTCTACTTCTAATAGTGTTTGAAATATGAATGTATGGATAAAATTTTATTAGATCCTAAAATGGAATTGGTATGACCAATGCCTAGTTTTTTTGGGTAAATGAAGTCAAGATGTAAATGATATGTGAATCCTATTTCTAGATATAATTCTAATTTTTTAGCACTTTTATGAGTTTATGTTTGGCATAAATGTGCAAGCATGTAATTATCAAGTTCTTCTTACTAACCCAAATGTCCTTTTCAAAATTACTATGATTAATTAAATGAGTTCGATCCTTCCTTGAAGGAGCCAATTAACTGAACCACACAAGAGCAGCAAATGTGCTTTGATAAACTGAAGATATCCTTGATATATCAATTTCAATAATAAATAAATGACAACCTTGGAGACAACTGGATAATATTTTTGATAAATTCAATAAATAACTGACACCATAATCGGATTACAAAATTTATGCATTCTTCTTCATTTATGATTTGAAAATATTTTACAATATACATCATGACAATTTGTTTCAGCAACTTCTCACCCTATCCAACTAGCTAAATCTACTCCTCTTTCATGATTTTATTTCATCTCACATATATACATTGTATTAGGGTTACAACCCCTCATATTTCCTTTGTTGCAGTGCTTCACCTTATTTTAATCAATTGACTTCAACAAATTAAAATACTATAGTCTTCGTTATCTCCATTTCTCATGAAAATAATAATATTTCCCCTTTTGCATTTATATTTTCACCAAACAAATATCTCCTTTGATTAATTACCCATTACCAGCTCTCTTAACTCCTTAGGTGAAAAGTATTCCACTTCCTCATGTAAATATTTTATAAATGTTGCCCTTTGTACATTTGTGACTAAAATAATTACTCACCTTATAACTCGCATTGATAAAATATTTCATTTAAATCCTTTTTTAATCTTTACCCATATTGCACCGATACCATTTATTTTAACTTTTATTTCCACCTTCAAGTTTTTGGCCTAACATGCACCATCGAAGCGACATTATTTTTTTTATCCCAATAGTATAAGTCTCCTCGATGAAGTTTGCATCGGTGTGACAAACACACTCAATATGATTTTAAAAACTCACTCTGATCACCTTGCTCTCGTCAATGCATTATTTATTTTAGGGTTTTCTGTTGGGTTGTTTGTGGGTGCATGGGAAATAACTGGAGTTATTTGTGCATTTGTTTCATGTTTCTCAAATACCGCTTCTTTAAATTCCATGAGCCATTAGAACCATTGTAAAAGACAAACATATATGGGCACAATATTTTTTAAGATCCAACTGTTTGGTTCATCTCATTCATCTTGTATTAAGATCAAGAACTCAATAGTGCCATCATTGTCAACATATGCAATCACTGGTGTGAATTAATTTTTAAAAGCCTTCTTTTGATGCTGGGTCTCAGCATGATTTTCATCTTGCCACTCCTTTTGGCACTTGAAATCCATTCTCCCCTTTCATCAATTTTTTTCAATAGAAACATGTATATGTATTAATTTATACAGATATTCAGGCAGCAATATGTAGATTCAAAGCATACACCACATAAAATTGTTCACACTTGCATTTGATAATTCCTTCATCGTGCAGATCCATCCATGTACCAGTGTGCTCTTTTAGGTAATTAGCCACTGCAAAAATACTTTATCCATGGGATTTGGTAATGTGATACCATAGTGTTTATTCCTTGATTTTGATATTGCCTGACAAAGCATCAGTAATACATTTTGCTTTTGAAGAGTTAAGCTAAAAACCTTTGTATTGATATGCCAACATAAAAGAGTAAAACGTAATTGGAGGGTGCTAAATTCATTTTAAAACATCAAATGTTTTAAAAAATTATTTCGCTCAAAGTTTAGCACATAGGAAAATTTTAATTTCAGTTGCTAGGAAAAAAAAGCAATTTCACTGAGGGCACGTGGAGCATTTTGGAGCCACGAAAATTTGCAAGGAATCGTGATCAATTATTTTGGAAGTGGGTTTTTGATGAATTGCAAACAACTCACCAAATCAAGGTACTTCCTTTGTAAACTACGGAAAATGAATTTTTAAATTAATGCACCAAATGATCTTGGAATTCAATTAAATTGAAATTCAAGAAATTTGAGGCCAAAATACCAACTGGGTCATCCTTATAATTTCAAAATTTGCAACTTTTTTGGGGTGCCAAATCTAGCCTGAGAGTAGTCGCAAAACAATTAAAAAGCATGCCATAACTCCTTCGATGACCATAAAAATGCACAAAATTATATATATATGATACAAGAATTTATTGTGAAAAATAGTCTATAAAAACTCATCCTGAGTTGTCAGATATTAATGTTCAAAGTAGCCCACTTGGCAGATTTCACTGTGTGCAGACAGCAAACCTTCACAAAACCCTTTAGCTTGGCTTTTTGAAACCTAGTTAAACCTGATTGTATGAAGCTGAAAATTGGTAGAGATACTCACATATGGTAGATGAAAACATCTGTAAAGTTATTTTGTGTGAAATTGCAGAGGCTTCAGATTATTATTTTTCAAAGTGGCCCTTCTGAGTAGATTTTACAACTGTGTTTTTTGAATGTTGTGTTAAAATTTTGACATGGCACTTTCAAATTTTGCCAAAATTTGAAGTTTCCAATAGTGGCTCCATCTGAGGATGTATGCCCCCTATGGGCATAACAAGAATCTAGGTCTCTAGGAGAGCATACCAATTATTTTATCTATTGAACAACAGATTTAAACCTTTTGCTGTCATAAACTGATATGGATTTTTGAATAACCGTAACATAGCTAATGGTACAAGGCCACCAAAAAGTAAATGCCACTATCTTCCCCTATCATACACCTTGTATTGTTGTGATTTCATCAGAGTCCTCTTGAAAGAAGTCATGCAATTTGTGCTGCTACATATATTACCATTGAAAACTTTCTAAAAATTAGTGTGTTTAGTTTGACCATTCAGCAGTTCATCATCATGTGATAAATATTTTTCATCTTCAACATACAATGTGTATGTATATTCAATGCAAATTTCATTGTCTTTCTCATTATTATGTATGGCTAAATGATCCGGCAGCTGTACTAAGACTTGAAAATCTGAATGCTTCTCTTGGAAATCTAAAAATTATGTTTCATCAACATGTTTTGAAACAATCACATCAGAAATACTTTCCAATTCTTCCCTATCACCATTTGGTATTGACACATATTTTTGATCCATACAGTCATCCTTATACATACTTGAATCAATCAATGTTGAACACTCATCATCAATAACATGCAAACCAACATCTTTCCCTTGTAAACAAAAATTCAAGTCACATACCTCTTCTTGGACATAAATGGATGCATGATCAGCTTCAAAGATTTCCTCGTCACTATGAGAAATGCACATGGAATTATTTGAATCACTACACATAGTATTCTCACTATCAAAGAAAATGTAGGTTGGACCCAAAACTTCAAAATCATCTTTGTGTGCATATTTCTGATATTCAAGAGTTAACAAATCTGAAACTTGCTCACTACTGAGTGAACATGTTTCATCCAGATCTTCTACCTTTTCTCCCTCTTCTTGATCTCCATAAGAGCTTAAAATATCTCCTTGTTGTTAATCAAGATTCATGTGATTGTCCTCAAACTCGTCTTCATTATGGCATGATACACAATTTACTTTTGTTTCAACTTCCAATTCATCAACACAATAATCTCCAACATCACCATAGTTATTTTCTTCACATGCTGATGTACTCTCATCTTCATTTGAGCAAGTTTTATCCTCATCACAGATTGGTTTCAAAAACACAAAGAAATCATTCTGAGGCACACCTTGGCAGGATGCCATTTCTGATCCTTCTATTATTTGATCACACAATGGTTTTGAAAATTTTTCAAAACCACTTTCAAGTGTGCAATCAAAAGTTCATCAATCACATCCTCATGGTTATCTATTATAGATGGATATGTCATGTGTTCTTTGTCAAGTGGATTTTCTTCTTTATTGACCTCTTCTACATTTTCATCATCTTGGCTTTTATGAAAGCTATCTTCCATGAACTCTTCTTCATCATCAATTGTGTCATCATGGTATTGATATGAGAATGAAGGTGCAATTTGTTCTCCTTGCTTGCTTTATCACCAATGTACTCCTTATGAAGTGTATCTTCAAGAAAATCTTCATTGTTGTAGTCCTCATCCAAGATGCATGATTGACCTTCCACATCATCATCTTCTTCCAAATCTGAAAATTTGTCATTAGAAATCCTAGTAACACATGCTTCCTATTTTTTGTTCCATTGTTTGACCATCCATGATATCACTATTAGATTCATTTTTTACAGTATCCATATACCTTGTCCCTAGTATGGAATCAATAAATTCATTCACTATGGGGTGATCCCACAATAGTGGTTTACAATTTTTGGCCAAACTAGACACTAAAATTATTATTTTTAACTAAATCTTCACATTCGGGCACCTATAGTAGCTAAACCATGAGGAATTTGAAGATGATGCAAACTAGAGTCTCATCAAATTTTGTCTATAGATTCTAAAAAAAAATTTTTCAATTTTTTTGGAATAAGATTGCACTTCTTTTTCCATTTCCCACAAAAACTATTTTTTTTCAGAAAACAACATTTTAAAAAAGTGACGCTCACCATATACAACATAACTTTTTTTGTACGAAGGATAAAATTCTATTTTTTTCAAATTTAGATTTGTAACTATTATATCTAGCACTTTCATTTGGTCTCATAGTTTTTTATTGAATATTTTTTCCTTAATAGAGTTTCGAGGTCAAAGCAATTGCAATTTAGACATAGGCGGACTATATACAACATAAATTTTTCTGTATGTATCAGAATTCAATTTTATTTTTTTTAATGGATCAAGGAAATCAATAGACAGCACAAAAATATTTTTAAGCAAATTATTTTGATAATTTTCTATTTTTCCACATGTGCAAAACATAGAGCTTGATTTTCGGTGAAAAACCTATGTTTAATCAAACTAAAAAAACACATACATAATAAAACCAAAACATATTAAAATTATATTCGTGGGATAGCTCATTTCGAGGAATACAATAATCATTTCAAATAAATTTTAAATGAATTCATTTGATCCCCCAAAAGGTAAATCAAAAGTGATTTTTTATCAGCATTTTGATAGGTGTAAAGGAGACTCATTTATAGGTATGGTTTAAAACTAGTGAGGTTCTATCCAAGGGGGTTTGATCTAAGGTGGTTTGATCAAACCCTTTTCAATTGGAATCCTTAAAATGGAAATTTGAAAGGCTTAAAACATTATATTTTCTAAAAATATGTCATTTCTGCAAAAATTAGTTCCTCTCAGAAATTGTAAACCAACTTTGTGGTATCACCCTATGTCAAAGGCATACTATTTTGATGATTTTGACCAATAAACTGATTTAGGCCTCGATGCTCTTAGAAATTATGCAACAAACATGGGTCTTGTGGACCTATAATGAGGAGGTAATTGCATATAGATTTTTTTCATCCTGTTGTATAGAGAGTTTTCATCATCTCCTTCATATTTCCTTATGTCAAAAAATGAATCTATGGGGGAAATTCCACATTTTGATTCTATGATGGTGTCTTGGCTTTGAGTATGTGTATATTCATCTTCTTCCTCCTCAAGTTGCTGATTCTGACATGTATTTTCAAGAGAGTCTATGTTTGTTTTCACTGATTGATCAATTCTACCACTGATATGATTTCCACCATCCTCATACATCTCCTTATCTATGATATCAATTAGCACATCTACTTGGTCAAAAGTGACTAGTTTTACCGACCCAGGCCAATGAATTGAATAAGGCCAACATACTTTCATGAACTGCTTAATAAACATGGATGTGTTGGGCCTATGATTAATAGGTATTTGCACACAAATACTCACCATTTTGTTGAAGAGAGAGCATCTAGATTCCCTTTTGTGTCTCTTTATGCCATAAAACATTTTTAGAAGACCTTGGCTTATCTTTTGAAGATAGACAATAGGTTCCACATCAGGTGCAAATTGATGATAACGAATATAAGTTGGACTATGGTGTGCAAGGTATTGAGGTGGGTGGGTTGGGAAAACAAGGCCTTTTATACTTCGAAGACATCCCATTTTGATTAGGAATTGTATTGTTCCTTGTATCCTTTATCAAGTTTCTTATCAGAGTCGCCACTCACTTTCAAAAGTGAGAAAAAAAAAAATTGTTATTAATTCACCCAATGGAGTCACTTTTCATCAAACTTCTTAACTATGAATCTCTCTTTAATGACTCTATATGGAAAGGCTGCCTACCACCAGATTTTCTTAAGTTTTTCCCCAACAGAGTCACCAATTTGTTGGGTGTGTGACTCGGATGGGGAGTGCAAATGACACAATTATGAACCTCTGATTAAAGACAAATTTTGACACTGTGTTGACTCTATAAATGGATAGGATGGAAAATTTTACTGAGTTTGTCCCCAATGGAGTCGCCAATTTGTTGGGTCTCAAAAATCAAGGTTTGAACCATGAGAGGTTGCCAAGCTCTCACAACACTTTTGGCCAAAAGACAAGGCCAAGTGATGTAATCGAACCTTCTACTCTTTAGGCTCTACTAAACCTAGGCAGGTGTACCTATGAAAGTGATGCAGACTTTGTATGATTCTTACCTATGTGATCTATCCCTAATGGAAAATTGTGAGGGATAAATGAAATCTCTATAATTATTTCTACTCCTAATAATGTTTGAAATATGAATGTATGGATAAGATTTTATGAGATCCTAAAATGGAATTGGTATGACCAGTGCCTACTTTTGTTGGGTAATGGATTCAAGATGTAAATGATAAGTGAATCCTATTTCTGGATACAATTCTATTTTTTTAGCACTTTTTTTGAGTTTATTTCTGGGATAAACGTGGAAGAATGTAATTATCAAGTTCTTCTTACTGATCCAAATTTCCTTTTCCAAATTACTGCGATTAATTAAATGAGTTTAATACTTCCTTGAAGGATCCAATTAACTAAACCACACACAAGCAACAAATGTGCTTTGATAAACAGTTGATATCCTTGATATATCAATTTAAATAATAAATAAACGACAACCTTGGAGACAACCGGATAATATTTTTGATAAATTCAATAAACAACTGACACCATAATTGGATCAAAAAATTTATGCATTCTTCTCCATTATATGATTTGAAAATATTTTACAATATACATCATGACATTTTGTTTCATTAACTGCTCACCCTATCCAACTAACTAAATCTACTCCTATTTCATGATTTTATTTCATCTCACACATATACATTGTATTAGGGTTACGAACCTTCATATTTCTTTTGTTGCAGTGCTTCACCTTATTTTAATTAATTCCCTTCGACAAATTAAAATACTATAATCTTTGTTATCTCTGTTTCTCATGAAAATAATAATATTTCCCCTTTTGCATTTATATTTTCATCAAACAAATATCTCCTCCAAGTAATTACCCATTACCAGCTCTCTCATAACTCCTTAGGTGAAAAGTATTCCACTTCCTAATGTAAATATTTTATAAATTTTTCCCTTTGTACATTTGTGAGTAAAATAATTACTCACCTTATAACTCCCTTTGTTAAAATATTTCACATTTCACTGAATATATTTTACTTTATGAAGAAACTACTCACCTTCACCTTTATTAAACAAATCTTTACTTTATTTCTCGTACAATTTTATATTTGAATCCTTTTTTAATCTTTACCCATATTGCACTGATACCATTTATTTTAACTTTTATCTCCACCTTCATGTTTTCGGCCTAACATGCACCATCGAAGAGACATTATTTTTTTCATCCCAATAGTATAAGTCTCCCCGATGAAGTTTCCAAAATTGTGACAAACACACTGAATATGATTTTAGAAACTCACTCCGATCACCTTGCTCTCACCAATGCATTATTTATTTTAGGGTTTTCATTGGGTTGTTTGTGGGTGCATGGGAAATACCTGGAGTTATATGTGCATTTGTTTCATGCTTCTCAAATACTGCTTCTATAAATTCCACGAGCCATTAGAACCATTCTAAAAGACAAACATATATGGGCACAATATTATTTAGATCCAACTATCTGGTTCATCTCATTCATCTTGTATTAAGATCAAGAACTCAATAGCGCCATCACTATCAACATATGCAATCACTGGTGTGAATTAATTTTTAAAAGGCTTCTTTTGATGCTGGGTCTCAGCCTAATTTTCATCTTGCCACTCCTTTTGACACTTGAAATCCATTCTCCCCTTTCATCAATTTTTTTCATTATCATAGACTTCAATAGAAACATGTATATGTATGCATTTATACAGATATTCAAGCAGCAATATGTAGATTCAAACCATACACCACATAAACTTGTTCACACCTGCATTTGATAATCCCTTCATCATGTAGTTCCATCCATGTACCTATGTTCTTTTTTAGGTAATCAGCCACTGCAAAAATACTTTATCCATGGGATTTGGGAATGTGATACCATAGTGTTTATTCCTTGATTCTGATATTGCCTGACAAAGCATCAGTAATACGTTTTGCTTTTGAAGAGTGAGGCTAAAAACCTTTGTATTGCTATGCCAACATAAAAGAGTAACATGTAATTGGAGGGTGCTAAATTCATTTTAAAACATATCAAATGTTTTAAAAAATTATGTCGCTCAAGGTTTAGCACATAGGAAAATTTTAATTTCGGCTACTGCGAAAATAAAGTAATTTCATTGAGGGCACATGGAGCATCCTGGAGACATGAAAATTTGCAAGGAATCATGATCAATTATTTTGGAAGTGGGTTTCTGATAGATTTTGAACAACTCACCAAATAAAGGTACTTCCTTTGTAAACTAAGCGTATAGTGAGGAAAATGAATTTTTAAATTAATGCACCAAATGACCTTGCAATCAATGAAATTGAATTTGGAGACATTTGAGGCCAGAATACCAACTGGGTCATCCTTATAATTTCAAAGTTTGGAATGTTTTCGGGTGCCAAAACTAGCCCGAAAGTAGTCGTAAAACAATTAAAAAGCATACCATAACTCCTCTGATGACCATAAAAATGCACAAAAGTATAGATATATGATTCAAGAATTTACTACAAAAACTTTTCTGTAGAAACTCATCTTGAGGTGCGAGATATTAATGTTCAAAGTAGCCCACTTGGTAGATTTCACTGTGTGCAGACAACAAACCTTCACAGAATCGTTTAGCTTGGCTTTTCGAAACCTAGTCAAAACTGAACGTATGAAGCTTAAAACTGGTAGAGATGCTCATATATGGTATATGAAGACATTTGTAAAGTGATTTTTCATGAAATCGAAGAGGCTTCAGATTATGATTTTTTGAAGTGGCCCTTTTGAGTAGATTTTACAACTATGTTTTTTGAATATTGTGTTAAAATTTTGACATGGCACCTTCAAATTTTGCCAAAATTTGAAGGTTCCAACGCATTGAGAAACCCTAATTCACTCTGCAAAATAAGATGCTTACCCTTTTTCTTCTAGTTTCTTTGTCATCACCTATATCCCTTCATTCCTTACAACATATCCATGTGCCAACACTTGATAGGCTACACTTTTGGGGGTTTAATTTATTTTCTAATAAATCTCCCCCTAAGACCATGTTGGGTCTAATTCCCAAAGGATTCATCTACACTGGATAAGGGTACAGACACATCATAATTTTTTGATTCTTCTTTTTTTTTCCATATCTTATTGATTTCCCACTTAACCTCTTCCTTATGAATCTTTTCTATCAGTTTATTATCTTCCATTAGAGTAGACTACTTTCCCTTTTTACTTTTTCATACTTTTGAAATATGTCTCATTTTCTTGCCATAGTAATAGACAATGTTTCTTTGTCTTGCCTAATTTCTATTACTCCTTGTTCTACATTGATTCTCTTTATGTCCAAACATGTTACAGGTATAGCAATAGCCATCAAATGATTGATTCATCATATTTTGATTAAACCTATTCATCATCACCTAACTAATCATCCTTACTGAAGATCTACACTCAATAGCTTTACATGTCTTATCTTCTTGCATGTATAACATTCTTCAAAGAAGAAACTAGTAAACTGATTCATCCTAATCCTACAATTAGTTGCCTTATGACCAAATTTATTATATGAAAAACAAACACCATTGAATGATGAGTACCTTTGTCCATTTGGTTGTCTGATAGGTGATCTCCTTCCAGAGTTTCTTTTATGCTTTCCTTTATCTTGAGTATTCTGATTGATTGTTGGATTTGAGTTCAACATCTTTCCATCATCTTCATTACCTAAGCCACTTTTGTCTTTAGAAGGTTTTGTCCTACTATTAATTCATAAAGCTTGGTGGAGCTTGTATTAAATTCATCTTCATAGAGTTTTTCTTTCTCAAGTTCAACTTTTAGATTCATCACTTCCTGTTCAAGCCTAGAGCAAACATCAGCCTTGCTTTGTATCACTATTTTCAAGCATTCTTCAACTTTCTTCTTTTCATTTATCTTCAATTTCAATCTAGTATTCTCATCACTTGCTTTTTTCAATTCCTCACTCACTTCTCTATATCTTTCCTTGAACTTCTTTAGCTGCTCTTTCAATTTTTGGACACACTCATTTTCTTCATCAAGATTTTCCTTCATGGCTCTGTTTTCAATTTCCACCTTGTCAAGATCTTCAAGGGTAGTTTGGAGCTCTTCTTTATCCATTTGTTCAATCTACAGGATCTCCCTCTAGCTATTAGACTTCTCCAGAGGAACCAAAGCTCTGATACCAATTATTGAATAAATAGGATACTAAGAGGGGTGGTGAATTAGTATCCACACAAACTTATCAAAAAAACACCATTATTTCTTTACACCATAGAACAAATAAGAGCACTGACAAAACATGAAAATTCCACAATACAGGAACATCAGATTTTACATGGAAAGCCCAATGAGGGAAAAGCCACAGTGAGCTCACAATATATATAGTTATATCAATACCAGTTACATAGAGGCTCACTTCCAGATATGAAAAGATCACTACTTATAGGGACTCACTATCCAGACATGGAGGCTCATTGCCTACAAAAATTGTGTACACAAAATTTTTGCTAACCAACAGAGTTGAACTGATGAAGATACACCACAAGTGTAGATTCAGTTCCTTAGATACTTAGAGTATTCTCTCGCATGATAGTAAACTAATATTCAACCATTTATTTGCACACTTCCCTCATACAAACTTCTTCTTCACTTTGCATTCACATTCCTTTCAAACACACAGTCATCTTCTAACCATCTTGCATATATATCTGATATATCCACATGCATTAATTAAGTCGACCTAATTGAATGAAATTCATATTTTTAAAATGATAATTTGTTGACTTCATGTAAATATTTTCAAAGTAATTCACCCATGTCATGAAACATCATTTCGGTTGGGACCAAGGCTAGGTCTCACATATAATCTGCAGTCCATTATAGACGGAGTATTAGGTCGGCCATGATTAACGTAATACTGAAATGCGACCACAAAAAAAGATGTCGACACATCACCCAAACATATGAACATTTGAGAGTACATCCATACATGCTTACAACCATTATAAGCCTTTTCCCAAAACCTTTGATCATATTGATTATTCGAGAGGATATGCGGACCAAAATACCAAAGATACCGGATCTAATACCGAATGAGATAAGCATGATCTGCACACCATTACAAGGTATCAGACCAACAATGTGACATCAATGACAATATAAGACATAAATCCAACACAAATATCCTTGTATTAGTGGAGTGGTGAGTGGAGATGTCTCCACTTGTTCCATTTTCTTTCTTAAGATAACCTTCATGTTGTGTTAGTGCTTCCCGCATCAATTAAAATCCATTACACTATAAAAAGTATACATGCATTTAAATCCAATAATTTGAATATGCTTATGCAAAGTAGTACGTTTCATGCAAATATGTGCGTAACTCATGGGATTGAAATGAATTTCAATTAATGAATCAGCCCTTTTTGAATTTTTTTAAAAAAAATGATAATTATGTTCATACTTATTCTCTCCATATAGGAAAAATTATCCTAGCTCATGAAATATAATGCCTACAAGAAATTTAACTGGTTACCTCCATTAAAATTTTTTATTTCAAGCCATAGAGTTAACTACCCACATTCTAGATGTTAGAAAAATAATTTACTCTCATTTATGGCTTTGATTTTGTTCAGATCAAATTGTTTATTCATTCAAATTTCCTTCCATTCATTTATTTGAGTTATTTGCTCAAATACTTATATATAATAATATATTCTCTATATTATTCTATATGAATCTAGAAAAGTTTATTTTAAAGAAAAATAAATATTGTGCATGTAATTATATATGAGTTAGATGTGACTCCTTCCCCTCTAGGAAGAGACATCGTCCTGATTTCTTAATAAAACAAAGAAGTATGAGTACCTCATTAGGCTAGCCAAGCAACTTCCCATTTGTTTCTCTTCACAAAATAGAGTGATCTATAATCACAATCATTTAAGTGTTTAAGGCTTCACACTATGCCTAACAAGTACTTTCAATTCTAGTATCATTCTACCCATACATTGTCTTATAGCTTATTCAAGACATGGTAGCGTTTTCTTCATTTAAATGCAATCATGTTTTCATGCACTTTGCACATTCAAAATAAGTCAAGAGAATCAAAATCATTGAAAAAACATTCATGCATCAATTCCTAAGTGTGTGTATATTCAATTACCACCTTTCAAATTTACAAAGCTAGGTTACCTTTCTCAAACAATATTCTCACCCTCACGATGGTGTTGATCTTTTTGTGTCTCTTATGGAAACAACACAACACTTTAGTCCATGTTAGTTCCCATAATAGAATTCAAATTCAAAATTCTTTAAATTGTTTAACCATTTCAACATGCTTAAGTAATGGAAATGATTTGCACATTTTCATAGATTTTCGCATCTTGTATTTATGCACATGCATACCTACGCCTTCTATACCTTGTAGTTTGATTGGTTTGGGCAGGTTTCCCATGTTTCCTCTTCAATGTTCCTACCTTTCCTTCTACACACTTATGTTATTTCTAGCTCATGAACATATTAGCAGCTCATAGGAAATTCAATATTGTAAAGAAAATTTCATAATTCATGTTAGTGTGAAATTACTATTTACACTATACTTATGCTCAGTTAGGTCAATATGAGGTTAACGACTTCTTGTATAACTGAATGTGCAACCATTGAGACCTCTAGAGGTTACCAAGTTATTTGGTAAACCTTATGAGCTACCTCTTTGAGGTTGGAAGCATTTCCATCTCACCTCAAAGGTCACTCAACACTTGGCACACAAGGTTGATGACTTCGTCATGGAGGTAGGTCACTCAACACTTAGCACACAAGGTTAATGACTTGGTCATGGAGGTTGTTGGTTTGCACACTCCAAGTGTTCCTAAGGTTGACACCTATAGGACACTTGTCTACTCATTTGTACAACCTTATAGGACACTTATCAATTCACCTCATAGGTGGATTTCCTCATCCTTGCCTATATAAGCAAGATATTGTACTCATTATATCTTGGGTTAGCTAATACAATATTACATTGTTCATATGCTTGTCTACTATATCATAGATCTTCGTAATTCTAATATGGTATCAAAGCCAGGTTGGAGATAGTTTCAAGCCTATAGGTGAATCAATTTGTTGTATTTAGTTTTTTTCTTTTGTCCCTCCTTGCTAATGATCTGCAAGAAAGTTTGAGGGTATGTGCAAGATCAACATGGAAAAAACAAGCCCTTAAGTGGCGATGAAAACTAAAAAAAATAGAGTTAGGAAACTTGACGTAAAAACTTGAATAAGTTATCTATATTATTTTAAAATTATGTAAAAATAGAATTTTCAGCAAATTGAATGTAGTTTCTAAACTACTAGGTGTATTTTTTTTAAAAATCTATTTGGTGAAAATTTGAAATTTCAATGGAGTAGTACTTAAATTTTAGGGAAAAAAAAAGAAGTAGGTGTATGTCTGACCACCCTAACCATAATAAAATGATAATACTTTTTTCATAATATTTTAGATATAAGTAGATGACTCATGTCCCAATGTGATGCATATTTTTTTGTAGTTTTTTTCCAAGTAAATAATTAATTATGAATTTTTTATTACAAATTTTAAAAAATATAAAAAATTGTATGTTTGACCTCCTTAACTTGGTCAAAACATCATGAAATTCAAATTTATTTTTTTTCCTATACTATGCAAAGCATAGAATGTGACACATGTTTCGGATTCAAAAAATGTGATACTGTTTGAAAGTTATAGATGTTTTTCAATCAGCTTATCGATCAAGACTTTAGTCGTAATTCAAATAGAAAATGAATAATAATTATTTATTAAATTCAAAGTAAAGCATAATTTATATTGGTGGAAATCTAAGAATCTCCTTTAAAAACCTTTTTCCTTTCATCAATTTTGGGTAAAAAAAAGTTGTCAGCCACATGGGCCATCATAACACTTACATATTGCCAATTTTTGGCCCATCATGATCCTGCACATACCCTTGAAATAGGTTTGTTATTCAAATGAACCCCACCTATGTTTCAAATTTAGTGTTTTGGTTTTTTGAGCTTGTTTTGAAGACTCGATTTAGGGGCATTTTCATGTTCTCAGTCACAAAAATTTCTGAGTAGGCATGTCTCTATTGTTGTAGGTCATCGTGAATGATTTTTGAAGACACGCCTTATAGAAGGAGGTTGTGATTGGCTATTTTGCAAAGGTGGGCTAATCAATTGGAGGTGGTGTTGAAATTTTTCTAGATTCAAAATTGATTTCAAGGTAGTAGTTTTTCCCTTGGAAGCCATGATTCATCCTTTGGAGGCCAAAATTTCAATTTGTAGGTCATTTTTCATCTAAAGGCGTCCACACTTTTGACTCGGTGCAGGTTGTTAGTGTGGATCGTACAACCCATTCAACAACCCAACGTGTTTGAAATCTATGAGTCCACCCCATATTTGGCATTGGAAATATATGAAGGCGTGTGGGTAGGTGCATCTCTCTTGCACACATAATTTTGACCATTCCCACGTGTTTTGGAGACCATTCGGCCTTGCATCACTACTCACTGCATTTTTTTCTTTGGCTCTACAAATCATGCCATATCTATAAAGAAGCTACTAAGATGTTATTGGCATGAGGTATGGAAAGGTGGCACTAGTTTGTTTGACTTTTTCTTCTAAACTTCCCTTTTTAGTGTCATCCATGAGTTGTGAACTGTGTCTTCATCCAACACCCCTACACTCCTCTCCATTATAGGAGCCATTCCCTCCAAAGAATCCTCCATCAATCTCTAATAATCTGACTTGGTTAACACTAGTGGTTTATGTAAGCAATATAGATTTATTGAAAACTTGCATTTTCGCTAACCACTAGTGGTTTGCTAACTATTTATACTAACTATTAGCAACATGTTTCTTGATTGAGTATCATTAAAATCTTGTAAGAGGAGAGATTTTTTTTTCCTTAGTTAAAAACTTGCAAAAGAGAAGTCAATTATTTCTGTAATGAATTTGGCAAATGGGGGGATGCCATCATAATGAGAGGTTATTGTTTTTCCTTTTGAAAAATAGGAAGTTAATTATTTTTCCAATGAATTTGGAAAAGGGGGTCATACTAGGGTAATGCTTTATTTTCTATTTCCCTCTCTCTAACTTCTTAAAATATTTGTTTTTTCCAAATTTTGTAAATGCAAATTTTATTGGTGTAAATTTGCAATAGGGTGAAAATTTTATTTTCAAACTCTTTTCAATGATGGTGATTTCGTACTAATATATAAAGTGCCATTTTTCACCTTCATTCTTGTATGAAAATATATGCACTAAAATAAAGTGCCAAATAAAGGGGAAATCAAAAAAAATAAAAAAGGGGGTGTCAAGAGTTGTGATTAAAAATCCACTTCAAATTTCTTTCCAATTTCTATTTAAATTGAGGATAAAGAAATACAAGGAGGAAAAATATCACAGAAAAGGAAAATATGAAAAGGTTTCTTTTTTTATGATAGTTTTTTCCCATTGAGTTTTCTATTTTTCTCCATCTTTTGTAAGAGACCACATTGTAAATGAGTACCTTATCAGGCCTTGTTGTCAGGACTCATATCTTTAGTGTTTAACCTACTCCCTAAGTATCACTTACGGGGGGGTGTTAGTGTGAAATTAATATTTACTCTATACTTAAGCTCACTTAGGTCAATATGAGGTTAGATAACGTCTTGTCTAATTGAATGTGAAACCATTGAGACCTCTAGAGATTACAAAGTTATTTGGTAAACCTTATGAGATAACTCTTTGATGTTGGAAGCATTTCCATCTTACCTCAAAGGTTACTCAACACTTGGCACACAAGGTTGATGACTTGGTCATGTAGGTAGGTCACTCAACACTTGGCACACAAATTTGATGACTTGATCATGGAGGTTGTTCATTTACACACTCCAAGTGTTCCTAAGTTGATACCTATAGGAAACTTGTCTACTCATTCATGCCACTTTATGAGACACTTTTCAATTCACTTCATAGGTGGATTGCCTCATCCTTGCCTATATAAGAAAGGTATTGTACTCATTATCTCTTGGGTTAGTTAATACAATATTACATTGTTCATGTGCTTCTCTTCTCTCTCTTGGATCTTCCTAATTCTAATAATTCCAAAATATGATTAACATTAATTGGATCACAACTTGATCATATATAAGTGAAAATACATAAAAATTAATTCACATACCTTCTTCTATGAATGATACTCTTGTGTTTCTACATTCATCTAGGCACATTTCCCAACCATACAAGGTATACTGTTCTGACATAGAGACTTATTTGTGATCCAAGATCGTCAATGTTCATAAATCAAAAGTAATATTAATTGAACCAGTAGACAAAATTTGCATACATGTTATATCTTCACATATGCAAGTGCATCATTCATATTATAGTATGTTGACAAGGAACAACACTCATACTAGTGATATTGTGTCATACAAGTATTTTACAAATAATTTAATGCAAAACATGATTTGTGAAGTCTCTAACTGTCAATCCAATCATGGCTAGTCACTAACTATCAATCATCAGTAACTATTGTTCTACTCATGGCTAGTCACTAACTATCAATCATCCTTGACTATCAGTTCCTCACTTGGCTATCTAGTCACCATTGACCATCAATCCACACATGGCTAGTTTGTAACTATCAATCATCATAGAATATCAATCCATACTGACTATTCAAAGTTACTTTCATGATTTGGGTTCTTTTCCACCCAACCATGAGGTTTTATTCTTCTATGAAGATCTTCCTAATCAGATGTCTAATGACCCTACAAGCACCTAGCTATCTCAAATAATTTGAGGTAGGGGGGCTGGTGCATACCTAACTACATGCATTTTTATCTACAATTAGAACATGCAAGTTCCATGTTAGGTAATGACAAAGAGAGGATACATAAATAATAGTGTGTTACCTAATAGAATGACTGCAAAGATTGGCCAAGAATGTGCTACATAAGATGATGTACTTTGATTTTATTACATACTCAAGAACAAGCAATGCAAAAGTATTAAATCAAAGTACATCATCTTATGCAAGAGATGGCATTTCATTTAGTCATGCCAGAACTACCTGCTTAAGAGTGTACATAATCTATATCTCAAGTCACTATCACAATCTTGATATAATGACATCCATATGCTTATGTAGATCAACATATCAAAGTCCTTAGACTCGATGATCTCCAATTTATATTATAAATTAGTTACCCTTGCTTTGCAAGGTGGGGTCATTTCATGACAAAAATTCACATTAGAAGGTTATATGTATGAGGTAGGATCATTTCTACCAACCTATATCTCATTAAGGAAGATAGGCTAACCAACTATAGTCATAGGCACAAAATAACTCATTAGGCCCATATAACTTCCTCAAGATGCCACAAAGCACTAACCATATAGGTTCTACACAATTTATTGTGGGTAATGCATTCTAAAATTATAGGTCTTTGTTCACAATGATCCTCTAGGTAAACTTATCATAAGTTTAACACTTTCACTTATACATGAAATCATGCATTCTTGCAAAAGTGAGGTAACATGCACACCAAACATTTTGAGATTAAAAATATTCCAACCATCTCATGTATTATTGCCATCATGAAACACATGGATCCTATATAGATATATATATTAGAGTGAACTATGCATATATTATAACAACTTTTTGAATTTTCAATTCATACTTAGTATAACATGCATATACTCCCTATCTGACTATTTTATTTTCATGTAATGAATAACCTTAGAATTCCTACATGCATTCAATTCCTTCTAAATTTATCATGCATACATATGCTCATTTCTAGCTACAAAACAAATAACCTTTTAAGGAAAGGGACGATGCAAGCAACATAAGTTTTCCCTTCAGGCATTAGTTCTACTTAAACAAAAGCTTGAAAACTAGACTCCTCGCTTAATAACCATATGAATTGCATGTGGTTTTAAATATGCCTTCTACTTAAGGAAAATTTTCACAATGCAAGAATCTATCATCATCTCTTACGATGTGTATAATTTCTATATTAAACAACATCTTAAGAAGATTTTGAGACATCATTCATGATACCCTTTTCTTATGAGTACAAAAATAATATAATTAGTGTCTCCTAGCATTCAAGAGAATAAAATACTGCACTAATAGAGCTTATCTAGAGAGATCAATAGATGCAAGGTAGCAATCGCCAAAAGACATGCAAAGGAATAAGGACAAAGCATCAAACATGCAGGTCCAACATATGGATAAGGTATACAATCATTCATTAGAACTTCCATGGGATGCCTTCTAACATTCACAAGGATTAGGTCATGCACACAAATACTTTAGGGTGTTACTAACTCAAATATTAATCAAAATTGATCTTTCAAATGACATATTTATGTGCCAAGAGAACTACCTTAAGAGTGGCTAATTTTGCTTCTAAGAGCTCTAAGAAAAGGGAAATCTTCCCTTTCTTGTCAAGTGGAAAAAGTCTAAAATACTCTCTTTACATGAATGCACATACTGACTTGCTTATGCATCATGCAATAAGCACCTTAGGAGTTTCGTACGATCAAGAGTTACAATTAAGAAAGGTGAACTCAAGGCCCTAGTACTTAATCTTCAGCTATGATACCAAATATAATAACCTCCAAAGTTTACACTTTAATAAATACACAAATTACACATCATCAAATCCAAAGGAATGACACGTGTCCATTTCTCAAGAAAAAGATAAAATGATTATATTAAATTAAAAATTTGGAGTACATGTTTCATTTACAAGGCAATTCACATGGCAACATTCCACTTACAATAGACCTCTTGGTCAATAACAAGAATATACTTCAAAAGAAATCTTGAACCTTCTTGATAGGATTCCTCTTGACTTTTGATATCCTTCATCCTTTGCAAGGGCGAGAACATTGTTAGAGTCCATTTCCGCCCTACCATGAACTGAAACACTTCCACATAATTCTTCAGTCCATCAAAGAATACCTGACCCAACATTAGGAAAAATAGCAAGCATCATTGAATAGGTGTAGTGAAATATGTGTAACAAGTCATATCAAAATATAAACACATAAAATACAAGGTCTACATTGAAAATAACATCATCATACTTGACATTCATGCACATACATATGCAATCATGTAGGTTACATTATAATTCATCTTCATCTCTCCTTGGTCCATCATTTCTTAAAAACATCTGAGTAGATCTATGCAAATACTGAATTGTTGTCATGATAACATGACTACATACATGTATATATTTCAACAATCTTTTTAATAGTGCATATCAAGAAATGACATGGATCCAATAATAAGAGCATGCAAGTATAATAGCAAAGTAAAATATGTAATAATAAATAAAAAAGGTATAACTCATATATGTATGTATATACATATATGAGGGTATATATATGAGTATACATTCTTAAACAAGATCTTCACTACCATATTACCTCCTATCTAATTACCGTGAGGGAACATGCTTGATGGATTTATGATCAAGTGTTACCTTTCTTACTAGGAGAAAAAAAAATCTAGTATTCATCAATCAAGCATTCTCTTTTTAAAACAATTTTTCATAGACATCAAATTATGCAACCAACATTATCTACATGAATGATGGTTCATAATGCTTGGATATCATCTAATTAGAAATCATCCATTTACCTTGAACTCTCATATTGTTTCATGTGGAAACATAAACACACATCTAACACATATAAGGAATTTTACAAAACCATATTCCAAAGAAAACAATAGCCCTTAATTGAGTCAAATATTAAATTGATAAATGGAAGGTATAATCGGAATTATTCAATTATATGTAGATCTTTACATTCAAGAGGAGATATCTACTTCCATTAGCTTTTCTCATTCAATCATGAATAAATTATTCTATAGCATTAGCTAGACTCAAGCAAGAAATAAAAAGATATGATTACTAGAGCAACCACTAGAGCTAAATGTTTTGAGTCTTAAATCAGAATATATTAGAAAAAAATAACTACTCAGAATGACACGTTTCATTAGGCTTTAATTCATGCGTGTAACCATTTTATATCTAAATATGATATGTTTTAGTTTTATCATTCAACTTTGGATATCTATTAGGACTCTTAATATCATTTGGAATGATATTATCCCTATCATTTGGATATTGTTAAACACCTTTAGAAAGCAAGGATATGGGTAACGGTTGAACATGTAACATTCAAACTTTCTAAATATAACATTAATAATTGAGCGATGACAGTGCATTATTCAGCTTTTCTCAAGAACATTATTAATGCATCATTCAATTATACTTGGAAACACTAGTAAGTAGAACAATGAATGTGCACCGGTCAACTGGTTGATGCTTGATGTAAATCAAGGAGTAACATGCTTAGTAAGAGAGTATAAAAGCTAAGTGTGGAGCGATTGAAATCGCTCAATCTGACAAAGTATATATTTATTGGTTTAGATCAAAAAAAGATTATACCAAACCACGTTTCCACATGCTACTCCTACGAGTATTATTGGAATAGTATCTTAGACCATTAAAGAGAGAGAAGAACAGCCATAACATAGCCGTGCTAAAATAAACTACAGAACAATTCCTATCCTTCCACATCCTTTTCCTTCTTAATATTGGGTGATGTTCCAGGTCACGCCTCACTTGGAGAGAATCGATCCAGTCTATGAGCAGTATTTGGGAACCCTTTACTTTAAGTTATGATAGTGATAGAGGTTTTAAAAAATGGTGATTTTACTGCATGAAACCCCACAAGGATACCAAGTCCTTAAAGAAACGAAACCACAATACCACACAAAAAACAAAAGCTCACAACAAGGAAATTTCTAAAATGATATAATTTTACAGAAAAACGTTCATGTTAAAATGATGGCCTCAATTGTAATGGAAAAATATTATAATGATGACCATCATGCCATTACACATCACAAAAATTTCCATATCCATAAATCTATTGTGAGGTATTGCAAGGGCATGGGTTCAAATTGTTGGAAAAATAAGGTGTCTGAATCTTTGATTTTTCTGAAGTTTTGATTTTTCTAAATATTAAAAGTTGTTGATTTTCTCAATGTATTTGTGAGTTACAACTTGTAGTTTCTATTCGAATGAGGAGTCGAGTTAGAAAGTTGTTTTTTTACTGGTGGAGTTGTGCATAAATATTTTTTCTATTTCTGTGTTGAGTTTACATGGAATGTGAGTTTTCAAGGTGCAATTATTTTGGCAAGTGCAGATTTTGCAGATTGGCATGTGGTGAAAATTGGAAACTTACCGTTGTGCATCTGCAATGTTTTTGGCACTTTCTATGTTGCACATTTAGTCTTTGGCAATTATTTTAGAAATCTCTAATTTATTCATTGTAAGCTCTTATATATTGAGCACTTGTATTTTGGAGCTGTATGTTGTTATTTTGTTGAGGTACCATTATGCTGCCATAATTACTCTAGAATTGAAAAGTGTGAAGACTCCTACAAGAGCATAGCTCTGCAATTATATTGTAACTTTTTATTTGGTGTTGAATAATATAATTGAGTTGTGTTCTGGAGGGTGGGTTTTTTTCTCCTAAAAGGGTTTTTCCCACATAAATCTTTGTGTTATAAGTTCATTGTTTATTTTTTTATGATATATATGTGCATCTAAATCTATAATAGTTAAAGGTGTTTCAGATTATTTTTTTGCAACTCTCTCCTATTATAAACCAAGATCAGACATGCAAACTAGAAAAACCTTCCACATAAGAGAAAAACAATAAAAAGCAGAGCTTTGCATGAAAATGTATAAATTGATATTATTTAGAAATTTGAGATATTGTAAGGGATAAATTTATTTATAAAAGTAATGTATGCATAACCCTAATGTTGACCTAAGAACAATTCAACTAAATAAAGCTTACTTATTAATAAAGTAAACTAACTATTACATAAGTAAAACCTAAGTAAACTAAATAAAGTGTAATTAAATAATTAATTACACCAACACCCTCCCTTAAGTGCAAGAAAGCAAGAATGGGTCCCAACAACAACACCATGATCAGCTACCCATGTACAAATGCAATGAAAGAGAAAGAGGAGAAGACCCAGTGGAATAAACCCCCCTCTCAATGAGATGACCTCCTGCAAAGAAGCACTAGAAGAACATTATGGAGTAACACTGTAACCTGAATACAACAAGTAAGGAAAGATACTTTTGTTTACAAGAAACAATAGCAGAATCATAATAATGCAACAACAGACCCGATGCCATGAAACACTGAAAAATGCACAAACTGGAACAACCTTGGAATCTATGAAACAACAATAGATAAAAATGATGCCCCACATAAGAGGGAATGATATGATGAAAGAATCGAGAAGCTTTGTATCTCGATGTTGATGCCAAACTATAACTAAAACTTATCCATAGGAGCAAGTACCATAAAGATTCTAGAACTTTAACCATAAATTTAGTGGCCCTCAAACTGAGATGTGACACAATGCAGATTAATAACCATAGGCTCTCAATTTGAAATGTGAACGGATGTGAATTTGATATGTGTCAAGCAAAGAGCAAGATGTGGTCAAAAGAAACTAAGAAACCAAATACAAACCATGCAAGTTGTCATCAATAATCAAGATGAGATCAAAGTGCAACTACACTCTAATCAGATTATTATGTAAGAAACCCCCTTGATGAAACTCTATATTAGTTCATTTATTACAATACCAAATGATTGCAAAAGGAGATAATGTTAAACATGCATAAATGAGAGAGAAATAGTAAACATAGTGCAAGAAAACAATAATGAGTGCATGCAAAAACCAAAGTTCACAACTACCTCCCTAATAAAAATGGACCTTAGATCTGTGTAGAGGACTGAACCATCTTTCCAATACCCTGAGAATGGCAAAAAAATGATCACTGAGTCAAACAATATGCCCTTTAGAGTGAAAACAATAACATCTGAGTTCAAAGACCTGCAAAATAAAATTGGAGCAAAATTAAAAAAAAAATAACTTCACCACTAGACCGGCATCAGAATCATCTTTCCAATGATATCTTTTTTGCAAAAAAAAGACACTATACGCAAAAGTTATGCCCGATTTTGTAAAACTAATCTAAAATGACCAATTTGACCTACAGGTAGCCCAAGGGGCTAAAAACATTTTGGCCCCTTGTCCTATGTGCAACCAGGGGCTAGTGGGCAAGGGCCTAGAGTGGAGCCCCTGGTAATCCATATGACTTGTAGGTTTTGGGAGGCCGGTTGGGGATTGGGCGCATAGTTCTCGGTCCCCCATGTGATCGGTCACTGCTGCAAGGGGCTCACAAGGGCTGGAATGGCCAGCGGCACTAGATGGGGGAGCCACCAGTGGCACCTTTATTCTATGTAGGCAGCACAATTTTTGTACAAAAATTTCAATTTTTTTTTTTTTTTAATATTTAAAAAAAAAAATGTGCCTCGAAATGCATGCTGGGGAGGTTGTACGACCTCCCTAGCAGTTTTTTTTTGCCTTCCAAACCAATTGCTCAGAAATCAACCAAACGACAGGTGTTCTTATGGGTTTTGGTTGCTGCGAACGTGATGGTGACCTCTGTTTGTGCCCAAAATGCTCTGAAAAATCAGTTACCCTCGGAGCTTGCAAAAAATCATCGAGTTTGAAACCCTCACAGATTTCTTCAACGATGATCAAAATCAATCCTGAATTTTTGCAGTGCTCTGAATCCAATGGATATGCTCGATCTGATCCAAAATGTTGCATCAATAGACTCAAGAGATGAAATCCTCAAGGGACTCTGAGCGTGCTCTGCAATATTTTTCTTCAAAATTTGAGAAGGGGCTACATGTCAAGGCTCTGATACTATGTAAGAAACCAAGATTAGACATACAAACTAGAAAATCTTTCCACATAAGAGAAAAACAATAAAAAATAGAGATTTACATGAAGATGTGCAAATTGATATTATTCAAAAATTTGAGAAATTACAAGGGATAAATTACTTTATAAAAGCAATGTATGCATAACCTTAATGTTGAGCTAAAAAAAACTCAACTAAATAAAGCTTACTTATTAATTAGGTGAACTAATTATTACCTAAGTAAAACCTAACTAAACTTAATAAAATTTAATTAAATAATTAATTACACCAACATCTCCTACTTATATTAGTCTAAGAAGTTGTTTCCGCTTACCTAGTTGGTATTAGAGCCTAGAAAAATTTGATTTTGTTGTTGGATCTAAAGATTTTTTTGAGTTGATCTTTGTTTCAGTGGGAGTTTTATAGAAGGGTATTTCATGACCTTGTTGCAAGAAACAAATGGAAAGATCATCTAGTAGAACTTAAATGGAGAAGCTTAATGGTGCAAACTTCGAGTGTTGGAATTACAAAAAATCTGGTCATTTCAGAAAAAGAGCACAAGGAAGAGAAAAAGAAGAAAGACAAAAAGAGTTATATTTCAACTTTGATAAATCCTCTCAATATGACATAGATGCATTTGTTGTAGATTTGGCAACACATGTATCAAAATATGTGTGGTTGATAGACTTCTATGCTTTTTTTCACATGACCTCTCATAGAGGTTGGTTTTCAAAGTATGAATAATATGATGGTGGGAATGTGTATCTGGGTGATGAATCTCACCTAAAGATTGTTGTTTGTGGAAGAGTAAAAATCAAATTCCTTGATGGAGTATTGAAGGGGATTGATGGTGTATTGCATATCCTAGGTATGGCACAAAACTCATTTTTTATGAGTAATCTGAATGATGTGGGATTGCAAGTTGTTTTCTTGAGTGGAGGATGCAAGATAATGAGAGGATCTATGGTGTTGGCTAAGGGTGTTTGAGTTGTCACCTTGTTCAAACTAGATGCATACACGGTTCAATATAATAGATCTTCTAAAAAACCAAAGAAGAAATCTTTGGATTCTTCATCCTCACTATCAGAGTGAGTAGAAAAATATGTAGCATCTATATATAATGGTTGTATATTTTGGGTACATAAGGGTGCTCATTCCTTGTAAATGAAGCTTCCTATAGAGAAGAAAATGTTTTGGCATCAAAAACTTTGTCACATCAGTGTGAAGGGTCTTAGAGCCCTAAAATCTAAGAGCCTTGTTGAAAGCCTTCATGATTGTAATCTCGAGTTCAACTTTTGTTAACATTGTGTTTATGATAAACAACACCATGTTATTTTTCACTCTAGTTCTCACAAGTCTTCTAGGGTTTAGGACTATGTTCATGCAAATGTGTTTGGTCCTATGAATGTTCTTTCATTGTCAAAAATTGCATATTTTGTTTCTTTCATAGATGATTACAGTAGAAGGACATTTGTTTATTTTCTCGAAAGAAAAGTTGAATTTTTTGGTCAGTTTAAGGAGTTTAAAGCCTTAGTATAAAATCAAACTAGTACAAAGATTAAATTTTTGAGGAATGGCAATGGCAGTGAGTTTTGTTTAGTAGAGTTTGAAAAGCTCTATAAAGAGCACGAGATTAAGATACATAAGAAAACTGCATACACCTCACAACAAAATGGAGTTGCAGAGAGGGTGAACAAGATATTGATCCAGAGGGCTAGGAGTATACTGAGTGGTGCTAGCCTTAAGTAGAAGTTTTGGGCTGAAGCAGTTGCCACTTCATGTTAGTTAATCAATAGATCTTCTACATCATCTCTTGTTGATAAGACACCCATGGAGGCATGGTCTAGTCAAAATCCTTCAATGAGACATCTCAGAGTATTTGGTTGTCAATATCACGTTCATGTTATGATTGAGAAGAGGTGTAAGTTGAACAAAAAAGCATTTAAATGTATCTTCATCAGCTATGGTGGTAGTGTGAAGGGGTACAAGCTTTGGGATCCAGTGGCCCAAAAGGTTCTATATAGAAGAAGTGTGAATTTTTGAGAGATGTAACCTTCTACAATTAAGCTACAACCATAAAAAGAGGAGAAAAAAAAGGAGGTAGATGAAGTTCCACTTACTTTGATGAAAGAAGAACTATGTACTCCTATTGAATCTAGTGATGAGGAGAGTTTGAGAAGCTTTGAAATTTCCGAAGAAGAAGAAGAACCTCAAGCTCAGTAATCTAGGAGATCTACCAGAGAAAGGTGACAACCTGATAGGTTTGGATATTCACTTGAAATATTTGTTTATTCTTTGTTTGATTCTAGTTGCATTTTTTCTTTGATTGCTAACACTGATGAGCCTAGGATTGTTAGAGAGGTCATGGGTATGAGTGATGTAGATTTCTGGATGAAATCCATGGATGAAGAAATGGTTGGCTTGAAGAAGAATGATACATGGGATCTGGTACCTTTGCTTAAAGGATAAAAACCTGTTGGATTTAAATTGGTGTTCAAGAGAAAATTTGGTCCAGATGGTAGTGTTGAGAAGCATAAGGCATGGTTGGTCACTAAGGGATATTCTCAAGTGGAGGGAATTAACTATGGTGATATTTTCTCTCTTTTTATGAAGTTGAAATCTATCTAGTTCTTGTTATCACTTGCAACAACATATGATCTAGAAGTAGAATAGATGGATGTGAAGACAACGTTCCTTCATGGTGACTTGGAGGAAGAGATTTATATGTCATAGCCAGAGCATTTTATGGTTAAAGGTAAAGAAAATATAGTTTGCAAGCTAAAAAAGTTTGTATTCTCTTAAGCAGTCTCCTAGAATGTGGTACTAGAAGTTCGATACCTATGTGTTGTCATTGGGTTTTTTGAGATCTAAATCTGACCATTGTGTGTATTAAAAATCTGATAATTGCAATAGGAAATAAAGGATAAGTAGGAAGATGATGTTTTTTTGGAATGATAAAAGTTTGATTTCAAATTTGAAGTTTGAGTTGTCAGCATAGTTTGAGATGAAGGATCTAGGTACAAAGAGGTATATTCTAGGGATGGTTATCCTACTGGACCTCAACATTCAATGAGTATTCATGGATATGTGGATTTAGATTAGGTAGGTGAAATTGACAACAAAATATCCACAGGTGGTTATGTGTTCACGATGTATGGTGATGCAATCAATTGGATGAGTAAGTGGAAAGTTATAGTCGTTGTGTCCATGACAGAAGCAGAGTACATGGAAACTACTCATGCTTGTAAGGAAGCTATTTCGCTTAAGTGTTTGTGTTCTAATATTGGTTTTGATACAAGGTAGATTACTATTTGTTGTGACAGTCAGAGTACCATTTTCTTGGCAAAGAATCCTACTTTCCATGCTAGAAAAAATCATATTGATGCTCAATTTCATTTTGTTTGTGATATGGTGGAAGATGGAAAGGTAAAGTTAGAGAAGGTTAACACTGTAAAAAATGTTGTGGATGCATTCACAAAGTTGATGAGCACAAAAAATTTTAGATGGTGTTTGGAGTCTATGGGCCTCATGACCTCTAGCAGTTAAATCTTGTTACTTTCATTGGCTTTTTAAAGGTGTTCAACAAGTGTGAAAATTTTGGAAAAAGAAGATGTCTGAACCTTTGAATTTTTTGAAGTTTTGATTTTTCTAAATATTAAAATTTGTTGATTTTCTCACTCTATCTTTGTGAGTTACAACTTGCAGTTTCTATTCGAATGAGGGGTCAAGTTAGAATTTTTTTTTTTAATAGGTGGAGTTGTGCATAAATTTTTTTTCTATTCCCGTGTTGAGTTTACATGGAATGTGAGTTTTTGAGGTATAGTTATTTTGGAAAGTGTAGATTTTGCAGATTGGCATGCAGTGAAAATTCAAAACTTAACATTTGGCCTCTATAGCATTTTTGGCACTTTCTATGTTGCATGTTCAGCCTTTAGCAATTATTTTAGAAATGTCTAATTTATGCATTGTAACCTCTTATATATTGAGCACTTTTATTTTGGAGTTGTATGTTGTTGTTTTGTTGAGGTACCATTATGCTACCAGAATTATACCAAAATTGAAAAGTGTGAAGACTCCCACAAGAGCATAACTTTGCAATTATACTATAATTGTTTATTTGTTTCTATATAATAGAATTGAGTTGTATTTTGGAGGGTGGGGTTTTTCTCTCGAAAAGGTTTTTCACACATAAATATTTGTGTTATGAGTTCATTGTTTATCTATTTTTGATATGCATGTGCATCTAGATATGTAATAGTTAAAAGTGTTTAAGAATTATTTATTTGAACCTCTCCTAATTAAATTAGTGTAGGAAGTTTTTTTCGCTTACCCGACTTCCTTTCAAAAATTGTGGGTTCAAGAAAATAATGCAAGGAGTGATCTTCACTAAGAATCACACAATCCAATGCCAATCCTATACCAATGCAAGAAAAACATGAAAGACAGCTTCACATAAGATAGGTGAAAAGAATGATATTTCTAAGATCATGCAACTGATAACCACCCAACTAGAGTAGTTTGAATTCTAGATATTTTGGAAGCAAAGAATTCAAGGGAAGATTGGTGCCAAGACCTGTAGGAAAGAAATATATATCACCTTCTTATAAAATACAATGATTCCCATCTATTTGAAATAAAGAAAGGTATTTGAGTCAACATACTTAGCTTAGCTTGAAATAACTAAAACATTTCTCAAGACAACCATTCAATCTATGTGGATCACACGTCACAATGAGAGAGCTTGAATAATGTAACATTGTATTCAATCCTTTTAATTATGTGAACCTCCTGCATCCTTTCCCATTAACATAGTTTTTGTCACCTTTTGAAATAGAATCGCCCAAGACGACTCCTGCCTCCTCCAAAATGGGTGCCTCCTCTTTTTCTTCTATTTGAGGCTTGTGTCCTAGCATCCCTTTCTTCTCTTTTCTATACAACCCCTCCAACAATTGTGGTCTCCATCAATTTCCTACAGCTGAATAATTCCCTCCATTGTGAAAAATTTCATACGAATATCATTGTATTAGTGGAGTGGTAAGTGGGGATGTATCTGTAGGAGTTGAGAAAATACAACACCACAAACCCCGAAGATCACCTGCATGCAAATAACCTATCACAAAAGAAGAGATGGAGACAAACAAGCAAGGGTTCTCTGAAAACTGAAAATGTATATATCAGAGAGAATGAGAGAATGAATTGATATGAAATACAATGGGATCAATCCTTATAAAAAGGAGATCATGCAAACCCTAATAAAACCCTAATAGGAAAAACCCTAATAGAAGCCCTAATAGGATAACATTTAATAATTAATATAATTATTAAATGTCACTTTATGCAAACTAATGTGAAATCTTAAGAAGGGAATAAAGGTAACTTAATCAACATAATTAAGTTAAAACCTTTACTCTAACACCCCCCCTTAAGATGAGCAACAGTGCAGCTACAAACAAATGTAGAAAAGCAAAGGTAACTACAATGCAAGAAGGCAACATGGGTCCGGCAACTAGGCCAGATCAGGTACCCAAATACAACCAAATCTCTATAAAATGGAGAAATAGAGAAAACCTCATGGGAAAAAGCTCTACTCCAAAAAGAGAAGAAGAAAGCCAAGAAGAGACATCACTGAAGCAAAAGAAGCTGCAAACAACTATCGAAAGATGACTGCTATGGTGCTAAAGAACCTCCGCTGAAGATAGGATGATCAGGAACAAGAAGACAATAATCTGCATGAGTGCCCATATGACACTACTCGAATCAGATGGCAAACAAAGGAAAACACCTGGAACAAAGATACAAATGGCACAAGAACCAATAGTCTGAAACACTGATCAACTGAGAATGGAAGATTCCTTCCAAGGCAAAACCAAGGAAGCATTAGCATGAATAGTATAATACCCCCCCATAATGGTGAACTGGGAGCCTGACAGATCAACTGAAATGGTGTGCAACACCCTGTAGTGCATGAAGAAGAAGATAGAACATCTGAAAGTGCACAAGAAAGCACCTACAACTAAAAAAGTGGTGTGCAAAATGAAGCACACATGCATGAGGCTGGAATCATATGGATCCATGGTCGTCGTGGAGGGACACTCACTGGACAAAGGTGTGATGGAAAACAAAGGAAAACTACACAACCCCCCATGGTATGGATTCACTGTCGTCATGGAGGGATACTCATCGGAAACAGATGTGATGGCAAAACAAAGGAAAACTACACAACCCCTCATGGCACTTTATAATATCAATGCGAGTACAAAATATGGCACAACCTTATGTGAAAAATCCCCAAAAGATGCATGTACAATAGTGTGGTACTTTATCTCAGTGCGTTTACATAAAAGATTGCTTACAAATGATGCTCAAAATGTCCTTAAAGGACAAAATGCTGGAAATACATGAAGAACAGCCAAGAACAAAGCATCCCATGTGAACAAAAAGTTTCCAAGAGCAAATATGTCCAGGTAATCCACCAGAGTGTGAAAACACAAATAACTGAATAAAAGATACCTAGAGTGAAATCTGGAAAAATGGCATGGATGAAATTGAAGAGCTCTTAAATATGGTTCCAACGCCGCTGAGATTGTGAAAAATGGAGAAACTGATCAAAAGTTATGAGCTTGAGACTGAAAGAAGCCCCTTTGTCTTCAACTAGCTGTAGAATGCACCAATAGAAAAATCACTAAAAAATAACTGCTCCATCAAAAAATTGGGATCACCAGCTTTTCATCGATATCTCATTTGCCAATTTTCAACACCATGGCGGAAAGTTATGGCAAAAAGAAAAAATTAGCTCGAGTAGGGCATTGTGGGGTACATCAAATGCTAACCAGGCGCAAAAGTGGAGCCCCTGGGTACTAGCCCTCGGTCGGCCATATGAGCGCGGGCGGCTCAAATGCAAAAAATAATCCCACCACCAGGCGGGTGGCGGGGGGGCTGGGTGGAGATGGTAAGAGGCGGCGACGCCGCCCCTAGGGTGGAGCCCCCTATAGAGGAACCCGCAGGTGGAGATGTGACCATGGCGGAAGGCAGAGGGGGCTCGAAGTTTAGGGAACCGACGGTGGGAAGCGATGGGGCTGCGGATGGGACAGCCCAGTACGGTGGTCGGTGGATGGGCTGGCAAGATTGTGGGTAGGTGACCAAGAATTGGTGGAAGTTAACAAGCGGATGCTGGGGTCGGCAGGTATGGGTGACCGGCCGACGTACCCTGCAAAACAGTAAATGCCGGTGCAATAAAAACCCAAACAGTCTGCAGAGTATAATATGTCCAAAAATATTATTTTTTAAAAATATTTGCAAATAGCAAAATATTTAATTAAAAAAATTCGACAGAAATATATGCAGAATATAAAAAAATAAATAATTTTTTTATTCTGCAAAATCGTACCCGACCCTGGGTGGGCCGTACAGCCGCCCAAGTAAAAAAAATTTGCCTCAGATTTTGACTTTTCCAAAATGGACGAATGAACAGTCGATTTAGGGGTTTTGGACCACTGCGGACGCAATGGCAATGCCCATTTGAGCTGAAAATGCTTCAAAATTGCAGGTATGCCCTAGATCAAGAAAACAAGCCCCAAACCCTTGAAGCTCCAAAAATCTTCAAAACAAGAATAGGAAGCTGCAGGTGTGGAGCTCTGATACCATGTAGGAGTTGAGAAAATACAACACCACAAACCCCAAAGATCACCTGCATGCAAATAACCTGTCACAAAAGAAGAGATGGAGACAAACAAGCAAAGGTTCTCTAAAAACTGAAAATGTATATATCAGAGAGAATGAGAGAATGAATTGATATGAAATACAATGGGATCAATCCGTATAAAAAGGAGATCATGTAAACCCTAATAAAACCCTAATAGGAAAAACCCTAATAGAAGCCCTAATAGGATAACATTTAATAATTAATATAATTATTAAATGTCACTTTATGCAAAGTAACGTGAAATATTAAGAAGGGAATAAAAGTAACTTAATCAACATAATTAAGTTAAAACCTTTACTCTAACAGTATCCAATCCTTCTAGTTTCCTTCTTAAGATAACCTCCCTGATGTGTTTGTGCTTGCCACATCAATTAAAATTTGTTACAATATAAAAATTATTCATGCATTTAAATGCATTCATCTAACTATCCTTATGCAAAGTAGTATGTTTCATAAAACTACATGCATTACTCGTGGAATTAAAATCCATTTCAGTAAATAAATCACCCATTTTTGAGTTAGAAAAAATAAAATGATAAATATATTCATACTTTAATCTCTCCATATAGGAAAAATTATCCAAGCTCATGAACTATAATGCCTACGAGAATTGATTTGGTTACCTCCATGCAAAAATTATATTTCAAGCCATAGAGTTCACTGCCCACATTCTAGATGTTACACAAAAAATTTACTCTTTTATGGATTTGACTTTGTTCAGAACAAATTGTTTGTTCATTCAATTTTCCTTTTATTCATTTATTTGAGTTATTCACTCGAATTCGTATATATAATAATAAATGTGTATATTGTCCTATATAAATTTAGAAAAGTTTATTCTAAATCAAAATAAATATTTGGAACGTAATTACATAAGAATGGGATGTGACATTAGAGAAGGAAGGAGAGGTAGTGAGAGATAGAGGGAAGTAGAGAGGGAATGAGGGATGGAAGGAGATAAGTGAGATAAAGAGATGTAGAGAATGGTAGGGAGTGATCAATGGAGAGGTAGGTAGAGAGGGATTCTGGAGATAAAGAGTATAGAGGGAAGGAGAGTGAGAACTATGGATGGAGTGGGAGGTTAGAGAGAGGTGAGATAGAGAGCAATAGAGAGTGGTAGGTAGTGATGGATGGAGAGTTAGGTAGAGATGGAGAGGGAATATATAGATAATTAGAGAGGGTAGGAGTAGTAGTGAGGGAGAAATAGATGACATAGAGAGAAACAAAGAGAGTGATGGAGGGAGAGACAGGAAGAGAGAAGGAGAGAGGAGATAAAGATAATTAGAGAGTAAAGGATAGGTAGAGAGAGAGGAGAGAGATAAGTAGAGAGGGAATGAGGGAGGGATGGAGAGGTAGGGAGGGATAGAAAGGTGTAGATAGAGAGTGGTAGGGTTTGATGAATGGAGAGGTAGGTAGAGAGATGAATTGGGAGATAGAGAGTACATAGGGAAGAAGAGAGAGATATAAGTATGGTGGGAGAGGGAGGTGAGAGAGAGGTAAGATATAGAGAAATAGAGAGAGTGGTAGGGAGTGATAGAGGGAGAGGTAGGTATAGAGAGGGAGAGGGGAGATAGAGAGAAGTAGAGAGGGAAGGAGGAAGAGAGAGAGGGAATGGGGGAGGAAGGGAGATAGAGATAAGTAGAGAGTGAAGGAGGGAGAGAGAGAGGGAGACAAAAGTGAGATAGAGAAAATTAGAAGGAGAAGGGGAGAGAGAGAGATGTAGAGAGGGAAGGAAGGAGGGAGGGAGATAGAGATAAGTAGAGAGGTAAGAAGGGAGGAAGAGAGGGAGGGATAGAGAAGTGAGATAAAGATAATTATAGGGGGGAGGAGAGAGAGCTGTAGAGATGGAAGGAGGGAGGGAGGAAGATAGGTAGGTATAAAGAGTGAGAGGGGAGATAGAGAGAAGTAAAAAGGAAACTAGGGAGGGAGAGAGAGAGATGTAGAGAGGTGAGGAGGGAGGGAGGTAGATAGAGATAAGTAGAGAGGGGAGGGAGGGAGAGAGAGAGGGAGAGAGAAGTGAGATAGAGATAATTAGAGCGGGAAGGAGAGAGAGAGAGGTAGATCTTGAGCTCAAGGGAGAGAGAAACAGTGATGAAGTAGAAAAACTATCCCTTTCAAATCTAAAACCAAACACACAATACGCTATGGAAAAAGGCTATAAATAAACATTAACAAGAAAATATCGAAGAGAAATCTAAAAAGTATATTAATTTCAAAATCTAAAAAATGAATTACATAATCATGGATCTCACATGCTCTAGTACATCATGGGATTTACACAAAAAATCTCCAACTCAACATTCTCATTTCATTCTAGCAACATCTAGGTACGAAAAAATATTTATCTCCAAAGCCCCCTTCTTCAAATGAGAAATCATCAATATATATAAATTGTGAGAGAAGAAACCACTATTGGTTTCTCAAACAAGCTCCACTAAACCACAAGGAAAACCTACCACTTTTTTCCTATCAATGCTCTATCATTCATTAGAATTTTCTAAAATTGTTTTTGGGTTTCATGCACCTCATTCTTAGCTTTCTCTAACCATTTTAAATTCTTGATTTATTTATGATATGAGAAACTTGTGGCCATTTTAGTGATACTAGGTCTCATAGTTATGACCCAAACAATCTTTTCTCTTTCCCCAAAAATAATAATATACCAATAAAACCTCCAGAATGATCATTACTCCTTCTTGGCATGTATTTCCTCTTTTGGCATGTGCATTCAATGTGAAATTAAATTTTGTGTTCTCACTCTCCAGCCCACTATCTCTACTCTCCCTCAACACCCTGCATTACCAACTTGCAACAAAATACAAATTCAAATTTCAAAGTGGAGCTCGGGTGAGATTTTTTTTTTTTGTAACATTAACATGTCTCTTAAAACAATTTAGAAATTAATCAAATAATAATTTGATTTTTTTCCACAATCCATCATGATATTCTATTATGCTAGAGTCAATAATTTCAACAATTTGAGCTTGCAACCAAAATTAAAAAAAACCACAAGCATAAAATTTAAAATATTTCTGATAATGCAAGATTTCTTGCGAAACCTAGGATGCTCCTACATGAGACACCCTAGGTAGAAAGAAATTTTTTATAAGTTGCACTCAAAAAAAATTGTAGAACCTATGCTTGTTTTGGATCCACCTAATTTATTTGTCTATTGGAATCTTCTTATTCATTAAATTTTGTAAGATTGCAATATTATATCGTTTCATATTTACTCCTCTAGCCTTCATATATTTCAAAAATTTTAATCTGACCTCCCACCAATATATTCTATCTGAATTAATAATAAAAAATATACCTCCACCTTCAACAAAAAATGTACTTCATTACCTCTATTTCTATTTTACCTTTTTCTTTCCCCCTTACCAAGTTTGCAATGTGTTGTGTCACTCCTATTATTTCTTTAGAAAGACATACTATTGCTATAGTTTGATCTTCAACACCCAATTTAGTGTTAGTACCATAGTTCATGGATTCATTCTCCACATTTTGTAACAAATAATCAAGGTTTGTTATCAAGGAATCTTCATCCTCAATAAATTCAATCAAAAAATCATAAAAAAAAATCGTTTTCACTTCAGTCTCTTCACTGTGCTCACATCTACTTCCCAAGGATTTATTGCTACAACCTTTTACTCTACTTTTAAATTCTCAATACCGTCAAAATATGTACTAAGATCTAAAATTACCTCTTTACCTTTGGTTGCAACCTTTGCATTAGCTTTTTTTTTCTCATTCCACTCTCTTTCAATTTCTCTCAATCACATTAGTGAATTATATTTCTCATCTTCATAGGCATTCTCTAAAGAACTCTCTTCTACTACTAAAATCTTTATAGTCTCATCCCCAATATCTCACAATATATGTAGTCTCTTTTAAACTACATCCTTCAATGATATTTTTAAAAAACCCTCTTCCAATATTTAGTAATATTATTGTAAACTACCTCCTTTGGTAATATGTTTACAATCATGGGAACCTTAGTTCCTTAAATCCTCTAAAAATTTCTTCTTACTACTTGCACATACATCTACAAAAAAAATCGACACATTCTTCACCCTCAAGTCCTGGTGCAAACTACCTCCAATCGGTGCTTCTGCCTACACACTCAAGAACTCCCCCTTTGACATCACCGATGAAGAGGAAAAACCTTTCCCTTTCAAATCTAAAACCAAAAACACATAATACTCTATGAAAGAAGGTTGTAAATAGACTTTAACAAAAAAATATGGAAGAGAAATCTGCAACATATATTAATTTAAAAATGTGAAAATGAATTACATAATCATAGAGCTCACATGCTCCTATACATCCTGATCTTTACAAATAAAAAATCTACAACTCAACATTCTAGCTTCATTCCAACAACATCAAGGTATGAAAAAAATCTTCTTCTTTAAACCCCCTTCTTCAAATGAGCAAGCATGAATATATATATATATATATTTTAGAGAAGAAACTACTATTGGTTTCTCAAACGAACTCCACTAAACCACCAGGAAAACCTGTCACTTTCAACCATCCTTTAGTAGAATTTTCTAAAATAGTTTCTAGGTTTTGTGCACCTAATTCTCAAATATTCAAAACCATTTTAAATTCTTTATTTCGTTATGATATGAGAACGTTATAGCCATCTTACCAATAATAGGTCTTATAGTTATGACCTAGGTGATCTTTTCTCTTTCCCCAAAAATAATAATATGCTAGTCAAACCTTCAGAATGATCATTACTACTTCTTGGCATGTATTTCCTCTTTTTGGCATGTGCATTCAATGTGTAACATAATTTTTTCTTCTCACTCCCCAATCCACTATCTCCACTCTCCCTCAACACCCTGCATTCCCAACTTGCAACAAAATACAAATTCAAATTCCAAAGTGGAGCTTGGGTGTGAGACTCTTTTTTGTAAAATTAACATCTCTTAAAACAATTTAAAAATTAATCAAATAATTTTTTATTTTTTTTCACAATCCATTACCAAATTTTGTTATGTTGGAGGAGTTAAGAATTTCAATAATTTGAGCTTGCAACAAAAAATGAAAACAAAACACAAGCATAAAATTTAAAATATTTTTGGTGATACAAGATTGGTCTCAAAACAGAAGATGCTCAAAACTCAAAACTCATAATGCAATACAACTAAAAACTCATAATGCCCTTTTACCACTAATGCAATACGAATTCCTACTCACAACTGATAATGCAACATAGCTTTGCTGCAAATAAGAACAACTCATAAAACCAAAAGAAATGTAAATACATTCAAATTTCTATAGCATTCAATCAACTTGAAACAATTACATAATTTTCTCAATACATAAAATATTTGAGTCTTCTCAACATTCTCTTCCTATAGCTTCTTTTCATTGCCAATAAATTCTTCATTCCATTACTCATAAATTTCTGCACCTCTTCTCTTGAACTCCACTCTACCATCTTCTTTTTTTTCTTACATAGAGCTAATAAAACCTATCACTTCTATCCATCAATGCTCCTTGATTATCATGAATCTTTTGAAATGCCTTCTAGGTTTTGTGTGTATCCTTCCCAACTTTCCAGCAGTTTTTGAATTTCTCATTTTTGTTACCATATCAGAAAGTTATGGGAATTTTACTAAGACTATGTCTCATAGATATGACCCAGACCATCTTCCTCTACCATCAAGTCAAACTTCAATAGTTCTCCCCTATTCCTTCTTGGATATGGGTTTTCTCTGCTTGTCTTGAGAATTCAATGAAATTCATAAATTTTCTTCCTACCTTACATCCACTTTCTCCATTCCATCAACAGCCATCATTCCAATCCTCCAACAAGATGCAATTTTAATTTTTTCACATGGAGTTACAATATTAGAATAAATGTCCACTAACAAGCTTGGACATGGAGGTTTTTCTTTTTGAAAAATTAACTTAAGATTTCAAACTTTTCTTTTGAAAAAATTAAAAAGTGAATCAATTAATTAACTGATTATTTACAATACTTGCATCAAACCTTACTATGCTAGAGGATTTGAGGATCTAAAAATAATAGTGCCTACAACCAAAAATCAAAACAAACACAAGCATAAAATTTAAAATATTTTTGGTGATGCAAAATTGCTCTCAAAACCCAAGATGCTCATGCACCAGATAGATAAAGGGATAGAGATAGTGAGAGAGAGGTATAGAGTGTAAGGGATAAACAATGATTGACATAAAGAGAGAGAAATAATACAACTTACTTATTATTGAAACTTGACCTCCTAATTACTGAAATTTGACATGTTGATTACTAAAATTTGCATTATAACTCCTAGAGATCTGAAATCACTCTCAAACATCCTGAAGCTATATACACGAAAAGAACTTAATGTATAAGAAAGTAAATTTCCATATGTAAATGTCAACTTATTCTTTCAATCAAACATCATGTATATAGTTTTGCCAAAAAAGAAAAGAGAAGAAAAAATTTTCAATGTAGACCGAAATGCGAGCATGTTATAACATGCTCGCATTTTGGTGATGCTTTTTTGAATTCAAAAATTGTATATTTTTTGAAATTCAAACCAAACGTGAGTGAATTATAATGCAATAATTTTATAATACACTCACGTTATAATGCGCTTGCATTTTGGCTTGGTAATGACCAAGCCTATGCTTGATCAATAGCAACCCATAAAATGAGTGTGTTTTACTATAACGTGATCATGTTTTTTATATTTTGAGTTGAAAAAATGAAGTGGCCAATTTTTGGCCCCCCTTATTTCTACACTGACCCATCTAGTAGATTTGCTTCCTTCAACATGATCCTTGTTTCTTCATAGACTATCCTATTTTTCATTCCACAACTCTTGAACACTTGGAATATTGAGAGGGGGTGAATCAGTATTCTTTGAAAACATTCAAACATTTAAACATATAATCACCAATGCATATTCAACTATAGTAATCAAATAAATCATGAAACATCCAACAACATCACATAACACATGGATGCTAGGATTTTTATGTGGAAAACTCAAAATGGGAAAAATCGTAGTGAGGATTAGCTCACAATTATCATAAATGGTTATATTATATTTACAAATGTGCTCACTGTAGGTGGACTCATTTCACATTAAGAGAATGAGATAAAAGAGAGTTTGTGGCTCATATCCTAGATTGAACTATTACATTTGCATCTAACATATGCATGAGATACAACTCCAATGAAGCTCAATAAACTAACTTTCCACACTTCATCTAATTGTGATCTAGCACTTTAATTTCCTCTACATTCGTATCACTGTAATATTCTACTCAACCTTCGCAACTTAAATTTATAGTGTGTCTTCTCAATTTGTATCATCTGTAGCACTTTTATCTATTAAGAACATTAAAACTGATATAACATATATATTTTCTTGTACAATAACATCAATTAGGTTAGCTTAATTAGTTGTAAAATATAAAATATAAAAAATACAACTTGTCCACTCAAACAATTTTGTATACATCTCACGGAAAGTTTCAAATCCTTAAAAAAATTTGAAATCAGTTGATATGGACCTAAAATAGCTCCCACATATCTTCACATCTATTTGGTTGACACTATAGAAGACCTCCTACAAAAATTCTTCAAATGTGTATCCACATTTGAACATGTGGACCTCAAAATTCAATGCCAACTAGAATTTACAAACTATTTCCATATTCCAACATCTCCTTAAACCTGCAAAGTCAGAAACCTATCCAGGGAGAAGCATAGACCCTCCTAATCATATACAATGTACAAGAAATGGCTGTAATTTGTTAGGTCAAACTATTGTTCATTATATCTCTCAAACCAAGAGCTAAATTATGATGGAATTTTGGAATTAGATAATTCTAACACCAAACAAAATAATGTTAGAAGAACATAGTGAAATCTTCATTTGTTAACTAGTGTTGACCCAAAGACAAGAGCTCTATTACTTAGAATTAATAGAGTTCACACTTAGTCAATTTAGCCATCTTGCAAAATATCTTCTACAACACTCTAATACCTCTTAGAAGAAACCAAAATTTTCCGCAATGATCTTCACCATGATTTCCACATCAAGATACAATGTTGACAACACCATGATCTCCACATCAAGATACAATGTTGTCAACACTGTAACACATAGTAATATATTGAAATGGTAGAAATTGGGATAGGTTCTTTTGTATGGTTTAGTACATAGAGCACACCCACTTTCTAATTATTTTATTCAAGGATAACCCTAGAGACCTCAATGCAAAGGAGAAAGAGATCTTGCAATAGGGTTATCCTAGGTGTCGATTGTAAACTAATGAGGGGCTCACTACCAAGTTAAGACTTGGAAAGACAAATGCAATGAAAATCAAAATGCTTAACCCTAATTCAATGCAATCTTTCGCTAAATGACCTAGAAATGCAAATGAAACAAAAAGTAAATCTGCAAGATGAAATGTGTGTACTTGGGAATCTGGAGATCAATGGATGGAGCTCTAAAATGTAATAAACTAGGACTTTAATGTTCAATAGGACTCATATAATAGGATGGGAGAATCAATCCTAGATATGGGTTTCTATGCAAAATAAGGAATATGGAAAATGGGTATCCGAATATGTAAAAGCCTAAGTTTTGACCTAAATTAGGACTCATATGCCAGAACTGGTGAATTAGTCCAGTTAGGGTTTTCTAAAACTTCAAGGTTTGAACCTACTCTTTAATGTTTACTTTGTGCTTCCTGATTGATTCTCGGATTTGAGACCTCAATTTTCAACCTATAAAAGTCCTCCAAGTATCTCCAATGCAAGGTGACCACTTTGACAACTTTAGGCACTTTGAAAAATTTCTTCAAACTTTCTCGTCAATGGATCTTCAATCTAAACCTACAAATCACACACAAACCCTAGCAATAAGAGGCTGCAAACATGTATGAAGTGGCTCTCAATGGATGTAGATCTTGACTCTTGCTTGAATGTGATAGATCTTGATTGAAATGCTAGCTTGAATCATAAAACCCAAAGTCACAATTTTTAGCTCAAAAACAAACATGATGTATGAAGACTTTGATACAATGCTTGATACTTGGATAATGCTCTAAAATGCTTGATAATCTTCCCTTGAATGCTCTTGTAAACACTTGAATTCTCTTGTGAACTCAAACTTTCTATAAGAATTCTCATCCAACTTGCTCGATGTAAAATGAGTGAAAGAAACTTCTATTTATACTTGATTATGCAAGAATTCCCAAAATTAGAACACTACAAGCTGACATCAGATCTAGGAGGGTAAAATCCTTCCAAGAATTTGAATTAATTTTAATTTTGGGCTATAAGAGACTCATTTTTTGAAGGTGGAAAATGAGTCCCTTTAGGCATAATTTATCGAGCCAAATTCAAAAATGTTTAGAATGGTGGGAAATAAGGTTCGAGACCCAAAACCCTAGGTGGGACTCATACGCCCAAGGTGGTGAATGAGTCCAAGACCACCAAATCTAGGCCACATAATCTAAAAATACCTGAATTATGATTGAATATTGATTTGTGTTGGGATCATCCTCGAAAAGATACATTAAATGAGGCTTGTAGATGTAAAATAAGGCCAATTAAAGCATAAATAAGTCTAATTATTAAATAAAACCCTATAAAAGTGTGAAAGTGTGTTGCAACACTTTACAACACTCCAAGTAAGGAGTCAATAAGCTCATTTAGTTCACAAGGGCCCAAGACCTAATGTGAATATGTCAGACACATTGCAACGCTAAATCAAGGTCATGCTAAGGGGGGGCTTTTTTTGTCATTAATTCTAGCCCCCACTTTAGTGAGAGGAGGAACTTGCATCAAACTCACACTAAAGTCGACCAACACACACCAAGAGGAGTCCAAATGCACCAATGCAAGTAAGATAGGATGGCCATGATCAAGAGGGTTGTGCAAGCCCCCAGGACCAAGGTCCTATGGAAGACAAACATAGGCACAAAAGAACACACATGGAATGATATAAAGAGAAATAACAAGGCACAAGCATATAATTTTGAGGACATGGAGAGAAGAAAAATTAAAGTAAGGGGTGGATCAAGCTTTGACCATTTTTCCAACATGATGTGGATCAGATCTAGGCTATTTGTCTAAAAAATGATCGCTCACTCTAAGACAATAGAACTCTAGGCTATCCGCTAGGTGAGAAATCCAAGAAGTTGAGACACATACACACACAGTTAGTATGCGCTCACATGCACACACACAAGTAGCTAAGGGAAATTCATGCCCTAAATTGGCTTCTCATCAAACCATACCAAAGTTATACCTCCTATTAAATTTGATAAGCTACCACACAACAATGAAATTCAAGCTTCATGAGGAAAGCAAAGCTTCATTTGCTTGGAACTCATGAAAAAACAAGATGGCTCCATAGGCCTGCAAGCTTTGTTATGCAAGGTGGCCATATAATCAAAAATAAAAATACAGAAGTAAGGAACACTCAAAGGGATTTTTCTTAGTTCATGTAAGGTCTTTAACTTAGGGGACATTGTGCCCAGTGTCTCCAAGAGAGGACCAATAAAAGAATAGAATATTCACAACTTAGGGGATGTAGTGTGTCATATCAAGCCACTAAGAGGAATATAATATGCTAAGAGATATCACGCTCCTGAGGGACATCACACTCAATGTCACCAGAAAGTGAAAAATGCATCACATGAAATAATAAGACTACACCATGAACCATAAAAAGGAAAAATGCAAAAAGAGTAATGCCAATATATTCCCCCACTTTAAAGAAATTGCTAAACAACATACTATGAGAAATTAATTTAAATTATCAAATGATAAATGATAACAACAAATAAGACATGGGAGCTCACTATGCCAAGTCATATGTTTCCAAATGAATCTATGTCATGTGAAAGAGAAAAGAAAAGAGAGGGGTTTCCCCCAAAATGAAAACACCAAACACATAAGAGATCTATAGATTTGGGGGCAATATGTTCTTGCTACAATGTTTTTTAAGAGAGCTCAGAACTATCATCATTCCCCAAATACTCAGAACTTAGAAGAATGACAACAAGTAAAAACCTTTCAGGTCAACATGGAAGAGACATGAATGTCTCGACACCTTGTGTCATCCCCAAAAGGAAAACACAAGACCAATAAAAAAGAGGAGATAAAAGAAAAATATTTTGGATCAACATGGAAGAGACATGAATGTCTCAACACCTTGCATCATCCACAAAAGGAAAACACAAGAAAAATGAAAAATATAAAGGAAAATATTTTCGGTCAACATGGAAGAGACATGATTGTCTTGATGCATTGTTTCATGCCCAAAAGGATAACACAAGACAAATGAAAAAGATAGAGGAAAATCTTTTGGGTCAACATGGAAGAGACATGAATTTCTAGATGCCTTGTGTCATCCCCAAAAGGAAAACACAAGAAAAAGAAGTAAAGAAAATTAAAAAATATGAAAAGATGCGTGACATAAAGAAGAATGAAGTTACAAATAGAGGAATATCGCAAAGAGAGAGAACATCAAATAGAACAGTACAGGGGATCACATCAATCTCATGAAATAAAATAAAGGAAAAATAAATAATGCAAAGAACTAGTAGCCCGCATGTTCAGGTGAACCTAAAGTAGTTTTTTTGCATCCCAATCATGTTCATTGTATGTTCAAGGCACGAAACTAGCTAAAGGGACAATAGCAAGTGCTGAACTAGGGTCATGACAAAGTTCAAAACTCTTCCTAGGAGAATTGTCATTTAAGCTCATTTAAGAGGAAAACAATGTATTCAATTTATTATGCACTTCCTCATCAATTTTAATAATCCCCTCATCATCATCTAATTAATCCCAACAAGAGGTCGAATGAAATTTTCTAAAGAAGGGTTCAACTCTTGTTGTGTTTGTATTATAAAATCATTTTTTTTGGGGGTGGGGGTAGACTCATCATGCATTGCTTCAGTTGAGTTAAGATCTTGATTTTATTTGTTTATTTCTTCATGTAACTTGTGAGCAAGGGCACGACATCTAGATGCCTACACTATCTAGAACCTCTGCTTCTTTAGTTCTATTTTAAAGTTCCATTTGTGTAGGAGTAGTCTCATCAACCATAGGTTTCTTTTCTTTCCCAAGGGGAGGAATGGAAGGAACCATGAGGAGTTGTTTGACCACTTTCTCTTTAACTTTGTAAACTTGTTTTATTCTAGGGGTGTGATGAGATTTTGTCATTATCTCTTGGTATTTTGTATGAAGTAGGTGAAGGTTTTGTCTTAGATTGATCTTGGTCATTTGGAATTTATTTAGGTTCAATCATGGTTTCATTAAGGATGGTAGGCTCGGTTGTAGGTGGTGACATGTTCTAGAGGGATAATTTTTCTATTTTCTTTACCTTGAACTTTTGATAGAATTTGAAAAAGAAGTCTTCTCGTGGTTTGATAGGTTCTATAGGCTCAAGCCAAAAGAAATCTAAGGAAAATTTTCCACAAGAGGACAATGGGTTAGAGCCACTCTGATGGACGGTGAAGATTTCACTTTCAAACATAAACTTGAAAAAATTATGTACAATCAAAGGGACTGCATTCATGGAGTGAAGCCATGGTTAAACTAGCTTCACACGAGATTGGTCTAACTGTGGAATGCTGGAGAGTGAGATATTTAATGTATTTGGTCCTATTGGTAAAGGAAGGGTGATCAATCCCATCGTAGGGAAAGAAAAACCGTTATGTGTCTTAATCCATGGTGCTTTCGTTTTATCATGTATATCTTGATAGAGCTCACGTTGAAGTAAGAATTCCTCGGTGATCACATTCTCTCCGCAAAAAGGATCTATTAGTATCCCATTAGTGGGATTTTCATAGATATAGTTAGCTATGTAAAGAGGATTATCAGGTGCATGTTTAAGTATATCTTGTGAGGAGAAAGCAATCTTAAGAGGATTCTTAGTTCAACCCTTATGAGGAATGACATCTATCACTCCTACCATATCATCCATAGGATCATTTTATATAAGATCATGTTGAATGGTATCATTTCTATCATCATCTATATCAATGTTCATCACATCATTCTTTGTAGTTTTGTCACCTTTGACAAATGAAATGTTATAATTATGCATAGGGTTGGTAAAAAATTATAAGTATTGGTTAGGAGGGGCAACAAACTTATTTCCTTGATCACTAACACCTCCAACAGAAAGATGACCAAAATCAATGAGGTCTTGCACAAGATGTTTAAGATTCTTACAATGTTTCATGTCATGTCCATTTTTTTAGTGATAATGGCAGTAAGAATTTGGCCTAAATTTTTCAAGGAATGATTTATTAGGATCAAGGGTTTTAACAGGAGTCAAGGTAATCATCTTTTCTTCTAGGAGTTGTAACATTGTGTTGTGAAGGGTGTTGGGTAAGGGAGTGAATTGCCTTTTCGAATCTCCATATCTAAAGGGTATCATGGTTTTAACAACAACTACTTGGTTATTAGAATTTTGAGTTATTTGTTGAGGGGGATTGAATTCAAGGAAACCTTTATTCTATTTTCTAAAACGTTGATAATTGTTTTGGTTTGCAGGCTTGGACTTCTCAATATGGCTAGAGGTGAATTTTGTATCTTAACTACTAACCAAATTTTGATATTCACAAAGGGTAGTACACAAGTGAATAAAGGACAAGAATTTCATCATGGTAAGTTTGTGTTGTATCTTAATTTGTAAACTTTTGATGAACATATTTTGAAGGTGAGGATCAGGAACCTTGACATCAATTTGGGAATAAATAAATTGGTAGCGTGAGATAAATTTGGTTATATTTTCATATTCCTTTTGCTTTCATCTCATCAAATCATCCAAGGTCATCTTAGGAGTCATATGCACTTGGAAATGGTTGAAAAATGCCTCAAAAACTTCATTGAATGAACGAATTGACTTGTTTGATAACGAAGAGAACCATTCCAAGGCAGTATCTTTCAAGGACCTAGGGAAAAGCTTATCGAAGATTTTATCATCAAGGAAAAAATAACTACATAAGGTAGTATAAGACACTGATAAATTTTGACTCAATTTTTTATAAAAGGTCATTGGAATTTCGACAAACTTTCATCGGAAATATTTCGTCGAAAAATCGACAAAATTTGAAACGTCAAAATTTTGACCTAGCCAATGATGCTGGGTCAGAATTTTGATGTTTCAAATTTCACCAATTTTCCAACGAAATATTTGTGAGGGACAGTCATCAAAATTCTAATGAACTTTCGTCGGAAATTGAGTTAAAATGTATCAGTGAGAATTAACATTGTTATAAGGATCTCACTTTCCTCTATATTTCTTGAATCTAGGCACCTCTACACCTTTTGGCATCAGTGTTCACAATATCTCCAAGAACAATGGACTACTTTTGACTTAATATGTAGGTGGGCAATATTAATTTTGGTTGATGGTGAAAATTTATTTTTGAAGGGATGAGATAGTTTGGAAGAGTTGATTTATGAGAGGGTCTCTGCTTGTGTTATGAGATGGAGGTGAAAAAGGTGAAGGGGTGTATGTGTTTGAGGGACAAGTGAACGAAATTCTTATAGGTGCTAAGGTGGTGGGAGATATGATGTGGGATGTCACAAAGGTACTAGGGATGCTAGTGTAAATACCCAAGGAAGGAATCACATTACTAGTTGGTTGCATTGTTGTTGTGACTTGAGGGTTGGTATAGGTAAGAATTTAGGCAATTCTTTTGGGAGGAGGAATTTGAATTCCTCCTTGGTTTGTGACATTTTTTTTAGGTAAAGGACAACTAGTGGTTGAGGGGAAGTGTTTCCCAAAGATTTGAACTATATTTTTCGCAAGGTCAATTCTATCTTCACTTTCAAGCATGCAATGAATGTTATCTATGGTAGGGAGAGTGGTAGTTAAAATTTTGTCATTTTGCACTTGATGTTGTAGGTTTTCTAAGTCTTCATGGATTTGAATTATATTGTTTCAACATGCGTCACACTACTTGAAGGCATGGAATTGTTAAGGGTATGGTCCATACGTAGTGTACTAGTGTCAGTACTAGGAGTGGAAGAGATAAATAACCCAAGATCCACAATGATTGTGCTATCAAAGGATGACATGAGTCTCGAACTTCATCTCACTATAGTATTATCAATAGGACACCAAATACACATGCAAGGGCTACTAAATGCAATATAAATGCAAATACAATATAAGCTAAGAACAATGAAATGACTATAACAAAAACTTTGTAAACTGAAACAAAAAGCTATAAACAATAAACATAAGCTCATAAATAGAGCTTTAAATTATGGAAAATGCAATGTAGAATATGCACTGGGACTGATTCACCCAGAGGGGTGTATGAGTCCTAGTGAGGGTTTTTTTCAAATTTTTCAAAAAATATTAGTCAATTTTTATGCTTTTTATTTTGTATGAACTATAATCTAAGTGCAAGTGTAGATTTTTTTTGAATTTCAATGCAAGCTATATGAACTTTCACTAATACAAAATTAGAAAACCCTAAAATTCCGATTAAATAATACAAATCCTAATGTAATGTTAATGAAAGAAAGATCTAGGATGATGATGCACTCCAAATCAGAATTATGATGTTTTAAATGTAGGTTCACCAAAATGAAATGGCTAAAATTGGGATAGGTACTTTTGTATGGTTTAAGACATAGAGCACACCCACTTTCCAATTATTTCATTCAAAGATAACTCTAGAGACCTCAATGCAAAGGAGAAAGAGATCGTGTAATAGGGTTTTCCTAGCGGTTGATTGTAAACTAATAAGGGTTTCACCACCAAGTTAAGACTTGGAAAGACAAATGCAATTCAAATAAAATTATGTAACCTTAATTCAATGCAATCTTTTGCTAAATGACCTAGAAATACAAATGAAACAAAATAGAAAGCTACAAGATGAAATGTGTGCACCTGGGAATCTGGAGATGACTAGATGGAGCTCTGAAATGCAAGAAATTCTAACTTTAATGTTGACTAGGACTCATATGCTAGGTTGGGAAAATCAGTCCCAAATCTAATTATTTGTAGAGAAACAAGAATTTGGCAAATAGGTATTTGAATTTGTAAAACCCTAAATTTTGACCTAAACTAGGACTCATACACCAAAACTAGTGAATCAGTTTAGTTAGGGTTTTCTAAAACTTCAAGGTTTGAATCTACTCTTTAATGTTTTCTCTATGCTTCTTGATTTATTTTCGGACCCGAAACCCTAATTTGCAACCTATAGAAGTCCTCCAAGTATCTCCAATGCAAGGTAACCACTTTGACAACTTTCTCCAAACTTTCTTCTCAATGTGTCTTTAATCTAAACATGTAAATCACACAAAACACTAGCAATGAGAGGTTGCAAACATGTATGAAGTAGTTCCCAATGAATATAGATCTTGAATCTTTCTTTAATGTGATAGATCTCAAGTGAAATGCTAGCTTGAATCATAAAACCCTACATCAGAATTTTTAGCTCAAAAACAAACATGATGCATTGATACTTGGACATGATGCTTCATACTTGGATAATGCCCTAAAATGCTTGATAATCTTCCCTTGAATGCTTTTGAATGCTCTTGTGAACTCAAACTTGCTATAAGAATGCTCATACAGCTTCCCAGATGTAAAATGAGTGAAAGAAACTTGTATTTATGCTTAATTACACAAGAATTCTCAAAATTAATGCACTACAAGCTGAAATCAGATCTAGGAGGGTAAAATCCCACCAAGAATTTGAATTATTTTTAATTTTGCACCACATGGGACTCATTCACTCAAGGTGGAAAATGAGTCCCATTAGGCATAATTTACGGGACCAAATTTAAACATGCTTAGAAAGGTATGAAACCAGGTTTGAGACCCATAAACTTAGGTGGGAAAAATATGCCCAAGGTGGTCAATGAGTCCTATACCACCAAATCCAGGCCACACAACTTGAAAATAGCTGAATTATGATTGGATATTGATTTGTGTCATGATCATCCTCAAAAAGATACATTGAATGAGGTTTGTGGATGTAAAATAAGGCCACTAAGGCATAAAGAAGTCCAATTATTAAATAAAACCTAAAAAAGTGTTAAAGTGTGTTGCAATACTTTACAACACTCCAAATAAGGCATCAATAAGCCTGTTTAGTTCACAAGGGACAAAGACCTAATGTGAATATGTTAGACACATTGCAACACTAAATCAAGGCCATGCTGGGGGGGATTTTTTTCCCATTACATATATATCATGTGCTTATCCGTCATGCTCATGTTTTCAATAATAGCAACAATGACAAAATTATCTTCTTCCAACAATCTCCCCCTTTTTCATTGTCGGCAACATGCCAAGGTATCTCCGAAACATTCTACCATTTTGACATTGAGGGTAAATGGTGCCTACAAAACTATCCTTATATTGGGTCTCCCCTTGAAAAATATGCGCATACGTACAAAATGGAAAATTTAATTCACTCCCCCTGTCATATATCAGAGCAATACCAAAAATATTTATTTAAAACTACTCTGTATACTCTACATAAATACAAAGAATCTTGAAATTGAAAACTAAAATTCATAAAGAATATGAAATGTGTCAACCAAAGGAAGTTGAATCTTGAAGCTTCTGCAAATGGGTCTTCCATGCTTGTTTTCCTTCCTTCCATGTCTTTGTTGCTACTCTAAGAAATTTGCACTAAGTTTCAAAGTCCATCAAGATCTCTTTGTTGGAAGAATGGAGAAGGAACCTATTTTGTGTATTTTCATTGAGGCCAATATTCTCTGGTTAATAGTCTATCTACTCTGGTGATTAGATTGAAGTCACTCTAATCTAGTATTTTGGTCCACAATTTCTCATATGGTAAGATCAACCTTCATAGTTTTAGTATGTTGTTCCTAGATATTATGTGCATCTGTGATCAATTTTTCAGATGTTTTGGATGTATGAGTTGAGATTTGCAAATGATATAATTCTGCCACTCTATTCTATCATTATTTAGTGAAATAGATATGTGTAATCCAATCATCATTTCTTCGATGCTTGGAATCTTCCTTTACAATTTCCAAATATTGCATACAAGTGTCAGTACATTCTATATTTGAGATGGCACATTATTTTGTGTTCATATTGTTCATGGTTTTTGTAATGCCCCGCCTTGCAACACTAAAGGAAGTTGTAATTAATGACTTAAGTGAACCAATTTTTTTTTATAAAGTGTAATAACATACACATTCACTTACTAATTAACAAACTCTAAGGCTACAAGGTTAGGATTACTTAAACCCACACATACATATTACATATAACCATAGCATTATAAACTTTATGAAATAAACATCATGCATCATGAGAATACCACATGACATAATAAGATGAGCATCCAAGATACAATATCATAAACATAAACTTAATCCAATAGTTACATCACTCATTCCCAGAATGAGACAATAGAACAAAAGTATAACACTTACATAATCTCACCTCATAAACATAAGAGGGATAAAATAACTTATACAAATAGAAATATTACAATGCAAGAAAATACAATAGAACCGCGAGCTGTCCATCTAGATGTCTCGCCTCCATGAACTGAAGATCAAGGGGGACCCAACGGTTTTTGGTGCATGTTCCACCCAACCAATGTGGTACCCGAAGGCCCACCCCCCATGCTAGGAGATAGTAACCGCATAACATGGATAAAGATCTACAATCACTAACCCAAGGCGAACTCAAACTGACATAACCAAACAAATGAATCAAACGAGTACAACTTAGGTACAATACCAATATCAATGACATAGGTCACATTGCTTCTAGTCATAATATCGACTAAGTATGTTTAGAGAGCAATACACGAATACAAATACCAATCACCAAGGGAATCTCAAGTGCACATGAAAAAGAAAACATGACCACTCCAACTCAAGGATGAAACAATTAATATAACACACTCCAAACATCTTGGAGGCAACAAACACATAGTCCACTCCTTTCATAGGAGGTAGAAAACATCCCCGTTCATGAAAACCGGGTAATAATTGAAAGACACCATACACTACACAAGGGAAGAACAACTAGTTGAGATAAAGATTCGACAACCTTCATTCACTAAGCTCTTCAGGAAGACTTAAAATTTAGGACTAACAATAGATCCCAAAACCCACAATGCAACTTGACTTCATAGCAACAAAAGCATTCAAATCATAAATCAAACCTAATATTTGGATTTCCTAAATCCATATTCATTCAATAGGTAACATTAACAAGGTCAAAGACACACTTATAGAGTTAACTCAAATAATCATATACCCATATTTCTATTTCCATTATAAGAAATTGTCATGCCCATGAATTTTCGCTAGAAAAAAATCCAACCAATTTTATTTTTTTTACATACATTAAGTTATTTAATCACTCAAGCAATATTTGAGGGAAACACTAACCATGGTGTACGTTGGTTCAAGAGAAGAAGTTACTACCATTACTCCTATCAAACAATTTTTTTTTACTTTAATAAAGTCTCCACCTATTAATTGGCATAAAGTCCAGAACAACAATGTTCACATCAAGTAGTGATTACACTATTCCTTGACCGATCCTTTAATATTATTTTTACCCTCCTTATTGCCATGTATTCATTAGTTACTCATGGTATTATTATTTTGATTTTATTCTATTTTTGATGAATTCATGATTTATCCTTAACAACTATGTTGCTATTAAAGCCAAAAATACCACGATAGTTAAAATAATAATTTGATAAATATCTCAAAGTACTAATTTAACTCCCATGTGATCATTGACAGTTTTCTTTTTATTTAATCAATTAAGCACCATGTATTTCATACAACTAACTAACATGTGTGACAACAATAATACTATTACTTGAATTTCCTAGACAAAATAACAATATAATTATGTGATCAAACTAATATTATTACCAAATAAAAAATAATTTAACTATTATCAATCCCAACTAAAATTCATTGTTATTATTATTAAATCAACCTTTATTGGTGATTTTTAACCCATAGTAAAATTTGTATCTAATCCACCAATTAAGTCATTAATAGAACATTGTCACTAACTCTTAATTCTAGTAGATTTCTATTTTGGCATACGACTATAGAACCATTATTTTCCTTAACTAATCGCGTTCTCAATAATGTTTATTTATATACTTTTATGTATCCATTAGACAACACTCAGCTTAATCATAATTCTGTTTGCATGCCTTCCCGAAGTCACTCATAAAAAAAATGTGTGTAAGGGTCATACATGCTTTTAGTCAATCACACACTCTCTAGGTTGGTTGGATTAGCTTGAGAAGGTCAATGATTGCATTATTTAAGGTTAACCATAAAATTATTAATGGTGGTTCTATATACTGGAGTTTCTTTTTTCTTTATGTTTTTCTTTTTTAAATTTTAAATAGTACTTTCATCTTATTAATAGCCAATAAAACTACACCCATTTAGGGTGCATTTGGACCCTAATGATAAAGGTAGTATTAATTCACAATTACTATCATTTGATCTAATCGATGTATTGTCTAAAATCAGTATATTAATTTTATTATTTAATCCCAAATTTCATTCAATTTTATTATCATTGCCACTTAATCGAACAATAATAGTAGTTCTTTATTTCATTCATATTGACGTTATTAATACTACTTTCTTTTAACTAATAAAATAATATTAATTATACTCATATTATTTTCATGATTAAACAAATATTGATATCATTATTCAACTCATATTTACATTATTACTTTTTCATCATTTAGATGATTAATAACATAACATTAAATTTCTTATTAATAAGATTTGTTTTTATTGATTGATTCTGATATAATAATATTCATATTAATACCATCACTATCCATGCCAGCATTGATAACCCTAACTCATACTGAAATCTCGATTCATTGAGTTTTTCTACACTTTCTATATCCCGTGAAAGCTTCTATTTACACGCAACCTTATTACCATTAATAATAACAACATATATTGAAAGATATTATAGCAGACAATTTTCTATGATGGAAAATTGTGAAAGGTGGAAATATTGATCTAAACTCCATTTATTATCCAGCAACCAACTAATGGGAAGAGTGAGATATGGTAGGAGTAATTGAGGAAACGTTGAACCATAACTCAGTATGCCTGGGGAAAAGGAAGGAGTGTTGGGCCACTGAAAGGACTGACCAAAATTTCATTTTCTCCACTCCTTTCCTTGTATGGGACAATAGCAACGCCTAGCACAACTGAGGCAGTTTAGGGGAGACAATAGTGAGGGAACAATAATGACATCTATCAATGATGGTAGGGCTTGATGAGAGGCGATTGTTGCACATTGATGGCAGATTGTTCGGTCCCATCCAACGTCCCACCATGGTCATTTTATGGTGATTGCGTATAGTCTAATTTTTTTCTTCTTATATATTCATTTATTTATTTTGTTTCTACTCATCTTTAGAAATAGCTGACATGGGCATGAATTACGTTATGTTAATTATATTACTGACAGCCATTTAAAGACAACAATTTGAGTTGGTTTAAAGATTTTCTTTGATCTCCCTCTTCTAATGACTTTTCCCACAATGCCAGATGGTACTTGCAACATAAATACAAATCATCATTGTAAGGTCATCAATTGATGCAAGCGATTGAGTTGAATAAAAGATTAACTATCATTCACTTAGGTTTATTTTCTTTGAAGTGGCTGGGTATTTGTTTTGACGCCTGAAGAGTGACATTTGCTACTGCCTACTTCTTTCGCTATCCCCTTCTATTTTTTTTTGTATTTTTATTCTTGAAATTAGTTGAATGCCTCAAGAGAGGCAACTGTCTGTAACAGGGAATGCACAAGGAGGTAGCACCAAACTTATGTTGAGCGCCCAAGATGACACTCACGAGTTTGGCTGCATAGGGTCCCATCCCCTTCTCTTTTTTTTTTTTTTTTCTTTTGGATCAGATAATTGTTATCTACTATTTTGCTTCATTCCTCCCAAAAGAAAATGTAGATTAAAAATAAATTTATCATAGTAAATTGTAGTATATTAGCTCCATCTATTTTTTAATTTGCAATGTTAGGTCACTGTAAAAAGCAAGAAGAAAGAATGATTGCAACAATGCATATTTCGAAATATTCAATGTTTTCAAGTCGGGGTTTGGATTTAAAATTCTCTTTTGCTATTATTCAAATGTGAATTTTTGTTTGCATTTTTATTTCTGTTCTAGCTTTTATTTTTATTTTATTTTTATAAAAATCTTTATTTATAATCAATTTTCATAAAGTTTATTAATAAATATATTTGGCATATAAGCCTTACTATACAATGTTCTTAATATTAAATATATCATTTAAATTTATATATACAAATGTATGTATCATGTGATGGTCAAAGTTAAAATGAGGACAAAGAAGAAATTGATACATTAATAAATTTGCTGAAAATGGAGATTGAAAGATGCATTATGAAGGTCACAATAAACTAAACAAAAATAAGGGTTGTTCTAAGCTCGTTCTATTTTCCTTTAGAATGCAAGGGGCATAAGATAACCCAAGACTATAATTTTGTTGTACAGTTGATAGAATAAATCTGCTCGAGTGTTTTGAACAAAGGATTTAGAAAGGATAAAGTATTGCTCTTCTATTTTAAAGCAAACAGCTGCTGCTCAAAATCAAAGCAACAGTTATTTATGTTTTGCACAACTTGCATAATGAATAAGAACTAACAGGAGATACAATACATGGGGGTTTATAAATAAATAAAAATTTCCCTTTCAAACACAAAATATGGAGCTGCATAAACTCAACATTTATTTCTATCAGAATCAGATTTCTCTACTAAAGAATGAACACGAGTGTTTTATTTCTAAAATAAAAATCAGTTTTGGCATCTAGATAGATTACATAAATTACTTTGGTCATGTTATAGCATACAATTTGATTTTCTTTGTACATCTTTAAATACACAATGCTTCAACTTTTCCTTCTCTACAACTTAAGAAATCATAACACTAGTTTAACTAACACAAAGGAGCTTACAATATGCAATAAACCTTCAAGTAAGTAATTAAAGAGACACTCAGCTAAATTTTTCAAGAACTCATGAACAAAAACATGCCAATAAAATAAACCTTGTTCTGTCCCTCTTTTTTTTTTATGTAATAGATGCAAAACCCATCTTTCTAAACTTGCAAATTTATAGTTTTATTGAAGAAAAACAATGATTTGAATACCAAGAAAATTAGGCTTTCTCTCCACCCTACCATAATGGTGTCATGGAGCCTCGTGGACTCTAGCCATACCCCCGAGCAAGAAATTCTTTTAGCTCCAAGATGATAAATGGAGACTTTCCTCATTTTTTTACAAAAGAATAAACTACATAGCACAAATTTTGTGCATCTAAGTCCTCTACTTTCTATTTTCAGCCATGATCCATACACTATGACACCTTACAATTAACAAGTAAATGGAAATAAGAACTTATCTCTTTTCTCTTTTTCTTTTTTGTGAAGGGGTTGAACTCTTCTATCCCTCTTTCCTCCCAAGCCAATTAGTTTTAACACCTTCTTCTAAGAAGCATATCTCCTCCCCTCTCACATCTTCTTTCCAATCTCAAAAAAAATTCTCCAAAAGGAGAAGTGGGTAACACCCCACTCATTATTCTTCTTCAAAATATATAGAAGTTTCAACTAGCAACTCTTGGATGGGGATGTGTGGAGTGTACTTTCCTTCATAAATGAGGGTCTTTTCCTTATCAAATAAAATACATGCACTTGGACAACCCCTCCATCTTTCCACCCCATCCTCTCCTCAAAATTCGTCACTCATCATTATGAGGAATTTTTAGGAGTCAAATCATGTCCTTGGGGCTTCATTGCTTGCCCTCTTGACCCCTACCACTATGATATAGACCCTAGGGGGTTTATTTTTGCACCCTAACCCAAAATTTTGACCAACAACTCTCATTAAAAGCCCACTCATGGTTCCATCCGAGTTTCAAACTTAATTAGGGGTTTCCAAGACCTAATCCCCACTTACACCTCACATGAATCCCAACTAAAAGCCCTTACAGACTTAGTCCAATAAATTAACTCCGCTTGTTTCTAGGCTCCGAATGGGGTCAAATTTATATCCTCATGAAGTAGTCTTTTGATTCACTCTTGATGGTTCTCCCTTCTCATTCTAACATTATTGCTTTCCTGCACATTACCAACATGATCGTAAGTATCCATTATGTATCACATTAATTTTTTAGCTAAACATTCCAAGCTTTAACTATATAATAACCCATTTAGAATCTAATTTGCATTCCATGGTATACGAGTGCAATCCACTTCCATGGTAATGAAAATAAAACATAATGTCAAAATGATATGTAATAATATTGCCAAAAGATCACCTTATTTATTATCCACAATACATTTAATCATCAATTCAAGAAAAACATATAACAATTTGTGGTTGTATTAAGTACATACGAAGTAGGGTCTTACAGAAATCTTAAACAATTTGAACTTACATCCCCTTTCGAAATAAAAAGAACTAGAACATTTAAGGCAATCACAAGAGCATTACTATTTTTGGATATACTAAATCCATATCTCTTTCATATTTTATTCACAATAAATTAATTGCTCTACTTGAAATATAATTAATTAAAATAGCCATTTGCCTCATCAATATAAACAACTTCTTAATTTATGTTTCAATCGACACAAATCCATGCAAATAACCTCTTTCCATTTCCTAACCAAATCTTACATCTCATTCAATTTTCTATTAAAATCTTTCAATCCAATTTCCTAACCAAAATGTTTCTCTATCCACTTTCCCATATACACTAATCAAACCATTTTTAAATCTCTAGTCAATAATATATTGCAGGCACCTTATTAAAAGGAAAAATGATAATGAATTTACACTTAACATATTTATATATGCTCCATATTATATAGACACTAAATATATATATTAATGAATTTAATTATATATATCCTTTAATATTCCAATCACAACGATTAAATTGCTCTATGAAAATAAATAAAACATAATAAATATTTTCCTTTTCAAATCTATTCGTTTCCTAGATTTACTTCCAATACAACATAAACTATTGCCATTACTATATTCAATGTCTATCAAAATCTATATCTTTTCAATTCTCTATTCAAAACATCAACATCTTAGTGTATAAAATATATTCTGGCTTAACTATTTAACCATGCATTCATATGGTTTCTAGTTAAGTCTCATTAATTAAACAAGAGTTCAAATATAAATATTTCTAACAATTCTTCAATATATATTTAGATCTTCTTTTTCCTTAACAATTTATCCATGTATACACAACTTATCTTTTAAAATTTCCATGCAAAACTAAATTACATGCATCTAAATAAAGACCCAATAATTTTAGAAAATACTCCTAATTGGAAACATTCATGTAATAAATACATCTCACGATATTCTACAATTATGTTTAATAAATATTTCATTCTCATATCCAATATGTTCAATTCTTCAAATAAATATTCCGTCTTATATTCTTTATTGCATTCAAATCATTATTTAATAATATATATTAAATTTACAATTTTAGCCATAAGTTCAATTGAACATGTAAACCATAACCAAACTACATATATATAAATAATCTATTTATCCAATTTGATTATATTAAAAACCACATCAAATATTACATATATTCTCAAATAGAAATTACTCATGTAATATATTCATTAAATGAATAATCATATATTTATTATATATATATTACATTTTTTTATAACATTCACTATCTTTTACATGTTATTCTTTCGATATTTTCAAAATGATAAAACTTTGATTATTAATATCCCATAAAATATATATAAAAATATACATATATACAATATATATATTACAACTTGTATATATAAATGTATATATATATATTTAAAATATATATAATATTAATTATTTTTAATATAAAAATCAACTTTCATTTGGAGGCGGGCGAGTTCGAAGTTGGCAGCAGGTTTTAAAGGTAATAAAATTTAATAATAATTTTTTTTTTTTTGAAAAACAAAAGCTAAAGTTATTGGGGAGGGGTCGGTTGTAGTCGAACCCCCGCCCCACTCCACATACTGGCAGCGGCCTCCCATGGGGGTTGCACTGCCTTCAAAGGCAGCGCTACCTTTGGAGGCAGCCACACCCTCCATACAAAGGGGGCGGTGGGGTGTGCACAACACCCCCACACAAAACTCACACAACAATAAAAAAAATACAACAAATGAAATAAATTCACTTCCTCACAAAAAAATGAAATTGCCAAAGGTTTTACCAGATTTCGTTGGCCGTACGGCGGTGAATGTAAATTTAATACAACATTTTAAAATAAAATATGTATATATATATAAACATATATATATGTATATATAATATATATATATATATGTATATATATATATATATATATATGTATATATATATATATATATATATATATATATATATATATATATATATATATATATATTTATAAGAATTTTGACAGTAGATAAATTAGGGAAATTATACAAAAAATAATCATCTACAGATGTAATAGTGCAACTTTTCAGAAAATCCCAAATTACCCAAAAATTTAAAACTAATTCTTTTAAATCATTTTCTGAATTCTAAAACAATAAAAGAACAAGCATAACAAAACATATCTATATTAATTTTAGAAGCTTCAAACCCTCAAGGTTTTTCCACCTAATTTCTAAAAAGGGTTTTCAAAACAAATTTGATTTCCAACAGAGGGTTTTCATTTTTTTAAAGAAAACATTCTAAATGTATTGTTCAACCTCTATGTTTAATTCCAATAACAAAATAATTGATTTCTTCAAATAATTCAAATTCTACTGAGGTTTTCATGTTTTCCATTCAAGAATTTTCACAAAACAAAAGCTGCAAATTTATTCAATTCTTTTCTTCTATTAAGAGATTTATTTTCTAAAACAGATTTAATAAACAAATATTTAACCACTACTATTTTAAAACAGTCAAGAACAATAAAACACAAAGAGGAAAACCTGGATCATGAAGCTACAAGAAAATATTTATTTCTGATGCAAGGCTCCTCCAAATATTTTTTGTATTTTCTTCAATCCTCCAACGAATCCAATCCAAAACCCAACAAATGAAACAATCTTTCCTCCAATCAATTCTAAAATCAAACTTTCTTCAAACCCTTCTTTGCAAATTTTTCCAAAATTTCTTCTCTACTGTAAAAATGAATTTTTCTAAAAACTTTTCTCCCTAAAATTAAAACAAGTATTCTTTATAAATCAAAATACCTAATATAACCCTAATTCACATTACATGCAAATTATATATTACAATTTCAATTTCAATTTTTACAACCCTAATTCACATTACATGCAAATTAGATATTAATTTCAATTTCAATTTTTGAGAAACCCACTTTCAATTTAAAATGCAATTTCAAATAATAAATTAATTTCCAAAGTTAAAACTCATTTCCCAAGTAAACATTTAATTACCATTTCTAATTTAATTCCCACAAGTTGAAATTAAATTCTAGAATTAATTTTAATTATTTTATTTCCTTTCCTTCTCTTGATCACGTTTAATTAATTAATCACTAAATTCAACCCCCTTGGATTAAATTTAATTAATTAAATAAATTAAATATAACTAATTAATTTAAATATAAACTTTTATCCACATTGCATTTTTAAATTAAATAACCATCAACATGATTTAAATGGAATTATTCTAAATATCTATTTCCAAACAAGAATCCTTTAGAATTAAATAACATTAAAGCAAGACAATGAATGACTCGACACATACCACTGATGACACACTATGGCTAGGGTGTAGACTTGACACAAGTTACCTAGCTACTATCTCCCGTTCAACTTAACCATTGGATCGACACACTTGAACCTATGAAACCAGGTGGAGTCGATGTCATGTACCTGCAATCCTGCAACCAAGTAAACATCATACAATGTATCCAGCATATAATACACACCGTGAAGAAGGAATTACGGATTCGCAGGGCGCTCGCAAGCGAGTGATGCGAACCCATCTTCTTCACCAATACACTCATTGAAATTGACACTTCCATCATAATTCCAATAGTCTCATAATAACATCTCATGCTAACTCTATAACATCATTAATTCATAATGCACGTGAAACAATAATTAGATCAACACATCACACAATAATAGTTGTCGCTCAATAGTAGCAAACAAAACATCATAACAAAATATATCCAGTATCAAAGTAACTGCAACCAAACATAGCATAAAGCAAACCGAACAAGAAGCAAAACGGAGGGGTATTATAGTTTTTCCCATTTTGGGTTTTCCACGTAAAAATCTTGGTGTCTGTGTTCATTCCTTCATGCTTACATTTATTATTTTTGGTGGTTGTTTACTAATTAATGGATGATTTGTTATCAATTTGTTTAATAGTATATTGATTTACTCTCCCCTCTCAATATGCCATTTCTTCAACAATTGGTATCAGATCCTTCTTCCTTTCAAAAGGACTAACCGCTTGAGGAAGATTTTGGAGATTGAACACATGGATGATGAAGAGCTCTCTAATCTTATCACTGAAAGTGATTGCATGATTGATAAAGAAGAACTTGAAATTTCTCTTGAAGATCTTGATAGAACTAAAAAAAGAGAATAAAAATATGAAGGAAAACCTCAAAGAAGCAAATGAATGCATCAAAAATTTGAGAGAACAAATCAAGAAGTTTAGAGAAAGACATAAAGAATTCAATGATCAACTGAAGAAAGAAAATGATGACATCACTAGACTAAAAATTAAAGTGGAAGAAAAGAAAAGAATTGAGGAATGTCATAATATAAGAGTAAAAAGAAAAATGGATGAATGCACAAGACTTGAGCAAGAAATTGTAACACTAAGGTTAGATCTATAAAATGGAAAAAATCATGAAGATAAATTCAAGACAAGCTCTACAAAGTTGGAGAACTCATTGCAGGACAAAAACCATCTAAGGATAAAGGATTTTTGGGACTTAAAGAAGGAGAGAGATCAAAGTCTAATAGGAATCCAGAGAAAATGCAAAACAACAACAAAGGAACTAGGAATCAAAGATATAAAATTAGAAGGAATCCTATCAAATAACCTAATGATCAAAGATACCCATATTTTAATGACATTTTTTTCATGCAATAAATTTTCTCATAGGGAAATAGAATCTAGAAGTAGAATGAATCAGAATGTTGGATTTTTCTTTGGACAATGTTTTCCATGCAAGAAACTTAGACATAGAGCAAATGAGTATAGAATTTTCAATGATGAATAGACTCAATTCTTGTAGAATGGTTCAATATTTCAATGGCTATTGGTACACATGTAATGTATTTGGACATAATGCTAACCATTGTAGATCAAGAATGAATAGAAGTTAGTTTGGTCAAAAAAATGTTGTATGCTACACTCGCAATAAATCTGGACATATTTCAAGATCTTGCATAAGCAATAATGGAAGGTAGACTAATTCAAAATAGAGGAATAAACTTGTAAATTAAGTTGATCCTACAGAAGTCAAGAATGAAATGGAAAAGATTTATAAAAATAAAGAGGAACCTAAAAACAAGGATGAGTCAACTATATTCGTACCTCCATCTAGTACAGATAATACTTTTGAAAACTAAATCTTGACATGGGTTTAGGGGGAGAGATAATAGAGAAACCTAATAAACCCCTGGATGCATGAGATTTCAAGTATTAACATGAAGATATATGGTGGAAAATGATGCTCTTGAGATTTAAAAAATACTTCGATAGAAAATGTGTAAATTTGAAGAATTGTAGAGAATTTTAGGGTTTATAGTGTATCCATGAAGTCTTTATCAACTGTTAAGAATCTTATGTAATAAATGTGAAATAAGGGTAAATCGGTAAATTATAAAGTTAAATTTCAAGTCGTTCTTAATCACTTTTGTACATTTGGGAGAAAGAAAAGTGAATTGAGGGAAATTTGAAGACAACTTGAAGTAATCTAGTACAAACCCTAGTTCTCATTGACAATGAAAAAGGTATTTATTGCTATCTGTGCTTTGTGAGTTTACATTGAAAGTAATTTCATAAGTATATTTCGTAGAATTGAGGTTGAAATGGCTACACCAACTATAGTTGAGATCTCTAAAAAACCTAGAACAAAATTTAGAAGGTTTTCAGAGAAGGTTTTTGATAATGACCATGTCGATGCATTTTTGAAAATTCCAAACAATGTTTTGCCTATCAAGGATAGAAGAACCTATATGCATGGAATATTGGAGGATTATGATCACCAAGTGCTTAAGAATATATGGTTAAGTGAGATAATAGGAGATGACTTCTTGGTTAAACCAGAGTATGTAAAGCTTGTACAAAAGAAGTTAGATGTTTCAAATTGGTTCCCCAATTTCAGCAATGAATTAGATGCAAAATATGTGAGGATATATCTGAGCAGAATACATGATAGATTCATGTGGATAGATATGTCTGGATTAATCTCTAAAAATGTAATCAAGTTTGTAACTAGATCATATGATACCAGACCCATACCAATTATGAAGTTAGTAAATAATGATGTGATTATGTAGCTAACTGGTGCCACATTTGATAGGAGAGCATTAACAACCAAACCCATTACCTACCGTACTATGATGTATGCATCAATCATAATTGGCCACAAAATCTACTTCAGTAATAAAGAGAGCTCAATATCTACAACTATAATCTATGTTACACATGAAATGGTAGTAAATGGGAGAGATTGTGATCTGTGTGAGTTGCTTAGGCGAAAAATTCTAAGGAACTTGCACCAAACCAAAACGAAGAAGTATGATTTTAAATTCAAAACCCTCAGTTTGTGCTTCCTACTCTACTTCTTGAGAGAGATACTAGAAAGGAAAAACATTGTGCGGGACACAAGTAGATAGGTGGCACACTAATTTTTTATTTTTTTCACAACATTGAAGTCTATAAGGCTAAGGATGATGCACTAACTACATTTTTCACAATATTTCAAATGAACATGCATGAGAGATAAAGAATCCCTAAGAGTTTAGTGGAGAAATATGAAAATGGTATAAAATTTCTTGTATCCATTGATGAATGCATAATTGAGGCAGTTGAACCTAGAACAGGGTGATCCCACAATACTGGTTTACAATTTTTGGCCAAACTAGACACTAAACTGATTTTTTCTAACTAAATCTTCACTTTTGGATGCCTATAGCAGCTAAACTATGAGAAATGTGAAGATGATACAAACTAGTGATTTGTGAAATTTTGTTTGTAGATTCTAAATATTTTTTTTTCAAAAATTTTAGAATCATATTGCACTTCTTTTTCCATCTCCTTCAAAAACTAGTTTTTCCACTAAACAACATTTTTAATGACTGATGCTCACTGTATAACACATAATTTTTTTCCATGAAGGATAAAATTCTTATTTTTTCCAATTTAGATTTGTAACTATCATATCTAGTACTTCCAATTAGTTTCATAGTTTTTATTGAATATTTTTTCCTTAATCAAGTTTCGAAGTCGAACCAATTATAATTCCGACAATAGGCGGACCGTACAACCCAACTTTTATTTTGGTTGGATCAGGGACTTCAACATCTAGTGCACTCATATTTTTTAAATTTTTTTAATAATATTCTATTTTTCCACATGTGTAGAACAAAGAGCTTGATTTTCAGTGGAAAACCTATGTTTAATAAAACTAAAAATAATAATAATAATAAAACCAAAACATATTAAAATTATATTCATTGGATAGCTCATTCTGAGGAATACCATGATCATTTGAAATAAATTTTAAATGAATTCATTTGATCCCCCAAACAATAAATCAAAAATGATTTTTTATCAACATTTTGATAAGTGTAAAGGAAACTTCGTTATAGGTATAGTGTAAAACTATTGGGGTTCTATCCAAGGGGGTTTGATGTAAGGTGGTTTGATCAAACCCTCTTCAATTGGAATCCTTAAAATGGAAAATTTTAAGGCTTAAAGCATTATATTTTATAAAAATATGTGATTTTAGCAAAAAATAGAATCTCCCAAAAATTGTAAACCAACATTGTGGGATCACCCAACAATATGGATAGAGAACTTGGGATATGATATTGATGAGAGGATGGCTGAAAATTTTATTGTAATTTTTTTAAATAGTCTTAAGGACCCTTCCCTACCTAGACATGGCACATATGAAGAAAAATTAGATAAAGTACTTCTGTAAACATCCACCTGAAAGAGCTATAAATTAAACAACTAGATTGAAAGGTTGAGGGAAGTTACAGTAGAGAAGAGGACCAAAGTTTTCGGTAAGCCCTCTAGAGCTCACAAACCAGAAAGATCAACTTCCACCACTAGATCTACATTGCGAATATCTTTTGGTGCAACTACCATTGAAGAGAAGAAAGTGTTGCCCAGTGCTTTAGCATCAGTTAAAGTGTCTATACCCTCCAAACCTCAAAGAGGAATATTGTAACTTTGGTAGCACCTCTTGATAGCTCCACAAGAAAAAGACAAAAATAAAAAAAGCAAGAAGAGAAAAGAACATAAGTGATATTGTGGAAGAGGAAATTGAACTTAGTTTGGAAGAAGAAGAACAATTGTCAAGAAAGAGAAATACAAGTGATGAAGGTGCATCACAAGAGGCTAGTACTGAACTCAAGAAAGCTAAGGGTAATATTGTGGATACCACTAAATAAGATGAGATATAAAAGGAGAAAGAATCCTACACAATACATGTGTAAAAGAAGTTTGACAAAAAATGGAAAAGAAAACAAATGAAAGCACATCAATACCAGAAAACAAAATGTCAGAGTCTCCTCTCCTAAGAGCCCACTCCCCCTTAAAAATGGAACATTTGGTGAACAACATGATAGAATTAGATAATATATTAGCAACCACCAAATTGTATGATGAAGCTAATAAAGAAGATAAGGAAACTATCATAAATTCCTTTATTTCATATAATGATCATTTTTGAAGAAATTATGGATAACATGAAGAAGAAGGAGACTAAAGCAGTATGGAAAGCCTTGGTAAAAAGAAGGCATGAAGTTGTTAATATAGAAGACAAGATAAATTTAGATGCCTTGAATGAGCTTTGATTCTCCTAGTCTGAAGATGATAAGGCTACACTAGTGGAAGAATACACTAAGTAGTGCAGGGTCAAGCAAGGAATTACCATTCTTATGACCAAAGAAAAGGATAACACAAAAAATTTGAAATTGGAAAGCCTTTACAAAGTGAAATATATGGCACATAAAATTGGGATGACTGTCAGTTCATCATTTGATACAACTCAAGTTAAGGAGCTTGACAAAGAAAAAGGTATTTCTACCAACTTAGCTATTTTCAAAGAAGCTATTGAAGAATTAAATGTTTATTCTATAGAAGGGACTCCATATTTGGATGTCTTAGGAATCCCATTTAATGATACACATGCCTCTCTAAAGGATTCTTCTCCTTCGAAAGGCACTGAAATGCCCACCAGTGCATATGAAACTTGGAATACAGAGCAAGAGCAAGAAAAGAAGAATGATGATGATGGAGATCACTCTGAAAAATAGGATGAAGGAAAATGAGAATAAGGGAAAGGATAGAAATAATAAAATGATAATAAAGATGATGAGGAGAGAAAAGAGGATGAAAACAAAGACACTAGTATAGAAACACCAATAAACTACTAAAAAACTACTAAAATCTACTTATAAATGACTATAGTTGGTCACATGACCACTAGTAGTTTATTGCAAGTCATATATAACATGACTATATTGATGACTAAACCATTTTTATTCATTTATTGGTTTTTTTGATTGATCTATTTGGTAGTATATTTAACCGGTGATTTAGTCATTCATTATTGTGATCTAGTCACTTATTTAGTCACTTTTTTTCCTCTAATATATTTAGTCATTGATTTATTCAATGATTGTTGTAATCTAGTCACTTATTTAGTCATTTTTATTCACTGATATATTTAACTAGTCACTTATTTAGTTGTTGATTTAGTCATTGATTGTTGTAATCTCATCACTTATGAGTTGTTGATTTAGTCATTGATTGTTGTAATTTGGTAGTATATTTAGTCATTTTAGTTGACTTATATTTGAGGATTTAAGCATAAAACATAGAAATACACATCAATGACACAATAAGACAACCATTAAGAAGGAAAAATTGGAGAAATTTATTAATAAAATAAATGTGTTCTAGTTATAGCTTACAAATAGAATATTACAATTGTTATTTTCAGTCGTAGAATTGAAAATCTGAGTTACAATATTGTAAAGAAATAACTAAAAGAAAGAAACTTCTCCAAAATACTTCTACAATGATGGAAATGCATGCTTGAAGCCCTTCAATGCGAGCACATGCCCCTTTCATCTCTTAAAAATACTAAAATGTGGGAAATCATCCTGGAGCAATTTGTAATGTGTAGAATCCAAGGAGATTGTTGATCGTGTCCCATATATGAAGCTCTCTCCTTCAACATAGTCAACAATAACCCAACTATAATATTTCCTCCCTTATATGAAACGTGCCATCTAATATGAGTAATAGGGTGCTATCTTTTCTACCATGAATGAAGCTCCACCTCAATACAACCAACAAAATTAACATTAGTGTTAGTTCAAAAATAATAAAAGTGCATTGTATATTGCAAGTTTACAAAAGAAAGTCCAAACATAGCAGGGTATGTGTAGGATCATCATGGAAAAAATAGGCCCTTAAGTGGTAATAGAATTCAGAAAATCAGAGTTACCCAACTTGCTGTAAAAATTTGAATATGTTATCTAGATGATTTCAAAAATATGTAAGAATAGAATCTGTAGCAAATTGAATGTAGTTTCTAAACTACTAGGTTTACTTAAAAAAAAATCTATTTTGGTGAAATTTTGAAATTTCAATGCAGTAGTACTTAAATTTCAGGGAAAAAATAAGAAGTAGGTGTAAGTCTAACCACCCTAACCACAATAAAATGATAAAAAAAAATTATAAGATTTTAGATATAAGTAAGGGACTCATGTTTGGGTGTGATGCATATTGTTTTGTAATTATTTTCCAAGTAAATAATTAATTATGATTTTTTATTACAAATTTTTAAAAATATAGAAACTCATATGTCTAACCACCTTAACTTGGTCAAAACTTCATTTCAATTTTTCTTTTTAATCCTATAGAATGCAAAGCATAGAATGTGACTATTTTGGATTCAAAAAATGTGATACCATTTGAAAGCTATAGATGTTTTTCAATCAGCCTATCAATCAGGGATTTAGTCATAATTCAAATAGAAAATGATTAATAATTATTTATTAAATTCAAAGTAAAATATAATTTATATTGGTGGAAAGTTGAGAATCTCCTTTAAAAACTCTTTTTGTTTCATCAATTTTGGGTAACAAAAAATTGTCAGCCACATGGGTCATCATATCACTCAGATATCGCCACTTTTTGGTCCATCATGATCTTGCACATACCTAGCAAAATGATAAATCAATTAAAAAATTATAGCCTTGTCAATAAATGCCTTAAACAGAGTGTTCAACATAGGCCTAAAATATGCATATTGAATCCTTGATTTCATAACTTTGTTCAAAGTTTAAGAAAGGTGATCATATGCTCAGATTATAGAATGAAGTTGATATTAAAAAATGAAGGCTATCAATACTAACCAAACTAAAACAACATTATGAACAAAAAATTTCTGGAAACCAAGCCCAAGAATGCCATCAAACTTAATTAAATGATAAAAATGTCAACCTTGGTTCATGTGTTGTCTGAGTAAAGACCTACACCATGGAAGAATCCATTTATACATTAATTCCAAATTAATTTGATGAGAAAAGATCTTTGATATCCAACTGGGAAGCCTTAACATCCAAACATTACTAACTTGATGTTTCACAACAAGTTTCCCAACTATGACATCATCTTTACTTAAGAAACTGGATATTGATCCACTGCCATATTGAATCTCATAGGATTCTCCTTCGCAAACAAAAAATGATATATATTAATTTCCTACCAACTTCCTTAATATCCCATGGAAGTAGACTAAACTAAGTGAGGTTGAGGGTTTGAAGTAGAGTACCACCTTCTTGGGATGTGCTTGACTTTGATGACTCATCTTCTTTTTATGTGTTTGACTTTGATGACTTGTATCTTGAATGAAAATAGCAAGCTAGATGCACTGTAAAATCATTGTTACTCATTGTTACAAAAATAACCACAAAATCCTCTTTAATTAAAATAATCCTTCTACATATTTCAATTAATTTCTAATAGAGATATTTTCACTAGATCCAAACAACCATCAATATATTTACCATATATAGTTTCCCAAAATTTAGAATTTGAATGTAATGAAACTAACCATAATTACCAAAGATTTGACACCAAAATGTAGTAAAAAATGAATTGTTTGAAAAAATTCCTAGAGAGATGTCATCTCATGGAATGAAATGATATGATTTCAAAATGTGCACAAAATGGATTTTTCAAGGAAGCTCTCAAAAACTTTGAATACATGAAGCACTCTAGAACACTCACATTGTAAGATTTTCTTGTGTTCTAGTGCATGCAGTCATGCAAGTTTAGGGGATGAGGGTTGCACATACTTCACATGTCTATAACCCTTATTGCATTATATATATAGTTGATCATTAGGTGTGCATGGTTGACCTTCGTGCTCATGTTGGCTATCTTGAGGACACCCTAACAATTATTACTAAGATGCCAGTTAAACAATTGGTTCATGTGGATCATATATGAATATAGGATGAGTATTCCAACAACACTTCTTTTTTAGTTATATCCTAAAAATGTTGCAACTTATGTTCTTCTCTAAAACATCTGTGTAGAAGTGGGTAGGTGTGGGGAGGTTCAAATAGTAAGGAGATTGATGAAAGATAGAGGAATTAAAAAGATACCTACATGTAGATGGATTGAAGGGCATAAATAGGTACATGTTTTTTGTGTAGGAGACAGATCACTTCCACAAAAATGGGAGATCTATGAAAAATTGGAGAAATTGGCTTGGAAAATGAAGGTAGTAGGGTATTTCCAGATTCAAGAATTTTACTCGATGTTGTGGAATAGAAGAAAAAAGAATCATTTATCTGCCACCATAGTGAAAAGTTAGAAATTGCATTTTGTTTGTTAATCATTGCCATTGGTACAACTATTAGAGTTTTTAAGAATCTTTGAGTATGTTCTGATTTTTACAGTACATCTAAATTCATCTCCAATATTGTTGCAAGAGAAATTGTTCAAAGAGATGTGAATCATTTCCATCATTTTAAATAGAGACAATGTTCTTGTGGAGAATATTGGTGATGCTAAATGAAAAAATCTAAAAATAGGCTTACACTCTAATAATGTGCACTACATCAAATATCCAGTAATAATCAAGGGACATCCATCAAAGCATAAAAATAGGGATATTTTTTTTTATATGTTGTAGTTACAAGTGCCCTGCTAGACACACATGAATATGTGGAAGCAATATACACAAGGCAAGAAAACTGTTTCAAAAAATGCATCAAAGAAATGTAATATTTCTTTTTATAGTTTAACCACAATACCACTTTGTTTTGACATGAACCTTGTTGTGATGGGGGATGTTACTGCTACACTGCACCGTTATTGCTTGTACTTCATGGTAATGCAAGATGTTACCACTACACCACACCGTTATTGCTTAGCCCACAATAATTTGATTTTTTACTGCTACACCACTTCATGTCTTCTTGCCTCTTGTGAAGATGCGGGAGAAGTATTTGAGTTACCACCATAACACACATTTATTTCTCAGCCTTCATGGTAATGTAGGATGTTACCACTACACCACATCATGTCTTCTTGGCTCTTGCAATATGGCAGTATTATGAAACTTGTCACAACCATCTACTACCTTGAAAAAATAGTCTTAGGAAAGTATCCTATAGGGATGACAATCCCAAGAAATGGATATTGTTACACCAATAAATAGTTAACTAGAAACCATGAATTTTCAATGCATAATGGAGAATATATAGAGAGTTAAGTCAATGAGCAAACATCCTTGGAGAATTTTCATCAAAAGTATGACAATCTAAGAGTTCATAGTAGAAAATCATATACCCTCAAAGACCTAATGGTCATAATAAACCTAGTGATAGCTTTTAGTCATAAGAATAAAGTCATAAGAGAATATATTGAAGAGCATGAAAATACACTAAGATGGAAGGGAAGTTGGTAGAGTTGAAGAATCAAACTTGTAGTGAGAAGGTAGGGAGAACAATGTAATTTATAGTCGAGAGCATCATGGAAATTTCTTAGGTGACTATATTTGGGCAAGGAGAGAACTTAGTGACAACATTACCATCAAAATAATAAGGATCCTCAAAACCCTACCAAACCCTAAGGCTTTTTCCATCACCTTGTAGAGATCTCAAACATGCATGAAAATATTTCATAGAGACTAAAATCATCTCTATTTGTGATGATCACAAAAGGTAACAAAAAGTAAAAAGAAAAATATTTACAAGTGATGAAAAGAAGTACATGGAAAATATAGTATGTTGAATTTATTTTAAAAAAAAAACTTAACCATTAACTATCCAATACAATCTTACAATATATAAATATTCAATGAAATATTATGATTAAAAAATGATAATTTTAATGGTTATCTTAAGGTAGACAAAAAAAATTGTGCAAGTGAAAAATAACACCCTTAGATTATTTTGAACAAAAACTATTTTCATTTACATTGTTTTCAAGCAACAGTTTTTTAGATCCATCCAACTATACAAAAATCAAATCAAATCTGTAATGATCTCAAAGATTTGAAGGTTTAAAAATATGATATTTTTAGATCTATTCTTGGGTGTATCCTGCAAACTTCATCATAGAAGGATGGGTCATCACCTCATTTAGACCTATATGTGGAACTTGTTAGTGTAATAATTATTTAATTACACTTGCATAACTTTACTTAGGTTGAGCTAATTTTAGGTCAACATTAGGGTTGCATACTTTGCTTATATAAAGCAAATCATCTCATTGTAACATTGAATTCTTGGATAATAATATTTTGCACATTACATGCAAAGCTCTGCTTTTTTGATGTTTTCTCTTTTGTGGAAGGTTTTTAGGTTTGCATGTCTGATATAGGGTTTCTAACATGGTATCAGAGCCTTGACATGCAGCCCCTTCTCAAATTCTAGAGAAAACCATTGTAGAGTTCGTTTAGGGTTCCTCGAGGATTTTATGCCTTGAGTTCATTTTTGCAGCATGTCATATCATTGTAGGGGGGTTTTGTCCCACTAGGTTTTCCTCCTCTACCTCTTTCTTGCATTTGTAAATGGGTACCTGATCAGGCCTAGTTGTCGAGACCCATCTTTGCTTGCATGCATCTTATTCTAGTGTTTTAGCTTCTTCCTAAGTTAATCTTAAGGGGGGGTGTTAGAGTAATAATTTATTACGCTTAATTAATTATATCATACTGGTTAATTAATTAAGTCACTTATTCCTCTAGTTGCTTAAGCTAAACTTAGGCACATTAATAATTGATTAATTATTAAGTGTGCACACTAGGGTTTCATTTAGGGTTTCCCTTTTAGGGTTTCTTGATCTCCTTCATAAGGATTGATCTCTTTGTAATAACAGAGATTCTCATAATGCATTTTACACTTTGAGGTTTGCAGAACATCTTGTTGGTTTTGCATGTCTTTTGACTCAGTGATCCTTTTTTCGCCATTCTTACGGCATTGGAAAGCTGGTTCACTCCTCTACATAGATCTAAGGTCTATTTTCATTTTATATTTATGCATGTTATGTATTCTCTCCTTTTTCAATCATTGGGGATTGTAATAAATGAACTAATATAAAGTTCCATTGGGGGGGTTTCTTGCATAATAATCTTCATCATGTTTTGATGGAAACTCACATGGGTTGTAATCTGGTTTCTTAGTTTCTTTTGGCCATATTTTGTCTTAGTTTGACACATACCAGATTCATTTTGGTTCACACTTTAGATTGAGAGCCTATGGTTAGTGATCCGAATCGGATCCATCTCAATTTGAAGGCCACTAAATTTGTGGTTATTGTTCCTAAGTCTGTATGGTAATTTTTCCCATGGAAGATTTTTAGTCTTAGTTTGGCATCGGTATCGAGATTCATGGCTTCCAGATTCTGTCATCATCATATCATCTACTGTTGCTCTATGGATTCCAAGGTTGTTCCAGTTTGGTGTTTCCGAGTGTTCCGTGGTATCAGGTCTGCTGTCACATTATGATGATTCTGATATGGTTTCTTGTAGATAGAAGTATCTTTCCTTGCTTTCCAGATTGTGGTTCCAGTGTTACTCCATAGTAAAGTTATGCAAAATAGGCCTAACAAATGTTGGAAGAAACAACCCTGTAAACACACAAAAGGAAAAGCTAAATCAGTAGAAATTTACTAATTTTAATTCAACTTCTCTATAATAATTTTAGTTACTTGATTCTATTTTACTTTAAAGATTTATAATATGGAGTTTAGCTATTCAAATTGCTTAAATACTTTTAATTTATAAAACTAATAAATAGGCTTTAACGATTCAAAAAAAATCCACTTCTAAAATTTTAAATATCTTTACTGTATCTATTTACCATTGTTAGAGAGTTGCAAATTGTGAATTGTCCTCTATCTTATAGGACTGAGAAAGGAAGAACACTATCAAATAGTGATTGAATCATAAAAAATAGTCCAAAAATAATGAAAGTTACTGTCAAATGGTGAAAAATATATATCCTCTTAGTCATTTGCACATGGTGATTGAGAAAATGGTGAGTAAGAAGTAAAAGAGAACTGGGTCATAGCATTGCAAAATGGTCATGAGTTATGAAAGGAAATTCACTGCTCTTTTGATCACAAAGGAGATCAAGATAGTAACCAACATAATGATGTGCAAAAAGAATGTTCATGGAGTGAAAACTTCCTTAGAAAGCAATTACCACAATAGAGTTTGAAAGGAATTGCATCTTCTATTTTATGTTGATATGGATATGTGCTAGTCTATAGTTAATTATTGTATCATAACAGATAGGCTAAATAATTCATCATGTACCATTGTTTTAAATTTTAAAATGCTATACCTTATTGTAGAAGCAAATCATAGGGGGAGTCTATACATAAGACATCATTGTCTCAAATTCAAAATTGCTAGCTCTTTCACAATTCTTTGCTTCATTTATTTGATCTAAGAGAACCTGTTGTATAGAAGATGCTCTCAAAATCACAATAAAATATTTTATTCTAGGATGACTGTTTAAAATATTTCCCATCATAAAAATGAACAAAAGCATCAGTCATTAACTTGAACTTTGCAAGATTTTCATCAAATTCTACTTTTCCACTCTCTTTTCCATTCTAAATTTTATTCCCAATTTCATCCATGAAGAACTTCCTCAACCTATTGATCTTATTGTTAGCCATAACTTTACTAGGTTTCAAGGATAGCTTTGATTTTTTACCCAAGCAACAATTGAAAAAATTCAGCCTAATTCTGGTAAGGCCGAATTTGGTCAATTGTTGCTTGGGTAAAACTATAAGCTATCCTCCACACCTGGTAAATTTATGGCTAACAGCAGGATCTACAAGCTCAAGAAGTTCTTCATGGATGAAATTGGGAATAAAATTCAGAATGGAAAAGAGAGTGGAAAAGTAGAATTTGGTGAAACTCTTGCAAAGTTCAGGTTAATGACTGATGCTTTTTTTCATTTTTATGATGGCAAAGATTCTAAATAGTCATCCTGGAATAAAGTATTTTACTATGATTTTGAGAGAATCTTCTATACAAAAGGTTGTTTTAGATCAAATAAATGAAGCAAAAAATTGTAAAGGAGCCATCAGTTTTGAATTTGAAACAATAGTGTCTTATGTACAAACTCCCCCTATGATTTTCTCCTAGAATAAAGTATAGCAATTTAAAATTACAAAAAATGCTACATGAACAACTATTTAGCCTATTTTTATGCTACAATAATTAACCACAAGCTAGAACATATTCATATCATCATAAAATAGTAAGTGCAATCACCTCAAACTTTTTTGTACCTAAGAATGAAAGTACCTAAGCTTCAAGTGTTTCTAGATGAAACCTATATTGGAAAAGTGTAGTCTCCATCTAAAGGAATCATCTTCAGAGCTCTTCCCTGAAATGAGGATTGAAAAAGTTAGAAGGAAAGGAATACCATAATTCTAAAGTAACAATGTGTATCAATCCAAATGTCAAAAAGTATAATTAAAAAGATAAATCCTTACAATTGGACCTCAAATTGGACCAAGAATATTTATGATTTTATCTTTAGAATGTAGGAAATTTCTCTGTCAGAGCTTCATGACCTCAAATTGGATCTCAAATTTGACCAATAAAATTTATGATTTTATCTTTAGAATGTATGAAATTCCTCTATCAGATATTAAAGATCTTAGGTTGGATGTGAAATTGGGCTAGCAGATTTATGATTTTATCTTTACAATAAAAGAACTTCCACTATCAGATATTCAAAAATTCCAAGACCTAGGTTCTTCCAAGAAAAATCACCCAAAAGTCTCTTAGGCCAACTGACAATACTCTCCAACCTGGTTATGTCACTAATACCAATCCAAGTTTTCCTAAACCATCCATGCCTAAATGTTGCATCACAAACTATTCTTCTTGCAAATAAAAATTCCACATATTAACACCTTCTAAATAAAACATTTAATCATCATAAAACTATAATTAATAAACCATTTCAATTTCAAAAAGAATCTGATATCATTTACTTTCAAAACAAAAGTTGTATAAATTAAAAAAAAATACATGAAGCCTCCTAAATGTAGCTTAAATAAAGTTTATAGGATGGGTTTCAACATAAGAAGCTTTATACTATAGCTCTCAATGAACGTATTATTAGTAGAAAAAAAATTCTTCACACTTGAAGTAATGCAGTCAAACATTTATTCCAAAATTATGCTAGGAGTTAACTAAAAGTGATTACTTCTTGTTGCAATAAAGAGCCTATAACTTTGTTTGCTTTGCAAAGTGGTTGTGTTATATCAATTATGTAGTGCATTCAAGCACAACCCATGTTTAATGGGCTATTCTAGAGAGTTTCTAAACCTTATGAATGTTACCTAAAAATGTACAACTTAAACAACAAACCAAGTTTGTTACATACTTGAATGCAATCTTGGGTTACCAAAAACTATAATAATGTGATTTGCTAATAACCATTATGAAAATTATTAAAGAAAAACCCATGCTATATAGGATACATTTCCCTGATCAGGTTTACATACCTTAATAATCAAACACAAGCTTCCAACACACTCTAGGATACAATCCAAGATCGTACCACAACCTTGTCAAGACAACTACTTTTCTGACCCAATATTTAAGGTTGTTTTTAATACCAACATAAGCATTGGTAAGAGAATGACTAGGGTACAAACCCTAGGCCTCCATAGAAACATAAACCATAACTCTAGCGGATTAGTGAGGTTGCAAAAGCCTTAAGATTGAGACATTATAGCCAATATCAAAATCTTTCAATCTAAATATTGTAGCCAACAACAAGCACACTATGTAGCTCAATGATATTTTTAAATGCAATATATGGTAAGAATAATGAGTCACTTGAGGTGTGAAAATAAAAAAGAGGTTGAGTGGTGACAAGATAATAAAGCTCAAACCTTGCATAGTAGAGTGGAGATTTTAATAGTGAGTTTCCTTACCCCCTTGTTGACCTTAAGGATTTTTCAAATCCTATTGGAAGTGTTAGACAAGGCAAATTCATTTAGAGAATGATTGTCCAAATGAAGTAATAGTGGTAATCATAGGTTCAATGTTTCTTCTTAGCCATTGTGTAATGGAGGTAGTGGATTGCATGTTTGAGTAGTGCTTTGAGACTCATCAAAGATGGGGGAATAGTGAATAATACCTTGTGGATTGTGAAGTAGTGAAAATAAGGTTGAAGGATCTAAAGACCAACAATACCGTGAAACAATGAGTCCCCTATAGTAAGTAAGTAGGTAGTTTATAGGGAATAGTTTGATTTTATAGAAGGATTCTCATGAAAGGAATATTCAAGTGATAGTGAGTGAGTTGTTTGAGATTGCAGCTAAGGGTGCAATATCTAGTCTTAAAGGAAGTTAGGAAAGTAGTAATGTGCAAGAAAATCAAATTGTAGATAGAAAATAATTCACAATGTTATCTTGCATAATGCCTTGAGTTTGAAGATAAAAATCTCATTATATCTTGATGAGAGAAGTGACCTTAATGGTCAATCATTGGAAACCATAATTTTGAAACATGCTATTGTGCTTATGGAGGAAGCATTTTAAGCAAGGTAGTGAGTGGTGGTTTGGGACAATGGCAGGTATTAAGGACTTGCTTTATATGCATACTATGCAGTCTAGCTTAAGAAATTGTTCTTAGAAGAGATTGATGGTGGATTATGGAACTGAAGGGTTACTATGATAAGGATTAAAGCAAAGACTAAGATCTATTTAAAAGGCATTTTCATGAAGATATTAAATATGTCACATGCAAAACCCTAGAAACTGGAGTAATGAATATAGTGCTAAAGAGGATAGTCTGTTGGGGAAGATTTAGGAGATCTCCACATTATCTAATCATAGGCAAATACATCATTTGTTTATTTTTTTAAATTAAAAGAAATCATTCTAAATGATATATAGGATACCTTGATACTTCAAAAGCATTTGATTTATTTTTTTAAATTAAAAGAAATCATTATAAACCCTATATAGGATACATTGATACTTCAAAAGCATTTGATTTATTTTTTAAAATTAAAAGAAATAATTCTAAACCCTATATAGGATACATTGATACTTCAAAATCATTTGAAGGAATTTGATATTATGCAAATATATGTCAATTAAATACCTAGATTACAAATAGTAGCATTAACAATGTAACCCTTGTTGAGCAGAGCACGAATGAGATAAGCAACAATGAATCTTATGCCTCTTGTTATGCACATATCCATACCATTCTCTATCATTCTTTACTGAAACTTGGTAGGCTAGGCCTGAAAATAAGGTTTTGACGAAGGTTTTAGAGTATATTTATTAAAGTGAAAACTCCATTTTGGTTGGCTATGCCTAAAAATAAGATTTCAACAAAAGTTTTAGAGTATGTTTATTAAATTTTTAGAGTGTTTTGATGGGCTATATTCTTGATTCCTTAAATGATTTATTCAAATGGATTGTGACTAAATAAATTACTAAATATTTAGTCATTTTTATTTGTGTAACTAAATATTTTTTAGTCAACGACCAAATTAGTCCTTTATTTACTCATTTATGAGTTGCAAACAATTAGTAGAATTTAGTCATTTTTAGTTGTGACTAAAAGTCTTAGTCACCTAGTCATTTATTTGCCAAATTCTACTAGTGAGAAGAGAAAAAGAAAGAACCCTTTGGTGAAGAAGAGAAAGAAGAGAGAAAATATGAGTCTAAAGTTGGAAAGAATGAACAAGTTTCTCAAAATACCATGGAACAACTAAAGTCCTACGAGGAATCCTTCAACATACCACTCAAGGGTTGTTTGAAAAAAAAGAAAAGAATCCCATCGACCTATCTTCCCTAATTGCTACAACTCCCAATATGCCAAGGTAGTGTGGATCTCAAAATAATTCCACCAGTTCAAAGATTAGAGCCAAGATATACCTTGCCTCCAAAAGGAAAGAAATTCTAGAGACACACCCAAAGGGAATGGAATTGATCAATGATGCAATCAAAATCCCCTAGGAAGATACCTCTAATACATTTATATGACACTCTTTCTCCTATTGAACTCCAATATTAAAATGAAGACTAAAAAAGAGACACAATCAAGAATTGTAGAAAGAGGTTACTTGATCTACAAGATAAATACAGATTCATGTATGAAAAATTAGGAAAGTGTATAACTAATGTGCAAGAATGTGAAGAGGAAGCTATTTTTTTTTTGTATTGTATGAGATGGCCAGATGCTACCCAAGGAACTAAGGATTCAATGGATTCTATTGTCACAAATAACCAAATCCATCGTAGCCTGTGACCCAACCCGTGACAAAGATTATACCTTGTGGACTGGATCACAAACTTACAAAATAATTTTTCACATTGAAAAATTAGAAGGAAGACACAATAAGAAGATTTGGTCAGCTTGGGGGATTGGTAAAAGCCAAGCATATTCTGATGTTAGGTGCTCTAGTAGATGCTGAGAAATTTTCAAAGATAAATCTACATCTCCTCACTCCAAAAGAAGTAGAGGAAAATATTTTTGAGTTGGACTCAATGTACAAATTACTTAAAACAACCAAGAAGACTTGGGATGAAGGAAAGCCTACTTAGGAAGCAGTTCTCAAGGAGCTTGAAAAAGCCTAATCCTCTGATTAATCTATTCTTCACTTGCACACTCTTCTATACATAAGGGTGTAATATTTTTATTAGATAACTCTCTTAGGGGTATTAGGGGGAGTTAGATCACTTCAATTGTTTATATATGTGTGTGTGTGTGTGTATCAAGTTTTTGGTTGCACACCCTTTGTCCTTGATGTCAAAGGGGAAGATAACAAAGGTTAAGGGGGAGATGGTGATTGCTTTTGTAGATCATGTCTTAAGTTGTTTTGGCACATGTTGTCATCGATGACAAAGGGGGATATTATTGGAAGAATGAAGAAGGAACTCATTTTATGTATTTTAATTGATCCTAACATTCTTTGGTTAACATTCTATCTACTATAGTCAACAAATTGAAGTCACTCTAATCTTGTAGTTTGGTCGGCAATTTCACATATGATAAGATCGACCTACATGGTTTTAATATGTTGTTCCTAGCTATTATGTTCATCTATGAGTAAGTTTCTAGATGCTTTGGATTTACAAGTTGAGATTTGTAAATGACATAATTTTCACATTTTGTTTTATCATTATTCATTGAAATAGAAATGTGTAATTTGGTCCGCATTTCTCTGATGTTTGGAATTAGTCTTTACAATTTCTCGATATTATGTACAAGTGTTAGTATATTCTATATTCCATATGGAGCATGATTTTATGTTCATATGGTTCATAAATAATTTCTCAGTTAGGTTATTTTGTGATTAAGTCTATTTTTGGGCTGACCTAATCCTTTTTTTTTAATAAGAATGATCTATGGCGGTTATGGTGATCCAATTTTGGTTCGTGCTGACCTAGATAGAGTGTTGCATGTTTAGGTGAGCATGATGATGAATCTTGATTCAAATATGAATATGACAAAGACAAATTTGAATTAAAGTAGGGCTACACTTAATTAGACCAACCTAATTAGTGTATGTAGATGTATTAGGTATAAATATATGATGAGTAGCATGAGATAATATATGTATGTGTGCAATACGAATGATTTTAGTCATTACATAGTAAAGTTTTATTTTTTTAATCAGAGCTTCAAAGGAACTGAATTCAACACAACGAAGGCTCATTTTGTATCTGTTCACATCTTGACAGTGAGCCACTTTCTATTTTTTAATAATTTCATGTTGTGAGCCTTATATGAATAGTGTATCCTAGTAATGAGCCCGTATAATATCTTATAACCAATTATAATATATTTTGAGTTAATCCTTATCGTGGTTTTTCCCATTTTATGTTTTCCACATAAAAATATTGGTGTCTATGTGATATGATATGTATTGATTCCTTCATTCTTTCATTTATTATTGTAGTTGGTTGGGTACTAATTAATGGATGGTTCGTGATCAATTTATTTAATAGTATATGGATTCATCCCCCCTCTCTGTATACCATGTGTTCAACACTCTTCTCCTTCTTCTGGAGTGCTAGGTGTTGGATTCATCTTTGTAGCTTTAGTAGCAATCAAAAAGGCATTGGAGACAAATGCAAATTTTTCATTCACCAAGTCCCTTTTCTCTGCAAACTGTAAAATGACATTCTCCCTTTGTGTGTGTAGCTAGAAGAACTTCTTATGAAAAAACCCAATTATATTCCTTGTGTTACTAGCTAGACCAAGTGTTGAATCATAGGTATTGGAGGCTTTATTGATTTCAGAATCAATGGTGTCCATCTCATTCTTGATGCTCTATGTGGCTTTGGGCCACTTCATGCCATATTGGTAAAGAGACTTTGCCTCATCTATGTTGGTGTTTTTTCCCACATAGAGATTGCAGTTCTCTAAGATGTAGCCAACCCTTATTATAGATGGCTGCAAAGGCTAGTTGCCAACTAATGAGAGTCAGTTATGGACTGAACTCTCCTACATTTTTGGCTCTATAGGACCAAGGTGGGTAAACCTAAATGTGTTCATGAGAGTTCTCCATGACTAGCAAGAACACTTCCTGTATACAGATAAAAATTCCTACACACTCAAGGGAATAGGCATTATTCTTGTTAATGGCAGACCGATGAGTAATGACAGGCACCAAAGAGTAACAGAACTGACCAATTTAATAAAAGAATTACTGCCTGAAGGAAGACAAGGTTTAATATGTGTTTGTGTTTAGCATTTAGATCACCATGCTTAGAACTATAGTCTTATACAAAAGAGAAAGGTTACAAACATTATTCAGTTCCTCATCCATTGGGCTACGAAGTCATACAAAGCCTAGTTCTGATACTGTGAACTTATCTTCATGTAGCCTTACTACCGTGAGATATTTCAGTATATTAAAACATCACTTCTTAGCTAATCTTGAGTACATTCAACCATGAACATGTAATTTAACTATTCAGGTATTTGATTAACTCATTAAGTTAAAGCAAGAATACTAATTACACTTTCAATTAACCATTGAAACTAAAGGGAAAAACCATTGATAAATCTCTTCATAATCCATGGCACACACATAGGAGAGTAAACCATCATAATTTTTATAGATTTATTTTGATATCAATAATTAAAAAGCATAGCATACTAATCCCTATATAAATCCCCACCCAGGATGACTTCTTGAACAATGTTCACAAAATTTCAGCACTTAAAACTAACTGTACAAACTTCAAAGCTTCAGACCCAAACTTTCTGACCATCAATGAACCATGAAATCTCCTATATTATGAGGAAAGCAACAAGCATTAGGCTACATTGTTTACATCAAAATTTAATTTCAAAATGAAATTTGAATTCACATTCCTAATCATTTGATGACATCGCTTATGATCATAGCAATCAAAAATGGTTACAGAGTAACCAGCTAGAAAGCAAAATTTCATGCAAAGCACACACACATCCACATCCACATGATGAAGCTGCAGGAAAAGAAAAGTTTAACACACCCACCACTAGTAACCTTTAAGAAAACACACGGCCCTGGTACAGGTGACCGCTTCGGCTCCATGCCTAAGATAGCGATGGAGCCACCTTCCCACCTCCAGCCTTATCAGCACAACCCCAAATAACTAGACCTAGTGCCAATGTAGTTAAAGGTTCAATTGCTAGGACTTCCTCATTAGCTCCCATAAGCTCTGTCAAAGAGGCCAAGTAACACTGATAATTAGAATCAGTTTCAGATTCGTTATCATCAGAATCAGAAATGAGCATGGGGGAAGAGCAGTGTATTGGCTTCTTACCAATACTCCTAGTAGTATGCCTAGGAGCCATGGGAGTAATTGGCTTCTTCTTGGCTGGCGATTTTTGGGCCCCTAACCTCAAACTTCTACGTTCAACTGATTTATCCATAGAAAAAAAGAAGCCCTGCAACACACTCAAGAACAAGATATCTTGTGCCAAAAGACAAGAAAATGCAATGCTAATCACAAGTAACTTGGTCAGCATTTATAGAATGTCCTAGTGTGTAGGATGTAATTTCTTGAAATCAATTCAAGTGCTCGAACAATTAGTTGCCAATACAACGATGAATGCTTTCAGCAAGATGGTACTATTTGCACACCAGAAAAATCAGGAGGAGATCCTCTAAAAAATCCATGCCACCAATAACACCAATGACACTAAATCAGTGCTCACCACACAGATGAATCACACACCCCTTCATTGAATTTGAACCATCAGATGCAGAAAACACCTAGGGACCCACAGGGTTGAGATCAAGTCAATGAGTATTGACCCTCCACCTTAGCGCCTAGGAAAAGATATCCAATCAAAACCGACCAAGATAGGAGGCTTGAACCAGATGGCGGGACCCACACAACCCTCATGATCAAAGAAGAAAAACCATGTGTCATCACCTCGTAGACTTCACTGTACCTTCAAGAATATTTACTCCAATTGTGTAGGGTGTGCGAGAAGTCATAATTAACCCCATTATTAAAGGCTATCACTAGTGAAAGAGATGACCATACATCACCGCCAATGCCTCAGGAAGAACAACCATGCACCTACTCATGCTGAGTGGCCGCATCTCATAAACCTCACACCACTTTGGTGATGTCAGCAGGAAAACCTGGAAGGTTGGTGAGAAACGGCCCAGATCAAAACCTGCGATTAGGCGGCCAGCTCGAATTCGGATGAAGTGTTCAGGTGGGACTAGCCAATGAAACCTTCGGCGGTATAAAACTTTAAACCGTCTTGATAGAAAAAATTGGCCAGTTAGGTGAAAGGGGCCAGTAAAGACGTAACCCGAGGGGGATAAAGCCCCACTTAAACAACTAGTTACCCTTAGCAGTAGGTCACCACTAAAACATAACAAGAGGGTTTCATTATTTGGTAATTAAGATCACCACGGGTAACTTTGAAACCCCAAAACCCCAGCTCAATTCACTTAGAAAATTGAAGTCCCATCAATCTACACAAATCTATACATCCTTCAATTTCTGTTGAAACTTTTTATCTGCAAGAGCATATTTCACTATGATTTCCATCATCTTTTTATCATTCATTTTCTTTTCAATTTCTTTCTCCACTTCGCCTCTAAGACAAGATGCATATTACTTTTAAAAGAATCAATTAAAAGGTTTAGGTTTTCCATACTATAAAGTGATGTGTAAATTTTCGCACTAGGTATGGCCTCTTGTAATGCCTTTATTGCTTCTTTCATCAACTCTTTTCTCTTTTGATGCATTCAAATCATCTCCTTCCAGGCGGATGTAGGAAATGAATCTCCCAATTGTATCTTTTGGAGGAGGGAAATCTTGTCTAGATCTATATTTCCTTGTTACATTGGTAGTTGTAGCAATTGTGAAGAAACAATAGGTTGGAACTTGAGTTGCATACTCAATATATTCTTCAAGGAATCTCTGGAGGAGACTAAGTATTCAAAACATTATTTTTAGTCTCTACAAATTTCTCTTTCACTTCCTTTTCCTTTCCCATTTTGAAGACTGCATGTGTTTCTTCTTTTGTTGCATTTTTTGAGGTATCTTCTTCCTTATATTCATCTCCCCTCTCAACATTATCTTGTTCATCTTCCTTCTTTACATCACAAGTCTCCTCTTTAGCATCTTCATTCACATTTTCTCCTTCTATATATTGGTTTTAGTTTTCTTAAGGAGGAGTGTCAAGTTTGTCTTGAGAAATTTCAACATTTTCTTCATGTACAAGAGGAAGAAAATTATCTTCCTTTGTTGTTTCTTATCCTGTGATATTCACTCCTTCACCATTTTTCTCCACTTCCTCATCTTTTTTTTTCAATTATTCTATTACTAAAGAGACATTGTCCTAAACATATTCTTCTTCTACTACAAGCTCATGTTGAGAATCAATGTTCTAAGCTCCTTCACTTGTAGTAACTCCTAGAGAAGTGTTATCTGAAATCATATCATATTTCAGTGCAATGTCAAAAAATTTATCAGCTGTCTCCTTTTGTAGCTTCTCAAATTCATTCTTGTCTCTACCCATAAGGTTAGCTACCCTTTGCTTCAGTCTGAATTTTGTGTAGTATAAATCAGCTAGTGTGACTCTATTTTCCTTAGCCATAGAAGCACCAATTTTCTCCAATGCATATTCCTTTATCTTTTCTTCTTCTTTAATTGCTTCCTTTTTATGTTCTTTTCAATATTTTTCATATCAACTTCTAAGACAATGATCTACTTAATTTTAGCCTCAACAATGGTGGACTTTTCCACCTCATTTATTTCACTATATAGGGTTGTAGTCTCTCCTAATATCTTATACTACAAATGTTTTTTGAAAAATGCTTCTGATTTCATCAAAGAGTGAGGTCTTATCAGCTCTATTTGTTTTTTCTCTTTTCTCTCATCTAGAGTTTTCTTCTGGTGTTTTTTTGTTCTCTTGTTCTTTGATGACATGTTCTTTGTGGCTTCTTTCATCTTCTTTCTCATGTGAACTAATTTTCTTTTCTTTTCTTCCTCTATCTCTTCTTTGTTGTCTATGTCAATAACATCAAATCACTTTCTTTTGACACTAGCTTCACCTTGTGAAGCTTCAATTCTCCTTTTATACAACAAATGTGGTCCTTCTTCCTCTTCTTCTTCTTCTTCTACATTCACACTTATATTTTTTCTCTAAAATCCTTTTTTGTCTCTTCTTGGAAAGAGTTGCAAGTGGTGTTGTTGTAGTGGTTTTCATATTCTTAGCTCTTGTAGTATACACAACCAGAGAGGGTTTCTCTATAACCAAAGGAATAGCAATTGTTTTCTTCTTTTCTCTAATAGAGGGCATAGTCCTTGAAGAATTTTGTATAGAAAGAGGGGTGGTAGCTATCCTACCAGTTCTTCTTATGCTTCCTAAACCTTCTATAACACTTGATTATCCCTTAACCTTTTCTCTTGCATACTAAACTTTTCTTGAGATGACCATTTCCTTTGCATACTTTTAAACCATATTCTCTAAAAAATTTCTTTATTATTTGTGTCCTATTTTCCATGTGCACCTCCAAATACATTTCTTCATAGGTTACATACCTTTTCATAGTTGTATCTTTTGGAATCTTCAAAAAAATATTGAAGAAACTACTAATTTCTTGTTCATTGATTTTATATCCCAAGGCTAGAATCCACACTATCCTTGGTTCTACTACTTCCATTATACACTCATCTATTGATACTAGGAAAGTGATATCATTTAGATCTTTTTCAGCCATTTCCTAGGGAGTTTGACCCTTGCATTCATCGTCTTCTAAAAAACGATAAAGAAATTAGAAAGTGCCTCATCTTGTGCCTCCCCAACACCAAGTCCACTCATATAGTCTTTGATTTAATGAGCAATTGGCTCAACCATGTCACACTTTGAGTTCTAGGAAGCTGCTTTAGGAAGTACGAGAGTAAACACATAGCTAGGGTTCCATAATTAAATGAATACTTTTTCTCCTTTTCTTGCTTCAAATTCTCCATCAATTTTTGTGTTAACAACTCACAAAGATTATATTCACCACCTTTTTGAACCATTCATATGCCACATTGATTATGGTGGAAAATACAAAGTTTTCTCTCTTTGTGAAATGAATTTCATAACCAATCATCATTTTTACATATCTTATAGTTGGATTTCTATTGAGATTTATAGCTAAAGCTCTCTTATCATATCTTTCACCTATGAGTTCCATTACAACCTCATTCTTGATCAATTTAAATATAGGAACATTTTTTATGGAGCATAGAATTGTAACCTCTCTTCTCACCTCCTTTATTATCAATCCAGGCATGTTAGTCCAAATAAACTTATGAATTCTTCTTAGTGAAATCCTAAACCATTTATGATCAAAACAAAAAATTGGAAGCCATTGCCATACATCAAGCTTCTTTGCGACTAGGTTTTAGAATTCTAGTTTTAGGGAAAAATATTCTCTAGTAAGCTCATTTACCCATAAATCCCCTAGCTTAGTGTGATCATAATCTTCAATTTTTCCATGAATGTAAATCCTTATATCCTCTATCAACAAAAACCCATATGAAACAAGCAAAAAATAACCTAAAGGGTCATCTTCTACGAATTTATTCAATCTAGGTTGTGGGTTACATCAAAAACCTCAATAACCTTTGGTGTAGCCATTAAAAATTAATTCAAATTTCTTTTCATTTCTATGAAACTAGAGATTACAAAATATTGTAAATACCTTTCCTTCACTTTTTTTAGGGTTCACACACACCAAATCATAAATCATGTTTGATCACTCTCAAATTGTTTCTTTGCTACTCTGATCCTTCTCAAATGATTTTGTAAATGAATTTTCCTATGTGATCACTTTATGACACTTCAAAATTAACCTAATTTTGTATTAAATGCTTGAAAACAGTAAAGTTGACAACCCGTTATTTGTATGCACAATCAACTTCTTATGCTCTACAAACTTTTGAATCATCATACTTTCTTTTGCAACCTTCATGAATAGATCAAGCATGTCAATCTATATCACATATCTTTGTGTTGAGGCATCAACATCTTTTTTTTGGTAAGGGGAAAAATATTTCCATTAAAGATCCCCCTAATCCAAAGCTCTCAACTTAGTTACTGTACACATGTAAAATATACAATTTGTTCTGATGCAATGGATCCTGATTTACTAACACCATTTCATCCTAAATCATCTCCTTTGATAGTCATTTAATCAAATAAGTTGTATTTTATTAAATTCATCACTCTTCATCTCTTAATTAAATAAATCAATTTTATTTAATTAATTCCTAAAGTCATCTCATTTAAATTAAATAAATATTTATTTGGTTTAAATCCAACATCATCCCTCTTTAATTAAATAAATCAAATCTTTATTTAATTAAGTCTTTAATAATTTTCCTCTCATTTTGATTTAAATCAATCCTAAAATTTAAGTCAAAATGGTCAAATCACCTAATCTCTCATTAAATTGATCAAATTTTGATTAATTTAATCTCCATCACTAAGATCCTCCAGAGAACGCAACTTGCACAATAAATCAATTGCTTTGATTTATTTAATTGCCTATTTTCTCTCAACATGGAATAAAAGGGGAATATTCCCTCAAATTTGAATTCAAAATCCAAGTGGATCTATCCTTCCAACAAGGCATTCACTCCTCTTACATGTCCTTGTGCATTGAGCCAAGTGACATTAACTCCATTTCCTTCTCCCTCCAACATGTCACATTCAAATTTCAAATTTGAATCTCATAGCATTTATCATGCACATTGACCAAAATGTGCTGATTCCTCCTCCAATCACATGTGGACAAGTGGCCTCTTCTCATTGGTTGGTCTTTTATCCCACATTCATCCAAATCCCTCTTTCTTCTAATTTGGAAATCTATAAATGAGAGACTCTTCCTCTCATTCGATCATCCACAACTTAAGTAAACTTACTATACTCAACTTCATCCTCAAGCAACATCTAGTTTCATTTATTTCATCAAGATCTTAGCTAGGTTATTGCATGTTTTCTCAAGAACTCATCTTTCTCTTCATCAAAAAAGTGGATCAAATCATCAAACCTTACAAAGGAGTTGGGAAATGGCTAATTTCATACCTGCACAAACACAATAAACAAACACATAGTTAGGTTCATATGCAAGATAAAACAAGTATTCCCCATGAAATCCATCTACAATGTTCAAAATAGGAAAATATGAAGAACAACATGAAAGATAAATGAAATCCTAATTTAAACAAAGCAAACTCTTGATCCCATGGGGGAGTTGGTGCCAATTGGTGTGTCGAAATTGGCCACTTCCCAACTCCTTTGTTGCAAATGTTGATGATTTGATGAGTGATCCACCTTGATGAAGATTCAATAAAGTGCCATGATGAAAAATTTGCATAACCTAACTAAGAATTTGATGGAATGGATGAAACTAGATATGCTTGAGGATGAAGTTGAGTATAGTAAGTTTCCTCAAATTGTGGATGATCGAATGAGAGGAAGAGTCTCTCATTTATAGATTTCCAAATTGGAAGAAAGAGGGATTTGGATGAATGTGGGATAAATGACAAACCAATGAGAAAGGGCCATTTGTCCATATGTGATTAGAGGAGGAATGAGCACATTTTGGTCAATGTGCATGATAAATGCTATAAGATTCAAATTTGAAATTTGAATGTGACATGTTGGAGGGAGAAAGAAATGGAGTTAATGTCACTTGGCTCAACGCACAAGTACATATAAGAGGAGTGAATGCCTTGTTGGAAGTACAAATCCACATGGATTTTGAATTCAAATTTGATGGAATATTCCCCTTCTATTTGATGTTGAGAGAAAACAGGCAATTAAATAAATCAAAGTAATTGATTTATTGTGCAAGTTGCATTCTCTAGAGGATTTTAGTGATTGAGATTAAATTAATCAAGATTTGATCAATTTAATGAGAGATTAGATGATTTGACCATTTTGACTCAAATTTTAGGATTGATTTAAATCAAAATGAGAGGAAAATGATTAAAGACTTAATTAAATAAAGATTTGATTTATTTAATTAAAGAGGGATGATGTTGGATTTAAACCAAATAAATATTTATTTAATTTAAATGAGATAACTTTAGGAATTAATTAAATAAAATGATTTATTTAATTAAAAGGGGGATTACAAATTAATTAAATAAAATTGATTTATTTAATTAAGAGATGAAGAGTGATGAATTTAATCAAATACAGATTATTCAATTAAATGACTAGCAAAAGAGATTATTCAGGATGAAATGGTGTTAGTAAATTAGGATCCAGTGCATCAAATCGAATTGTATATTTTACATGTCTATAGTTACTAGAGGAAACATCTACATTAGATGGTGGTACAAGTTCATCCTTAACTTTTGTGTCTTCCTTCTTTCTATAAATCTTATCCATATCCTTCTTTGTTTCTATGTGATTAATTTTTTAGACTGGTTCATTCCTCTTTACTAGATTATCCTTCCTCATATTTTTTCTTTTGAAAACCTTAGAAATGTGTCCAAGCCTACTGTAATTGTAACATATGACATTCTTCTGAAAAATATTCCTTTCATTCATTTTAGATTTATATCAATTAGAATTATGCCCAAATCCATAACATGTATAACAGTAGCCTTTAAATTATTGAATCATTCTACCATTGTTCTAATCATTCATCATTTGACTTCTACACTCATTAGCTCTATTACCAAATTTCTTGCATGTAAAGCATTGGCCAACAAAGGATGGAACATTCTGATTCATTCTAATTCCACATTCCATTTTCTTATGTCCAAATTTATTACAAGAATAATAGAAATGATTACAATATGGGTACCTTTGTGCATTTGGTTATCTGACTTGTGATTTTCTAGCTTCATTCTTTTGATTTTGGATTCTCTTTCCATTGTTCTTCTTATATTCAATATTCTTTGGTTCATTGATCTTCTTTTCTACTTTTGAGCTTTCACCCTTTTCAAATCTTAAAACTTCTTCGTCTTTAGAGCCTTTCTCAATTGTAATCTTTTCATCAAGATTAATAGAACTCGTCTTGAATTTTTATTCATGACTCTTTTCTTTCTCTAGATATGATCTCTGATTTTACCACTTCTTGTTCAAGCCTTGTGCATTCCTTGGATCTCTTTTCACCATTGCATTCAATCATTCCTCAACTCTTTTCTTTCCTTCAGCTTGCAATTTTTGATCGGTGATAGTTTCATTTTCCAAGCTTCAATTGTTCATTAACTTCTTTATTTCTCAATAAATTTGTTGATTCTCTCTCTCAATTTTTTGATGCATTCATTTACTTGTTTGACATTTTCTTTCAGATATTTTTTTTCACCTTCAGTCCTCTCAAGATCTTCAAGAATAGCTTTGAGTTCGCCATCTTCACCCAGAATGCAATCTTCTTCTATGAATTATAAAATAGGATTCTCTTATAGAGGAGTGGGTAGTCTTCTAAGAACCTCATGTTCAACCTCCAAGCAATTAATCTTCTTCTAAGGTGCCAATCTTTGATACTAATTATTGAACACTTGGAATGTTGAGAGAGGACTAAATCAATATTATTTTAAACCATTTAAACATTTAAACATCTAATCACCAAATCATATTCAACCATAGTAATGAAAGAAATAATGAAACATTCAACAACATCACAAAACACATAAACATTGATATTTTTACATGGAAAATCAAAAATGGGAAAAACCATGGTGAGGATTAGTTCACAATAAATTATAAACTATTATAATATATTTATAGAAGTGCTCACTATACGTGGGCTCAATGCCCATTAAGAGAATAAGATATAAGAGATTTTGTGGCTCATATCCTAGATTGAACTAATACAATTGCATCTAACATATGCATGAGACATATTTCAAGTGAAGCTCAATAAATTGATTTTACACACTTCATCTAATTTTGATCTAACACTTTCCTTTCCTTTGCATTCACATCACTTTAATCTTCTACTCAACATTCACAAGTTAAAATCCGAATGGGTCTTCTCAATTTGTATCATTCACATCACTTACAAGTCTTAGATTCAACAAAACACTAAAACTGATCTAGCATATATATCTGCTTCAATTATAACATCAATTAGGTTGACCTAATTATATGTAACATACAATGTATAGAAGATATAATTTTTCAGCTCAAATATTTCCATACACACCTCACACCAAGATTTAAATCCTTTAAAAAATTTAAAATAGGTTAGCATGAATCAAAAATAGCTTCCACATAGCTCCACAATACTTATTTATCCTTCACATATCTTCACATCTATTAGGTCAGTTCCACAAAAGATGTAATGTGAAAATTCTTCAACTTTGTATCCACATTCAAACAAGTGGACTTGAAAATTCAATGCCAACTGGAATTAACACACTATTTCCATCTCTCAACATCTCCCCAAATCTGCAAAGTTAAAAACCTATACGTGGAGAAGTGGAGAATATCCTACTCATATGCACTAGATATAGGAAATGACTATAATTTACCAAGTCAAACTTCTCTTACTTATATGTCTCAAACCAAGAGCTAAAACATGATGAAAATATGGAATTAGATACTTGAGACACCCAACAATTTTTTTTTAGAAGTACAAAGTGAAAATTTCATTTGCAGACCAGTGTAGACTAAAAGACTAGAGCTCTATTGCAAAATATTAACAGAGTTGACACATAGTGAATTTTCCATCACAACCAACTTTACTAAATCAAACCATCTTACAAAAATGTCTTCCACAAACACTCCAAAACCTTTTTAGAACCAACTAAAATTGTCTGCAATGATTTGCACAATGATATCGACATTAAGATACAATATTGATATCACCATGACTCCACATCCAGATACAATGTTCACATTAATGAAAAATCCACAACACATAGTAATATATATCATGTGCTTATCCCTAATACTCATGTTGCCACCAATAGCATCAATGAAAAAATTCTCATTCTTCCAACAACAACTCCATTCTATTGTGGAGTCATCAGATTTGATAAATATATTTTTAACCCATGATTTCCACAAAAGTTTCTAAACTCATTGGAGGTGAACTCACCACCTCTATCAAAACATAAACACTTTATTTTAAAATCTATTTCATTCTCAACCATATATTTTAATGCCTTAAAGTTATCTAGAGCCTCTATTTTTTCTTTGAGAAAGGTCACACAAGTCATTCTAGAGTAATCATCAATTAATAACATAAAATACCAATCACCTTTAGGGATTTTTGTTCTAGTAGGTCCACATAGGTTTGTAAACACCAAATAAAATTGTCCTATGATAGAGAATTCCTTAGTTTTTAACCTCTTTGTTGGTTGCTTTCCAACTTGACATTATTTGCAAATTGCATTGATAGGCTTATTAATTCTTGGTAGATCTATCACAACATGAGTAGAGCTAATCTTCGCTAGGCTATCAAAATTGATGTGATCCATTCTTCTATGCCATAGAAAACTCTCCTAGATTTGAGCCATAAAATACTTGCAACTAGAACTTCTGAGTTGATAAACATTTTGTTTTGTGCTTTCTCTTATTGCAACCAAACTTCTAGAGCTTCCTTTTTTGATTTCACAACCACCATATTAAACTATCAGATTGAATCCTCTTCTACATATTTTTCCTACATTAAGAAGATTATGTTGAAGAACCTTGACATAAAGAACATCATTTGTCTTATGCTTGTCAACAAAACTAATTGAACCTTTTCTGCAAATTTGAGCATGTCTATCATCACCAAACATCATAAGACTACCATAAAAATTATCAAGTTTAACAAACTTACCTTTATCACCTATCATATGGTCTGAGCACCTGCTCTCAACTATCCAATAGTTTCTCTCCTCTTTTTTATGAAAAGTAGTCAACATAGTTCCTTCAATGTTGTGACCTTTTTTCAGAGAAATTTCCTTTACACATCTTTCAAGGTTAGCAAAATTAGTTCTAAAATTCAAATCCATGAACAAGAATTCACCACTTTCACTAGTTAGATAGTCAAATTGCTCATCATCAGATATGTCATTGTCTTCTTTAATATAGTAACTCTTCTTGATCTTTTCATTTTTCATTAGAAAGTTTTTTTGGATATTTTGAAGAATAATGAGCTATATTTTCATAATTGAAACACTTGAAGGGTAACTTACCTCTATGTTTTCTATTGCCCTTTTTCTATCTTCTAAAAAAAAATCTTTCATCTCATCAAAATCATCTAGATTAGATTCATCATTACTCTCTTTCTTGATAAATTTAAAATCAATCTCTTTCCTTCAATCATCTAAGAAAAACCCTCTGAATTCAAAAGTAGTTAAAACACCAAATAATTGATCTCTAGAATATTGATCCAAATTTGGAGCTTCCTTAATATCAAAAACTTTAGAACTATAAAATATAGGAAGGGTTCTCAATACCTATATCACCACTTCATTCTCCTGTAGCTTTCCACCAAGATCATTGATGGCATTGACCACTTCATCCTCTGAAATCCTTATGGTTTCAAAATTTTCTTTTAAATTCTACATATTTGCTTGCTTGACCCTATCATCTCCATCATAAATAATTTCCAACTTCTTCTAGATCTCTTTAGAAGATTTTAAGCTAATCACCTTCATAAGTTCTGAATAAGAAAGTCCACTTAAAATAGTATACCTTAATTTCTCATTGATCTCATAGTCTTTGATATCATTATCACTTGCCAAAGTAGTAGTACACATGGTATAAGGTCATCTTCAATTGATCTTCATACCCCATACCCTTATGAGATAAGATAGCCTTACATCATGGCATTCTAGAAAACTTGTAATTTGTTCCATCGAACATAGAAGATTTGATACTTTTCTGGTGTACCATCTAAATCTACCACAAGTGGTTAATAATTTTTAAAGGAACCTTTTCTCTAATACCTATTGTTAGACATAGGAAAACTATGATCTAGGTGGATCCAAGAAACCTAAAAATTCACAGACTCAAAATTTGATAGAACCAACTTCATCACATAGAGCTCACCGACACGGTCCTAATCCAACTTGAGCGGGCTCAAAAGGAGTTTGTATGCAGAAGTTATGCATAGTCAAAGGTCCAGTCAAATAGGTGAATCGGGGGGACAAGAAAAAGGTAGAAAATTGATCATCTCAAAATGAGGAAAAAATGACACCAAGTTGTAGAGCTTGTCACCATGATTTTGACGCCATTCATTTCATCAAAAACAGATTCGGTATGCCAAAGTTACACCAAGTCAAATTTTTAGTCAAAAGGGTTTACTAGTCAAAATAATGATGTTAGCATGTGACATGGTAGTGATGGCATCAACATGTTGATGTGGCAAGAGAAGGTGATATGGAAAATACATAGAATAATCTGATCTCGACACATGGCATCCGATATGGCAGGCTGACATGACAATTATTGATGAATCAAGTGGTGCCACATGGCGCTTTGATGGCACACCAAAATTACTTGGAGAAACGATTCCAGTGTGAGAATTTTTGGAGGAGAAGAATTTCAAGATGTTATTATATGTACCAAAATTGTAAAAGTGAGAGAGATTGTGAGGAATTTTGTGTAGGTTTTTGAAGCTTGAATATTGTAAGAAGGCATCTTTAGGTGCATGGCGATATTAAAGAAATTGGTCCAACATTGAGAAGCAAACCCAAGGACATAGTCCTTTGAAGAATGAACTCCGTTATCAACCTGCATCTAATCTTTCTATCTTTTTTCTCATTCTTCTTCTATTTCCTATCTTACATTCTCTCTAATTTCATTTTAGTTTATTTTTGAATTCAATAATTGATTTTTGATTACAAAATTTTAGAAATTAGTAATTTCATTCATTTATGTAAAAGTGAACCTAGTCTGTAATTTCAAAGGTTAAACAAAATAGTCACAAAATTATGTTTGGATCGGGAATAATTGTAATACAGGTTAAATACATTTGGATTGTAAGCCTCTAATTACAAATCAAACTGAGAGGGGGGTGAATTTTTTGTACACTAAAACCTTCAAACCCTCATTAATATTCAAATGGTCATTATTAATATTTAAACCTTTATTAGTATAAAAAAAATGAAACAACAACATATCAACAATCATACACAATAGAACACAAAATTTTATGTGGAAACCCATAATTATAAAAACTAATGATAGGGATCAATTTTGTTTATGAAATTTGATTACAGTAGCCTCACTGCTAGAAGGGCTCATTGCCCAAAGGATTGACTTTCTAGAAGAAATGAAAGAAGGGCTCACTGCAAAGGACTCACTATTCAGAAGAAAGGAGAATAGAAGAAGTATATTACATGGAGTCCCACAACCTCAATGAAATAGGAGAATCCACCACAATAATTCTACACCATTCATAGCCTTCAACTCACTATCTCCAACAACTTATAGCAAACTGAAAATGTAGAAATATCCTACTCACTTCTTTCAGTAGCCGTAAGCATTCAAGCTTTCACTCATATCTCAACAAACACATTTTTTACAACACACAACTCATCACATACTTGACCTTGTATATGTATCATTCAAAACCTCAAAAAGATTCTCCAAGTTGGCCTCAATGAAATGTATACAACACAAATGTACAACCTCCAAATAGGTCAACATCATACACCTCAATGATGGAAATAAGTGAAGGCGGACTGGACACTAAAGGTTAAATAGGACCCAAATCTACAATAACAGACTATACCACACTTCCACAAATAAAAAAGAACATCCCCACACAACAATAGCACACTAGGTCACCCAAACTGACACAAATAATTGTCGAGAAACTACATTCAACCTCTCAAGTATGAAAAAAACTTACAAACCTCTTACAAACATTATATAATATTCTAGAATATTCCAACATCAATAAAATATCCAACAAAACTTCCACAATGACATAAATTTAAAGAACATTATTATTTTGTGCAACCAGTCAAATTGGCACTAGATACAAGTGATGATTCAAAGCTTGTAGAAATGTTGAACATGAACCCATCCAAGGAAAGGTAGATATAGTAAACATTAAGACATCTCAAAATCTATTAGACAAGAAACTTCATTCCAAAGAAAAGAAAAGAAATTCCATTTCTCCTAGATAACCTACTTCACAGAAAAAAGTATGTCAAACACATCTTCCACTACCACACGATCTGGATAGAGCTTGAAGCACTAGATATAACACCTTTGAAAATATTTGATCATCATATCCAAACCATGCAATCACTCTTCAATATATAATTAATGTGGAGCATAACACAACACACTTTTGTCACCTTGTACAATCATTAAGAGAAATTTCACATAAGCATTTGGAAACTAGGTCAACATGCTGCATCAAAAACACTTACTTAGCACCCAAAAAAATTCTCATCATATCCACATTGGAGATTGAAACTTAACTACACAAACATTAAACAATCAATACCAAAACCATACTAGAGTTTAACATCTCATTGGCACCACACTACAACAACACATACTTTATACAATAGAAGTTGATGTCAATGACAACACTAATGACAACATAGCTCAACAAAGATATGAGGAAATAAATTTTTATTTATTTTCAAAAGCTAATTTTGAAGCATCATGTCTTTGAATATGTATGTATTAATGAGGTTTAGGTGCAATTAATGCAAGAAGAGATATATTCTATTCATACGAATGATACTTGAGAGCTTATAGAACTTCCACATGACAAAAGAAATATTTTTACTAAATGGGTCTACAAGACTAAGTACAATAGTAATGGGATTGTTGAGAGACACAGTACAAGATCAATTGCTAAAGGCTACATATATAGAGGTATGGGATTGATTTTCAAGGGACATTTTCCCATAGGAAGAAAAAAGACTATTAGAATGTTGATTTCCTTAGCAACCCAAAAGAAATTGAGCATTTATCACATGGATGTGAAAATTTCCTTTCTGAATGGGTATTTCGAAGATTAAATCTACATAGAACAACCACAACATTTTGAGGTTCAAGGAATAGAATATCAAGTATACAAGCTAAGGAAGGCCTTAATGGCCTCAAACAAGAACCACGAATTTGGCATGCTAGGATCTATGGTTATTTTCAATAGAATGGCTTGACTAGAAGTAAGAGTCAATATACAATAAAAAATTATTGATCTTATTTTTAGTATACATGTTGATGATTTTTTTACATATGAGTATCAATTCTAGAATATGAAAGAAGAATTCAAAAATTCTATGATGAATGAACTTTTGATGAAATATTTAGGTCTCATGTAATATTTTCTAGGAATGGAGGTTTATCAAAGTAAGGATGAAGTTTTCATTTGTCAAAAAAAAAAAGCAAAGGATATATTGAAGAAATTTGATATGGTTGGTTGTAAACCAACCTCAACTCAAATTTATCATGGAGTTATATTGTGTAGAGATGATGGTGTTGAAAGAGTTGATGAGACAACTTATAGAAGTATTATTAGAAGTTTGATGTTGCTAACCCACACAAAACTTGATATTTCTTCTAAAGTTTCTTTGTTTCAAGGTACATGAAAAAGTACTTTAAAATTCATATGAATTCAGCCAAAATAATTTTGAAGTATGTGAAAGGAACTCTAAATTTTTGCACTTATTACTACAATTATAAAGAGTTTTAACTAGTTGGCTTTAGCGATTTTGATTGGGATTATAGTATGGATGATCAAAATTCTACAACTGTAATTGTTTATCCTTTGGATTTGGATTAAACTCAAAGAAGTGAAACATAGTTTCCCTTTCCTTAATAGAAGAAGAATATGTTGCAGTCACTATGGGCACTCAAACATAATGAGAGTAGAATGTTCTTGAAGAAATTGGAGAGAAAAAAATTGTACGTATGAGATTATTTTCTTATAATATGAGAACAATCAATTTGGCCAAAATTCGAATGCATCATAGTAGAACTAAATGATTTTCTCTTAAGTATCATTTAATTAAAGATTTAATGCAAAAGAAGGTAGGCGAAGTCAGGTATATCAAGACTAAAGGACAACTTGCAAATATTTTAACAGATGTAATTTCAAATATTCAATTTTAGATGCTCCAAAATCATTTTGTTAATCCTCTCCATATCAAAGGATAGTATGTTGGTAATTGATATGAATTAGACATTCTGCATGCAATTTGTTGTTATGTGTATCATCCAGTTTACTTGCCATCCATTGCCATAGTTTTTATTATTTTAGTATGTTTTAGGTTTTAGTTTAGAAAACTTCCAATATTGTATTGAAATTAGTCTATTATTATGAGTTTGTTTAAGCTTTTCCATAATATGTTTCCTTAATATTTTTCTATGCTATGAAATGATGTATTCAACATTGTTATGAAGCTAGTCTATTTTTAAAAAAAAATACAAGTTTTTTTTTTTGTGTAAAATCTTCATTATTGGTTATTGGCATTCATCAAAACTATAAGGGGATGTTTTTATCACTAGTGATATTATTTCTATTGTTATTTTGTTTGAATTATCTAGTTTAAGATTAAATTCTAGGTAGTTTCTTCATTTTCATGGATTTTTCACATGGGTGATGTCGATCATTTCGCAGAGGCCACTTCCATTGTTCAGAAAACTTTGTCATGAAATATTAGAAATGAATTCAAGTTTTGTAGAGAAAAAAAAGTGAGTTGTTCAGTGCGCACCATGCAAAAAATGAAATTTTATTTACAAGGGAAGCCACAAGCGTTGCTTTTTGACTGATTTGTCTCACTGTCGCCATTCCCTTCTTACCGACCATCAAACACACAAACTAGAATTAACTATTGTTTAAGGAAATATTAGGTGAGAAAGGATAATATTCACCAATGTAAACTAAACCTATAGTTTGGAATTGTGTAAATATTTGATGGTCGGTTTCCAAATAAAACTCTAAACTCCACACATTATATGAAGTGATTGATATATATATATACTACATTTAGTAACATTGTAGGTTGTACAAGATTTTTATTTATAATCAACCAAGGATTCATTTTCACTTGTAACATAAGAGTATCATTTTTTTTAGATCTATAGTGATTTTTTAATTTTGAAGCCCACACCCAATTCCCTTTACATGTCACTGATTTTTTTTATTTTTATAACTTATTTCATTATCGTTAAAGATCAGAAAGCTAGCTCTACTTTTCTTCTCCTCCTCTCCTATGCGATGCAAGAATGTTGGAAGATTTAAACACAAAGGTAAACAAAAGAGCATGATACTTTTCAGCTTGCGAAGATATTAGAAAGCTCCAGAGTATGGGCTAAAAAAAAAAACAATGGAATTTGGCGAACACATGACAGCGTATTGAGTGGACAACTCAACACGGAAATGCATGACACAAAACATACTTAGACTTTTTTTTATGCGAACTTTACCGCTTAGTCTTCATTAATGTTCCACCAACCTTTTAAACATTCCAAGGGGAGTTATTGTTTGTGTTTTTCCCCTGTCAAATGTTCTTAATTGTGGCATTTATCAAAACTATAAGGGAATGTGCTTATCACTAGTGATATTATTTCTACTATTATTTTGAATGAATTATCTAGTTTAAGATTAAATTATGGGTAGTTTCTTCATGTTCATGGATTTCCCACATGGATGATGTTGATCATTTCATAGAGGCCACATCCATTTTAAATTATGGGTAGTTTCTTCATTTTCATGGATTTCCCATGTGGGGGTGATGTTGATGATTTCATAGGGGCCACTTCCATTGTTTGGAAAACTTTTTCACAAAAGATAAAAATGAATTCAAGTCTTGTAGAGAAAAAAACAGAGTTGTTTAGTGTGCATGACTCAATAATAAAATTTTATCCACAAGGAAAGGCACAAGTGTTACTTTTTGGATGATCCCTCTCATTGTCATCATCCCCTTCCTACTAATCATCAGAGAGACAAACCAAATTTCTCCTTACTTCACTAGACTAGAATTAAATACTATTGAAAGAAATATCATGAATTAAATTTTATAACTTATTTGATTTTTGTTAAAGATAGGAAAGCTAGCTCTACTTTTCTTGTCCTCCTGTCCTGTGAGATGTGAGAATGTAGGAACATTTAAACAAAAAGGGAAACAAAAGAGCACAATACTTTTTAGCTTGCAAAGATATTACAAAGCTTCAGATTATGGGCTAAAACAGACAGCGACGGAAACTGGAAAACATAAATGACCAAAAAGAGGTACACTGAACACATAACAGTGTATTGAGTGGACAACTCAACACGAAAACATGACACAACACATACTTTACTTAGAGTTTTGTTTACGTGGACTTTACCGCTCAGTCTTCATTAATGTTCCACCAGTCTCTTACATATTCACAGGTGAGTTAATTGGTGCGCCCTGCTGATTGTTCTTCCATGAACCGAAGTTTCGCTGGCTCTGATCGTTTGTGCCCGAGTTTTGGCCCGAATTAATTGTACCCAAGTTTCTCGCATTTGCACCTGAGTAGTTGTTTCCCAAGTTTGTCCCTAAGCTTCCCGAGTAGTCATTTCCTAAGTTTGTGCCTGAGTTAACACTGCCCGGGTTTCTTCCTGCGTTTGCTCCTTGCTCATTGCCCATTGAGAGCACTAATCCTAATTTGCTCATCTGCTCACAAAACAAAACCTTTGAAACAAACAACGAATGCCAAATACAAGGAGTTTTGTTCCTTATATAGGCTTACAAAACTTGTCGTAAGCTCAACACCCGAGCATCAGAATACAGACAGGAATGTCAGGACCACAGCATCGGAATAAAGACACGAATGTTAGGACTAGAGCCTCAACCCGAATGTCAGTACCATAGCATCCGAATACAGAGGCGAAAGAAATATAGCATGACGTCAGTGGTTTATCTATAAGGAATCAGGATTATGACGTCAGTGGTTTATCTAGAAGGAAGCAGAAAGGGGATGTTAGATATGTGGGGAAGAATAAGACATGAAATACATAGAATGTGACATATTTAATATAAATATAACATAGAAGGTGGATTAAGAATAAGGATCATAACAATCAAGGCTTAAATAAAATGGTAAAATCAAATAATATAAAAAATATAAAAATAGTCTATTGAAACATTTGATTATCAATGAAGTAAATTTGAAGAAAATATGGCACATTAATTATCTTCAAAACTTATGAGTTTTCTTTTTTAGTCTTTTTCTTGGCAAGTTGTCTATCCTTTTTCATTTTTCATAATGATCATATGTGAATGAAAAAAATATTCTTTATCATTGACACTCGTAATAATAGAATTTTCATGTCAAGAGATGTGATTTTTGATTTTTCTAGTTCTTAAGTTTCAAGTGCAAGTCAAAATTAAAGCACAATTCTAACGAGGAAGGTTGGAAGCTTAGGTGACATTTATCAATGATGTACAAGTCATGCACATGAAGAAAATACAAGATTGTGAGACACACATGACAACTAAAAGGATGGGGGGTAAATTAGTCATACATTAAAACCTTCAAACCTTCATTAATATTAAAACCCTTATTAATATATAAACTCTTATCAGTATAAAACAAATGAAACAACAACACATTAACTACCATACATAATAGAACACTAGATTTTATATGGAAAACCCTAATTAGGGAAAAATCACATTGAGTATCAAATCTATATATGAAATTTGATTACAATAGTCTCACTATCAGAATGGCTCACTACCTAGAGGACTCACTACCAAGGGCTCATTGAATAGGACTCACTATTTGAAAGAAAAGAGAATATAAGAAGATTTTTACATGGAGATCCACTACCTCAGAGCTTATGCAATAGAATCCCATGTGTATGGCAATCCTCATTACCCAAAAGAATAAAAATCTGTGATTTTCCTTACAGTTGATTTAATTTCAGATTTTTGGTTTCGGTGTACAGGAGAGAATTGGAGAATTTAATTGCATACTCTTCAAATAGAATTCAAGTGGAGTCATAGGAGTAAATTTGAATTAATTATTTAATTAATTCTTATGCTCACATTAAAATTTAAAAAATTAGAATTGCTAGGCAACATTTATATTTTAATCTACTGTCTTTTTTGGTGAAAATTGAAAAAAAATATTTTAAAAAACCAAAAAGATAAAAGAGGCATTGGAGAAAGGAAGAGATAGAGAAGGAAAAAATGAGGAACTTGAGAGCTGGTTGGAAAGGGAAGAGCCAGGAAATTAGATGCCGAGAAAGAAAAAAAAAAGGAAAGAAACAAAATATGAGGTTGTTGTCGTTGAAGGTTGAAGACAGAAGTTGGAGAAAAGTGTCCAAAATTTTTAAATGATGGTAATCAATCTAGTTTGTTAGTGGAGGTGTGGAAGTTCTCTAGGAAGGGAAATTTTGTTTAAAAAATTAGAATTTTATTGCAGATTTGTATGTCAAATTTGTTGCTAGGAATGAGACATTGAAATTAGGAGAGGGAATTTACAACATGAATTCTATGGTATTTTGGACAACCAGTTGTATAAAGATTAAAAAACAATTTAACTAAATAAAATGCTAGGAGAATTTGATTCTTGTTTTATGTTGAATTAGATGGTGTATGAATTAATTTGAAGGATAAATTACCTTCCTATAGCTTTTGATTTCTTCATTATTAAAAGTGTAAATTGAATTGAACTCATTCCACCTACAAATAATTGTTTTCCTAATAAGGCTCACATTAATTTATCTACATTATTTGGTATCAGAGTAGGTAGCTCACTAGGAGAAGTGTTGAAATTGTGATTTTTGCAACTACATAGAAGTGAAGTGTTTGGTTGTACTTTAGTGGAGATAAAACTTGGTAGAAGGTGCATGAACTTTCTCCACTAAGAGAAAGTGGGTAGAGGAAGTCTTGAGAGGAGTATCTTCTAGAATCTTGGCTAGGTAGAGGATAGGGTGTGTGAATTTGGTTGCAGGGAGTGCCTTTAATTGACGAGAACATTGGGTCTCAAAATTGTGTGTGCAGGTTGCAAAAGTTGCAAATTGAGAGTGTGCACAATATGTATTCAAGGAAGAGGATATGGTGGATCATGATTAGATAGGGGATAGTCCCATTTTGGGAAGAATATTGGGAGGAAATCGAGAATAAAAAGCTTTGTGAAGAATCGAAAAAGATCAAGGAAAGAATGGATGCCTTAGAAGCTAGGAAAAATTAGGAAGTTGAAGTAGATCACAAAAAATATGAGGAAAAATTATGTGAAGGCGGATTGATAAAGAACAAAAAAGATGATGTTGAATGGCATATAGAGATGATAAATTTATATACTAAAGAAATAGGTAAATATTGGAGTGAATGTGAAGAAGATTCAAGTGAAACAAGAGGAGCATAAATGAAGGTATTTGAAGGTCCCTTATTTGATGAAGAAATTTTTGAAGAAAATCTCTTATTTGAAAGAAGAGATGAGAAAAATAGATATTTTATTTGAATGATAGATTCTTGTGCAAGAGGATAAGGAAGAAGAAAAGAGGGATATTGGAAAAGTAGTTTGAGTCCTTTAGAGGACGTGAAGATAATGATGAAAATAGGTTGTGAAGATGAGATAGTTTCAACTAAGCATGCAAGAAGAATTGCAATAGCAGGTAAAGAAGATGAGATAAAATTTTATTTTTTAAAATCATTTAAATATGAAGCATATGGTGATTTGCATCAATTTAATTTGAAGAGAATAAAGGAAGAAAACTTGAAAGAGCTGAAATTTATTGTGCAACAATATATTGATGAATGTATTGAAATGCAAAAAAGAGAGTTTGGAGTGGTAAGTGCCAATGAAGAGATGATGAAAATATTTAATTTCCATAATCTTAATATGGATGTGGTGATTAAAAAATTGGAAGAATAATTTTTTTGGAGGTGGATGGATTATGGTGACTTAACTCCCACAAAAGAAGAAGATGAAGGAGGAATTTGGTGGAGGTGGACGACATGTGGTGGGTTGAATCCCACAAGAGGAAGAGTGAGAGGAAGATATAATTGAACAAAGAAGTCAGATCATGGTGGAAGAAGTTTCACAAAGGGATATGTTAATGAAAGATAGATTGGTTAGAGAAGTATGGTGAATGTTTCAACTAAATGCTAGAAAAGGTGTGTAAAGAATTAATGTGAGGTACATAACATACCATTGGAGTGTGTTGCAATTTGTTGCAACTTGGAAGAGTAGTTCTACTACTTAGCTGCAATTTATGAACCAAGATCAAAAAATTCTTACCCAACATGTCTCATGTAGGAGCATCCCTGGTGTATGGAAATCCTCATCACCCCCAAAAATATGTGATTTTCCTTGTAGTTGATTTAATTTCAAATTCTTGGTTTTGGTGTGTAGGCAAGAATTGGAGAATTTAATTTCATACTCTTCCAATAGAATTCAAGGGGAGTCATACAAGTAATTTGAATTCATTATCTAATTAATTCTTATGCTCACATTGAAATTTTAAAAAAATAGAATTGCTAGGCAACATTTTTATTTTAATCTATTGTCTTTCTTGACCTGAAAAGTGTAAGTTTTTATTAAAAAAAACAAAAAGACAAAAGAGGTGTTGGAGAAAGGAAGAGATAGGGGAGGTAAAAATGAGGAAATGGAGAGTTGGCTATAAAGGGAAGAGTCAGGAAATTGGATGATAGGAAAGAAAAAAAAAGAAGGAAAAAAGAAAATATGAGGTTTTTGTTGGTGAAGGTTGAGAATAGAAGCTAGATAAAAGTGTGTATAAATTTTAATTGATGGTAATCAATCCAAACTACCAGCAGAGGTGTGGAAGCTATCCATGAAGGAGAATTTATTTTAAAATATTATAATTTTATTGTAGATTTGTATGTTAAATTTGTTGCCAGGAATGAGACATTGAAATCGGGAGATGGAATTTACATAATGAATTCTCTAAGTGGTATTTTGGAGCTGATTATATAAAGATTCAAAAATGATTTAATTAAATAAAATTTTCAGAGAATTTGACTCTTTTTTTATGTTGAATTGGAGATGTATGAATTAATTTGAAGGATAAATTTCCTACATGTAGCTTTTGATTTCTTCATTATTGAAACTATAAAATGAGTTGAATTCATTCTAACTACAAATAAGTGTTAGCCTAATAAGGCTCACATTATTTTATCTACACTAAGAGAAAAAGGAAAATTGACCATAATAATTCTACATCATTTATTGAAGATGTACAAGTCATGCACACGAAGAAAATACAAGATTGTTAGACACATCGGACAATTGAGATGATCGGGGGTGAATTAGTCATAAATTAAAACCTTCAAACCCTCATTAAAATTTAAAGCTCTTGAAACATAGGGAATTAGGGGTGAATCAATAATGAAGGAAATCAAAATGATACTCCTAATTCCTATTATATTTTATTCAAATTATGTTAAATGATGTTGTAGATCTAAAACCAATCAATGTATACTATCAAAGGGAAAATCTGAAGATGATAAAATGATGTGTACCTTTCACAAAGATTCTTTTTTAGGGCTCAGAGAGGACTCATTCACCCTATCACAAATGGGTCCCTGCTAGGGCTCTAAGAAATCAATTTTTGGGTTATGCCATTTAATGTTTGCACTCCTAACCTACCAATTTTTAGGTCACCAAATTTAGAAATTAATTCTATAGAGGAGTTCCCATGATCTTGTAAGAAAGGTGACAACTTTTCCAACTTTGCAACTTTAACAATTTTGTTCTTCAAATGATCTTCAACTTGTAAATCTTCAATCACACATCAAAGGAGAAGAAAATGTTGGATGTCAGGGGATATGGATTTACATTGGTCAAATCCATGTTTTATAACTAAATCTTGTAATGAAATAATGAAATAACATGAATGAATGATGAAGGAAAAAAAATATGCAACACCTCACCAAACCTTTAATGGAAACCTTGAAATATAAATTTTCAAATTAACATGTAGTGGCCTTCATGGATGAGATTCTTTATCTTGGTCTTGGTAGAAGATAGGTCCTTGATTACTTGATTGGATCTTGAATGCTACATCATCATGTTACCTCCTTCAATAGGCATTCCTTTGATATGATATTGAATCTTGATTGTTGCAATAAACTTAAATAATATTCCCTTGAATGCCTTCATGATGCTCTTGAAATGCTCTTTAAATGATCTTGTAAACTCTAGGATCTTAGAATGATATTGCTAGGAGAAACTAAGTGAAAATACCTCTTATTTATACATAACTTAAGATTAACTCTCAAAATTAAAAATTTACAATTTGAAAATAGATCTAGGATCTTAATTTTCTAAAATACCACCCAAACATGCCCCAAAAGGGGTGTCCTAAGTTAAGGATGACCCATTGGCCATATTGGATGAATGGATCCTAGTACACTCAACTAGGACCTATTTCAGGGGAAATGAAATATCATGCATAAAGGAGGTCCTAGGACATAGTGAGGAACCATTTGCCCATGGGTGAGTGGGTCCCAGGTCACTATCTCAAGACTCAAACCTTGTAAAATTAAGTGTTGTGAAATAGCATTAATGAACCCTGACCTTTATCCCTTGAAAATTGCATTTAATTAGGCTTGGATTTGAAATTAAGTGGCCAATTAAGGCACTATAAGGTCCATTTTAATCAAGAGGTCCCAAAACTTAATGTGAATGTGTAAAACACATTACAACATCCAATTAAGACATCACTTAGGCTCATTGATTAATTACTCCAAAAGTGTGAGAAAAAGGGATGTTTTTTCTCTCACTACATTTTGCCCCCACTTTAGTGCTCCAACAGGATGACCATGCATCACAATTGCACTAAAGTAAAGATTGAAGACTCTTATGTATGAAACAATAAAAAATACAGACAACTATACAACATCAAAGATAGTGCTTCAAAAATTATCTTAATTATTTTTCCTAGGTCAGATCAAGCCTTAACCATCACTAAACAACACTCCCTCTGGGGCCACAAGCATTTAGGTCATTCGTGGAGTGAGTATCCAAATAAAGTTACTTAGTTAGAAATAACTTCCCACTATACAATGAGAAATTCATGCTCTCGATTGGGCTTCTCATCATACTAAACATACCAAAGCTATCCCTTTGATAACTTCAATAAGGCACAACAAACATGCTTATCAGAAAAATTATTTTGAAAAATGGTTAAAATGGTTTTTGGTTTTCTTTAGGGGATTTTCTTAGTTCATGTAAGGCATTTCTCTTAGGGAACATCATGCCTAATGTCTCCAATAGAGGAAAATTCAAGAGTAAAAGTCCACATCTTAGGGAATGTAGTGTGTCACATCACCATTAAGAGGGAAGTCATCCAGTCAAGAAATATCACACTCTTAGAGGACATTAAACCCAAAGACATCACCAAGAAAAAAAAAAAATTGCATGAATAAAGAAAATCACACCATGAATTTTTTTATCGATAGATATGGTTAGTGTATACCCCCCAATTTAAAGTTGTTGCTACACCATCGCTAGGAGAAAGTGCTTTAAAGTAGGAAATAAGGACATGAGAGCCTTACTCAAAAAACCCTATGCCAAGTCATATGTTTATGAAAAGTGATGTAGGAGAATCCAATAGTGCAGGGGCAATCTTGCATCACCCAAAAATATTTTTTCTTTATTTTCTTTAGTTTTTTTTTTAGTCTAATGATAAAATTTAAGAGGTGTAATGGTGCAGGAGCACCTGCAAGAGTTTTGATGTGTTTATGCATTTTGGTTGTCTAGTTTTAGGTGTGAACCTTTGTCATGGTATAATAAGGTAAAATTGACCTATGGTTGATGTAATTCATGTGATTTTAAATGTATAGGATGTTTATTTTCATAGATATGCAAAAATGTTGTAATTATGGCAATATTACATTATGTAATTTGGACAATTTTTGGGATAGATGGAAGTTGAACAGTCAATCTCTTGGAATTCAGTGGGAAACCAATGGAATCTAATGTAAAAATGTTTAAAAGGTCTCTAAAACATTTGAGGCTAGTTGGCCAATAATATTTTGGAAGATTCAATAAAGATAGTGCTCTGTTTTGTGTTATTTCTTTGATTTTCTTGCATTTTCTAGATTTGTACGACAACATACAACTTGCAATTAACGTAAAACCTATGTGATCATGGGGAGAAAGGTATAAGATTTTTTTTGACTCCATTTATAGTGGATTTCATCTATCTAGGTTGGAGTTTCAACAAGTTTTCTATAGTTTTCCATTTAAACAGGGGTTTCCCAAGGTTTGATAGTCAAAATGGGATTTTATGCCATTCCACTATAGGGTTGTGCTAAAAGTTGGTGGAATGGGCTAGTTAGGGATGTATGGTAGGGTTAATAAGTTTTCATGGTAGTGTGGTGTTGAAGGGAAGCCTTTTGGACACGCTTAACTTGATAAACTAGAGTTGTCAAGTAAGTTTTCAATGCAAATTTGAAGGAACAACAAGAATAAGTGAAGCCCGATGCAAAAAAATGGTGAAATTGATGGTTTGGTGACTGGTTTGAGAAATCAGGAGAGTTATTCTAGTCAGGAGGAAGAGATACCAAAGTCCTCCTTTGGAAAAGAGGCCTAATTCAGCTTAGAAATAGTCCAATAGGTCAGTTTTGGATATGTTGCTCCAAAACAACCCTTGTTAGGGTTTGGACATGATCTCTTACACCATAAAGGGTATCTAAAATACTTGAGGTTTAAGACTATAAAATAATTGGATGAGAGATATAGTTGAATAAGTGTGTCTAGAGGGCTACAAGGAGTTTGGTGAGATAGTCAATAAGTCACTTAAACCTGAGGTGGAAACTCTCAAAACCAATTGAATTCTAATTAAAATTATCCAATACCATCTTTCCTTGCATCAAGTGGTATCAGAGCAAAGGTCGAGATCATTTGCTAGAAATTGTGATTGTGGAAGTTGGAATGTTGTGAAGGTTCTAAGGCAAAGAATTTGGAGATGCCTCCAAAAGGTGGTTCGGTTGTAGCAAGGGAGTTGAGGGCCCTGAGAGAGGCTCAAGAAGACATGGTAGCTAGGATGCAAGCAATGGAAACTAGAGAAAGGAGAGGTAAGGGTGCTTCAGCAGATAGTGACCCTAAAGAAGAAGAAGAGGGGGAAGATGATAACCCCACACAAGGACCACAAGAGGAGAGGAAGTTTCTAAAGGTCCTCAAGGCTGCAAAAGGAGAGGCTCATGATGTGAAGATGGAATTACCTATTTACGGTGGGAAAATGGATGGGGAAGAATTGATTGAGTGGTTGCGTGCCTTAGAAAACTACTTTGAATATAAAGAAGTAGAAGAGGATAGGAAAGTCAAGTTTGCAAAAACTAAGCTGAAGAGACCAACTTTGACTTGGTGGAATTACATCCAAGAAGAGAGAACCAAGAAGGGAAAACCCAAGTGATGAGGCTCTATATTGACCTCATAATCAATAAGTTTTTAACCTTTTAAATACTTTTTCTGGCTTTAAAAGCTCACAATTCTCTCTCTTATGTATGTTTTATGATCTTATAAAAGTATAAAGACTTAGAATGTGGATGGTTAATATAAGTGCTTATTTATTGTTATATGCATGATTAAAATGTGGGGATTAAACTATGAATGCTTTATCATACATGTACATGTATCTTCAGTTAATATTTAATATTTAGCCATGTGATAACTAATTTTGTTTCAACTAAGGAATGGCAAAAATGTTTGTGACTCATCTTCAAATGAGTTATGATACTGATTTTGTAACTCATCATGCTGGATGAAGATATCACCAACTACAACTCGAGCTCCAACACTGCACACCAGTTCATAAATTTTGAAATCAATGCAACTAAAGATAGTTACAATGATCAATCCCAACTCATTCCTATGCGCTAGGATATCTTTTAGATTTGGAGTAGATTAAATTTCTCGCTTTTCTATTGTTTTCAAAATAATGTTGGAAATTTATATCTAGAGCCAATGCAGTTAGATGTTAGATCAAATCAAGTTTTTGATCTTTCTCATGTAATTTCCTTTCTGTTCTTTAGATTAGAATATTTTATGTAATTCGACCCTATTTGGGCACGTTAGTTGAAAATAAGAAGGAAGTTGATCTCAACACTATGTTCAAGGATTCTTTCAACTTGCTTTCTAAATGAGGTGACCCTGTTAGTTGTTCAGATTTGACTATTTGATTATCACTACTATGTTTCATTTTCACTATTAGTTTAAGCTGAAATCATTTCCTTTTCATAAGTTGAAAGATAATTTAGATTAAAGTTTTATTACATCAGTGTTTTCACTTTGTTATGTTTTATCAAGTTTTGTAGTTTTTTTTAGTTGAGAGATCATTTGTACAACTGAGATAATCTAGGATACTATGTTAATGAATTATGTGGAAAGGAAAACAATTACTTGTCAATTTAGTAAGTGAGGAATGGAATACTTTATTTTCAAGTAGTTACTCAAGTTTTAATTAGATTTCAAAGTTCTGGAAATTAGATTAAATTAATTCTCCATTCCCTCATAAACTACTTGTCTTGGAATGAAATTTCTCTATCCAAAATCCATTTCAGATAAATCTGGAATAAAATGTTAGTTCAGAAAAACTCTTACAAAGAATTAAAAAAAAAAAGAAAAATAGCTTTGAATCGCTCCTAACCGAGGAAAAATTACCAAACCCCCCCAAGACCAATCCAACTCTTATCGCAGATAACTTTAACACCCTTGGTTTGACATTTAAGAAATTAAATGAGAAGGAATTGTGACAACAATGACTTCCTACCATCATTATTGGCATTGTTGTTGGGGAATCAAATTGGATTTAAAAAGTAAAATCTAAGTCTTAGGTGTCAGTAAGATTAGTTAATGAATGCTTCTAGAGATCAGTCTAGAAGACTTATAAGAGGAAATCTAGAGAATCATCATGGAGAGTTCCAGGATAGTGCTACAAGTTCACCCTCAGATAGGTCAGTATCTACCCAGTCAGAAAGCATGGGAGACATAGATTAGGAGGAGGAGGTTCCCAACATAACTTTTTCCTTTTCCATTTCCATAAATATCTAGGCTAATAAACCACCAATGAAAAATATCTCACCTACTAATTTACCCACATTTAAGGGAAAAACTTTGGAAGATCCAAATCAGCTTTTATTTGAGTTTAAAGCATTATGCCAAACTTATTATTATACATCTAATAAATAAAAGTTAAAATTGTTTCCATCAACTCTTAAAGAATTGTCTTTATGTTGGTTTATGGGGCTAACTACAGATTCAATAAATACATGGGATGAAATGGAAACAATATTTCTGAATAAATATCAAGATTATTGCAGAGTCAGGGATAGGAAGGAAGAAATATTTAAAATGAAGTAATTGAAAGATGAAAGTCTAGAAGATTATGTAGACATGTATCAATTTGTTTTAAAAAGATGTGGAAATGGATTGGATCAATAAATTAGCAAGCCCATCTTTTTTAAAGGCATTGATTGTAATACTGCTTTGTTTTGTCCTTTTGATCAAATAGTGTTATGTCCTTTTTTTTTGTTGTACTTTTTGTTAGTACCTTGACTATGGTACCTAACTTCTAGTTGATCACTATCTATAAAGTGACGTTAATGTTATCGTTTGATGTGATGGTATTTTAGTATGATGTTATCTTATGCCATGTTTTGGATTAACATAAATGGATATTCGAATGAATGATATTTATGCTTTGGATCATATTAGTATGTTAGATTTGTCAGTTAGTTACACTATATTGGTGAAGGGGATGGCATTGCATCACTTGCTTGCGAGCACCCTGTGATTTCGAGATTTCCTTTTCACGGTGTGTATTTTATGTTGTTTATATCATATGTTGTTGTTTACAATATTTTTAAGTTGATAGGTACATGACATTGACTCCACCTAGTTTCACAGGTTGGAGCGTGTTCAATGCTCAACAGTATTCAATTGGGAGATGAAAGCTAGGTTTCCATGCCACATCATCACCCTAGTCATAGTGTGTCATCAGGTGTTGTCAGGTTATGATTGTTCTAACTTTGTTCAATTTGGCCTTGATTTTATTTAATTGCAAGTTAAATTGGGTGATTTAAATGGCTTAATGCATTTAGGTTGTGATTAATTTGATCTGGGAATTATGTTGAAATATAATTTATTTTATTATTAATTTAATTTAATTAATAAATAATTTAATCGTTGATTAAATCTATTTTATTAATTAATTAAATTAGTTATGTTGGAATGAATTAAATTATGCATTTTGGAAATTCATGAATAGTTGGTTAGGAATTGAAAATTTCAAAGAAAATGTTTTAAAAAGTCAAATTAGAAAATTTGAATTCAAAATTGAAAAAATTAGATATTTTCTATTTTTTGTTTTCTAAAATTGATGAGGGTGGTTGCACTGATATTTTGGAGTTATTTTTGGAATTTCTTTATTATGGAGTTTTTCTTCAGAATTTTGAAGCTTGGAGTTTTGAAGAAAGTTTGAATTAGTGAGAAGAAGAATTCTTCAATTTTGTGGGTTTTTGGATTTGAGTTGTGAAAATTTGTGGAGTTGAAGTTGGAAGCAAGGTTCGGAGCTGAGCACCATTTTGGATCTTCTCAACTCACGAAAAAAACTAGGTTCATGCTTGTAAATTTAGATGTTTTGAAAATATTTATATATTGTTTTGCTGTTTGAAAATTCTATTTGGGAAACTCCAAAATCTGTATTATGGAGAAAAAATCATGTTAAATTTGATATCAGATCTTAAAACCTTGTTTAAAAAATAAATTTCTTCAAAGAAATTGAAATTTTCCTACTTATAGAATTTATTTGCCAATTAAATCATTGGTTTGGATATTTTTGCAAAAAGAAAACATTATTTTGTATGTTAATATGAGTATATATATGCATATATATATATATATAGAGAGAGAGAGAGAGAAATACATATATACATAGATATATGAAAATATATATACATTCTGGAAAAATATATATATATATATATTATGGGGGAAACTAGATTTAAAAACCCGCAGTCTAAAATACAGATTCACATTTTTATTTAGGGCTTTATTTAAAAAAATAAAAAAATTTGGAGGTTGGGGGTCAGTGGGGGCTCAACCCCCACCACGCCCCCATGGGAGATGCTATGGGGGGAGTTGCGCCCAATGCGGTCCCCACAAACCTCACTGCAGTCATGCTCACATAGCCACCATCGCGAGCAGTGGTCAACTGTGCCAAGCACAACAGTGCCACCTGCTAGGGTGGGTGGTTGTGCTTGGCATAGTCGCCGCCACCGGGGGCAGACTATGTAGCACCGCCTCCGGCCGCCCTCATAACCACCGCCTCCAGTACTACCGACTGTGTGTTGCACAGTCAGTGGCTCTGATGCACGCAGCCGCCCAACCCTAACATCCAATGGGCGACCTGAGATCCGCATGGGCCCTTTTGATTTGTTTTTTTTATGCTTATATATATAATATTTTATATATTATAAATTTTAATATTAAAATATTTAGAATAATATTTTATATTATATTTTATAATATTAAAATATTAATATACATCGTGATTAAAATATATATATATAATATCTTGTTTATTATAGGTTTTAATATTAAAATATTTTTAAATAATATTTTATATTATAATTGATAATATTAAAATATTATTAAAAATGATGATGGAGCATATGGTTGTTGTTGAGGCATAAATTTATTATGTATAGGAAAATGGTGTTTTAAATTAATGGCAGGATTTAATTATATTGAGGAATGAAAGTATGGTAAACTTAATTGACCCATTGTCTTGATTTTAAAATATTATTTCTAAAAGAGAATAGTTTTGATTTAAAATAATACGTTTTCAAGAGAAGTCGATTGTTTTAAATGGTTATACTGAAATGAGGAGGCAATAATGACTTTATAACATTGAATATTGTTTTATTTGATTAACGGGTTAATTTCCATTATTTAAATGCAAGTAGGGAAATTAAATAAATAGTGTTAATTTCTCCCTTATCTAAAAAGATGTATTTTAATTCCATTTTATTTGATGCCATAAATTACTGAATGTAATGAAGAAATGGATTTAGAATATCCAAAGGTAGTTCCTTACATTTGCCTTTAGTGAATAGGGTTAAGTGCCTTGTGTATGTAAGTCTTCTAGATGTGGCCCTTTAAGTGTATGGATTGTCGTGTCATGTTGTCAACCTATTTTGAATCCCTTCGGTAGTGCATGGGAAGTTATCAGTTACCTACCCAATTTCCATGAATGAGGATGGTTTGTACCTCCTTGGATTAGGACTAGATTACGTGAGTTGTGTCCCTTTGTAAGGAGTGACCTGGTTATATGATTTGTTGCCTCCAGTGTTGGAGTGCGTTTCAGTTTGTGTCACCTCTTGAGAAAGGAGAGGTTGTAATACCTTGTTTGTTGCACTTTTTACCTTTAATGTTTGGATGTTATGTGTGTTTTCAAGTAGAAGAGTGGCTTCCATTTGGGGCCAGAGCCTAGAAGAGGTAAGATTGGGTAACCTTTGGAAGTGGTGTAATTAAGTGATAACTAAATCAATGTACTTAGAAGTTTGGGTAGTACTTCACACTAAAAAGATAACTATGCCTCACTCATAGACCCAAGTGCTCGGTTAGCCTTGGGATGGTTGGGAAGGTCGGTAACGACAAGGTCATCTATCTTGTTTGTATGAGAGGTATTTGATTCCGCATTAGTAAGTATGAGGGCTGGGGATCGGTTTGAGACCACCATCCTAACGATCCGCAGTGGGTAACTCATGACAAGTTGTGCAATGACACTCTATCTAGGACAACAGTTGGTACTTGTTTATCGTGGGTATGGTTTCCATAACATACCTGATTTGACCATGGTTGGTGTTTGATTCTATGTGTATGGTTCCCTTATCATACTTGATCTGATTTTTATCTGGAGGCAATGTAACCATGTTGAGTTTTACTTGTGATGTACGTGTGTTGTACTTGTGTTACTTGTGGAGTTCATGTGATTGGTTGTTTCAGTTTGGTACAGTTATGATGTAGCCTGTGTCTAGAGGTGTTGGTCTTGGCTAGGATTCCTTGTTACTATCTCCTAGCATGGGGGGTGGTCCTTTGGGTTCCACTTGGTTGGGTAGCATGTACCTGAATCCATTGGGTTCTTTCTTCATGTTCATGTGGACAAGACTTCTAGTTGGAGAGCTCGTGGGTTTCAGTATCAGTTCTTGCTTTATTTCATTTTTGTTGATCTTGTATTATTTTACCCCTCAGTTGTCATCAAGGTGGAAGTTGTATTTATAAACTTATTAATTGGACTTGCCTCATTCGGGGAATGAGAGATGTAATTGTAATATTTGATTATGAATTAAGGAAATGGAAAGTTATCTTTATGCTTGATGCAAATAATCTTACTTGGAATGTATGTGTTATTTTATTATTTATATTATTGAGATGGTTTATATTCATGTTTTTTGTTAAGGTTCTATATAACCTTTGTCTCGTAACCTTAGAGGTTGTTGGCAATGGGTAGTGTACTTGCATGTTCATTGTACTTAAACAAAAAAAAATTCCCTTGTTTAAGTAGTTGTTTGCAACTTCCTCTAGGGTTGCATGGCGGGGTGTTACATTGATGATGATTCCAGAGACGCCTTGAATTTAATAGGAAAAGGTGATATTAATAAAAAATCATTTGAAGAAATTATTGAAATATGTAGAAATTATTCCAGGACAAAACCAAGCTATAGGAAAAAGAATAATGGTTCTTCATCAATTGTTTCTAAAATCATGGAAGAAATTGCAAATTTAAAAATAGACATTCTCCTTCATCTGAGTTCACAGCCTGATAGAACAACAATGAAACCTTTAGCCATTTACTATCCTAAATGTAGGGATAAGAATCCACTCAAGGAATTTCCTCTCAATTAGATTGATTTATGTGACATATTTGAAAAAAGACATTCTACTGGTAAGTGTAGCCTCCTCCCTGAGACTAGGAATCAATTGAAGAAACCAATAGAGGAAGAATCAAATTTTGTAGGACAAAGACAATTTAACCCTACCTTTGGTCAACCTAAAAAAAATTCTAATTGTGGGTCAAATTAGTGGAATAATCAGTGGAATTCTACTAGTCAATGGAATCCTCAAGTTGAATGGAATCCTGAACAAATGAAGAATCCACTTCCACCCATGACAAATCCTTGGGTACCATCATGGGGAAAAAATGAATATCCACAATGGAGCCAGCCTCAATGGAAACCAAACAAACCTTAGTGGAAACTAAATCAGACCCAATGGTAGCCTAACCAGTGCTAGTCTAACCAAGGAAATAATCAATGGAAAAATTAGGGGCCAAAGAGACCTTGGAATCAAAATCAGTTCATTGGAAAAAGTCAACAATCAAGATCTAAACCAGTTAATCAACCTCAAATACTTGCTCAGCCAGTTCCAAATCCTAAGAATATTAAGACTGATCAACTTGTTTGTAATGCTGATCCTAATACAGTCAATTTGAATAACATTGAAAGTAAAGATATTCATTTGAGAAATAGAGTTATACCAGAAAAACTTGATGAGACTAAGGAAGATCAACAAAGAGACTTAGCAAAGGAAATAGAAAAATAAATCACTAAAGATCATGTTAAACAAGAACCATTTCCTTCATGTCTTAATCAAGAACCATTGATTGAACAATTTGATAGAAAGGACGGTTGATTGATCCATAGGTTATTGACGAGCTTAGGAAGATAAAAATTGAAATTCCCTTGTTAAGGGTTGTTCGTGATATTCCAGAGATCAATTAGGTGGTTAAATCTATGTGTATTAAGACACTTGGGAGGAAAAATAAATTTCCCCGGACAATTCAAGTAGGAGGAAAGTTGTTAGATCTCCTCTCAGGAAAGATAATTCCAAAAAAAATTGGTGAACCAGGAAGTCCTATGATTACCCTTAGCATTAATGGTATTGAAATTCAGAATTTTCTTATTGATCTAGGAGCAGCCATTAATGTTATTACAACAGAAACAACTGAAAAGATTGGGATTATGAATGTTAAACCCACAACTACAGTTTTACAATTAGTTGACCAGTCAATTACAAAACCTAATGGAATTCTAGAACATGCCATTATCACTATTGATAGTTGGGATGATGTTGTTTATCTCCTTGTGTTAAAAACTAAAAAGAGGAAGAGGGATTATCCTATTATTTTAGGAAGACCTTGGCCAGCAATTGTCGTTGCACTCATTGAGTATAGGTCAGGTAGTATGACTATTTCAAATGAAATAAAACAAAAAGAAGTAACGTTGTATCTGCCAACCAAACCATCTTTAACATCTAAAAACCAAATCTAGATTGATGATACTAATTTTGAGGATGAAGAGATAAGACACCTTGCAATGATGACTTTGGCAAAAAATGTTGAAGAATATCATAATTTTGTGAACATAAGAGAAGAGGATCTAGTTGAATGTAGTAAATTTGAAACTTCATCTTGTTGTCCTTTTGCTAACATCACAAAACAATATGAGAATGAATTACTTCATCATCTTCTCCCACCTCCTTGCCTATTACACACATTAATTGGAGATCCTTTGAATCTTTAAGAAAAGATGAAATAGATCCTAATTCAAGCTGAAAAACCTTTACTTATCAATAGTGCATTAACAACAAAACAAGAAGAAGGGCTAAAAGGAATTTTAGAGAAAAATACAAGATCCTTCACTTGGGATTACAAGGATATGAGAGGAACTCATCCACACATTTGTACACACCACATTTATACTAAGGATGTCAAACCTGTTAGACAACCCCAAAGAATAATTAACCATGTTAGAGATTTTGTCAAATTAGAAATAGAGAAATTGCTCCAAGTAGGATTCATTTATCCTATTTCTAATAGAAAATGGGTTTCTCCATTGGTCATTATACCTAATAAAAATGGAAAATGGAGAGTGTGTGTAGATTATAGAGAATTGAATAAGGCTAGAAAAAGAGACTATTTTTCATTACCTTTCATAGATCAAGCATTAGATAAATTATCTAGAAGTAGTTATTTTTCTTTCCTTAATGGATTTAGTGGATATAACCACATATAGGTGGCTTTGGAGGATCAAGACAAAACTACATTTACATGTCCATGGGGTACCTTTGCTTATAGGGTTTTATCTTTTGGGTTGTGTAATGCTCCTGCTACTTTTCAATAGGTTGTTATTGCTATTTTTTCAGATTTAACAACAACATGTGTAGAGGTTTATATGGATGATTTCATGGTCCATGGGAAAACTTATGAGGATTCCATTGAATCATGAGAATATATCATCATTGTTCTAGGGCATCATGTGTCAAAAGAAGGAATCAAAGTAGACCCAAAGAAAATTGAAATCATTTTGCAAATACCTGCGCCTAGGAATCAAACTAATGTAAGGAGTTTTGTAGGACAGTCTGGTTATTATAGAAGATTTATTGAGGTATTTAGTAGAATTGTAGGTCCACTCTTTACTTAATTAAAGAAAGACTTTGAATTTGTATGGACTTCATCTTGTCAGGAGTCATTTGATCAAATTAAACAAGCGCTAACAACTTCACCTATTATTGCTTGTCCTATTTGGGGTGAACCATTTCATATTAATACCGATGGCTCTAATTTTGCAATTGGAAGAGTACTTGGGAAAAAGGATGAATCCAGAGCAATGCATTCTATATATTATATAAGCAAAAACCTCAATCCAACAAAACTGAATTACACCACTACTAAGAAGGAATTCCTAGCAGTTGTGTTTTCTATAAATAAATTTCAACATTATATCACCAGATATAATAATTTTGTGCATACTGACCATGTAGATATTTGTTATCTCATGATTAAATTTGTTGTGGGAGGATGTATAATTAGATGGTTATTGTTACTCTAGGAATTTGATATAACTATCATTGATAAGCCTTGTAGAGATAATGGTATAGCTGATTTTCTATCAAGAATAGGTTTGCAGGGTAATGATGAACCTATGGAAGATGTGTTTCCTGATGAAACCTTATTTGTAATATCAATCCAACTAGCATGGTTCACTGATATTGCAAATTACTTAGTAACTGGGAAATATCCTTCTTATTTTTCATCAAAACAAAAAAAGAAATTGATTAGGGAAAGCTCTCGTTTTGAATGGATTAATGGTTTTTTGTTTAAAATGTGCGCAAATCATATAATGAGAAGATGCACGTAGGAAACTGAGGTATATGATATATTGAAGGCATGTCATGATGAACCAGGGGAAGGACATTACTCTACAATAAGAATAGTTCATAAAATTTTAGGAGCAGACTACTTCTGGCCTACTATGACTAGGGATACATCTCAATACATCAAGCATTGTGATCAATGTTAGAGAATGGGGAGACCTACAAGATCAATAGGGATGCCATTACAAACAAAAGTATCACTAGAACCATTTGAAAAATGGGGTATTGATTTTTTGGACTAATAGATCCTCCATCGAAGGGAAATCACTATATACTAGTATGCACTGATTATGTTACAAAATGGGTAGAAGTCAAGGCATTGGTGCTGCTAAAGAGGAAAAAGTTGCAGACTTTATATACAAGAATATTCTACAAAGATATGGAGCACCTAAAGAACTTGTGTTAGATGAAGGGCCCTAGTTCATTTCTATAATTATTCAAGTATTTCTTTAGAGATGTCAAATTCAACATAAGAAATTATCACATTACTCCCCCCAAGCCAATGGGAAGGTTGAGTTAACCAATACAAAATTAGAAAATATTCTCACAAAAACAGTTTCGTCTAAAAAGAATGATTGGTCAAATAGGTTAACTGAAGTTGTATGGGCATACTATACAACATGGAAGACAACTACTGGATTTTCACCATATGAGCTGGTTTATGGTAAGACTCCTATTTTTTCCATTCAGTTTGAATTAGAAACACTTAGAATAGTTTTCAATGTGGGGATAGATATCACTAAAGCACAAAGAAATAGAATAATACAATTGAACAAAATGGAGTCAAGATGAGAACTGAAGTCATTCAAGGATAGAGGAAAAAGTGGCATGATAAAAATATCCGCAGTAAGCAATTTGTTGTAGGTGATTGGTCTTTATTATTTGATTCAAGGTTTCAAGAATTTAAAGGAAAAATACACACAAGATGGCTTGGTCCATATGAAATTGAACAAGTGTTTAACAATGGAGTTGTTTGGTTAACACCAATTGATGGAGAAAGAAAAACAATGTTGGTAAATGGACATAGGCTAAAAATATATCACAAGCCAACATCAAAAGAATAATTTATTTCAGAGCTTCAAGAAAGCATTGAGAATTTTACTAAGGAATATTTCTCTTCTTTGGGAGAAATGATCAATCCTTAAATCCATTATTGATGGGTACGAATAAATAGAGTAAATTGAAAACCAGAAATGATGGTTTACTTTGCCAAAAAAAAAAAAAAGTTGAAAAAGAGCACCTGATCATGCTTGATCAGTTGAATTGAATTAACTCAAGCATAAAATCACTCCTGATCACACTTGATTTGATAGATCAGGTTTGGGATATTTCAAATGTTAAATCAGGAGCGTATAAAAAGGTTTTGTACGGATGAATCTTTCTAGCTTCATTTATTACTAATAAGTTTATGTGATGTGCAGGTACATGGTTAATTAGAGGAAATTTTAAATAAAAGAAAAGTATTGATTGACACGTGGAAATAAGTGGACTCCCACAAGGGTCAAGATCAACATGTTTTTCATTAACGATGTTATGAAGGCCGAATTCAGGTTGCTGATTGTGTAAATTAAAAGTGGACACACATCACCATCAATTGCCATCATTTGAAATTTCCATCATTAACAGGTAAGAATTTATATCTCCAAGAATTTTTTGAAGTTTGAAGTACAATCATTAGAGCTTGTAAAGTTTACTTAAAAGATTTAACTATGATTGTTCGAAAAGCTAGATATAATTTGTTTAAAAGAATAAATGAATTTTCCATTTCCTAATTGGGCAATAAAGATGGGAGATAATTTCGAGGTGATATGATGGGAAATCAGATTATGATGTGTGAGACACGTTGTTGTCAGTACATCGATGAGAAATTTCAGGCATGCAAATGCATGTAGTTAATACTGCATTCATTCATATATCTTGTCACCTCTTTTCTATAAAACCATAACACTCCCATTTAGTACATAAGATTGATATTTCTGGGAATTCTTACATTACTGATAAAACTTTGAGCTTGAAGAATTTTAGTCTTATAAAAATAGGGTATAAAATAATGGCAAAGCCAAAGGGAGTGATTTTAGATGAGGAATCTAGAAGGTGTTTACAGCAGGTTGGATGGTTGGATTTCTTGCCCAAATATGAAGGATATGAGTGGGAAATACTGCTAGAATGTATCAAAAACTCCCATATCAAATTTACGGTGGTCAGAGGAGAACCCATTGAAGTATCTATTGTTATGATAAGTGCATTATCAAGAATTCCTATGGAAGGTGATTGTATTCAACCTGGCAGGCTTTCGAATTTGCAAGAGTCACTTGAAACATTTCATGTTCCTGGTGAGCCCTTGCCTGTTTTTCACATACATAAAGGAAAAAATAAGGGTATACAATGAGGAAGTTTTCAAGAACCTTGGGCATCAATTGCACTCTATTTAATGAAGTTCTTCACCTATGAGGGTCAATTTGCAACAATTCTGGGGCCAACCCTCAAGTTATTGAATCATGTTAGACATGGAGCAGCTAGACCTGATGTAAGAATTAATTTACCTATTTTTCTATTTTCTCAACTTACTGAAAAGGCTATTAGATGCAAAGAAAAGATAAATATAGTAACACATCACGGTTTAATACATTTAATAGTTAAACACCATTTCATGTAGAAACCTAATGAGGAAGAGGAATGGAGAAAATTTCTTTTGAATTCAGATAAGGGAAAATGTAAACCTAAATTTTTTGAAGGTAGAACAATTAAGATTGGTAGAACTAGGGTCTTAACTAAAAACCTAGTTAAGCCTATTGGTAGGCAAAGGGAAAAAAATATAGAGAGCTCCGTTTTTGCAAACAAGAGAAAAAATGAAGAGAAGAAAACCCTAGAGAATCCTAAAACTAGGAAAAATAATTCTAAAAAGAAGAAAAGAACTGTGAAAGTCGAAAGACCTAAAATAAAAACTAGGTTAGAGACACAAAAAGAAGAACAAGAAAAATGTGAGTCTAGGAAGCCTACGGCTACCATTCATTTGGATGACTTTGATGACCTTGATAAAGAAGAAGTTGAGAAAGGAGAGCTTGAAGAGGAGGTATTGCGAGAAGTAGAGCCTAAAGAAGAAAGGATAGAAAAAGAATGTACTACATTAGAAGAAAATTTGTTACCTCATCATTCCCCTATTTGAGATATTAAATTTTCAGAGCCTAATTCTCCATTCCACAATATTAATATATGAAGTATGGAAACTGAGGTTGAGATACCTGATATAGAAACTTTTCAGCTTAGTAAAATACAAATGTTTAAATTGAACATGAAGAGTTAGTTGTGCATCGTGAGGGAAAACAACCAATGGGAGAAGAAGAAATAGATTATGATAATGAAAATTTGAATGAGATAAAAGAAGATAAAATTCAAACATCTCTTAAAATATCTAGGTTGGAAAAGGAATTAGAAGAATTCAGTATGCATAATATGCTACTTGAAGAGAAATTGAAATAAAAAGATGATGAAGTATTGAAGTTGTAATACCCCTCCGTTTTTCTTCTTGTTCAAGTTGCTTTATGCTATGTTTGGTTGCAATTACTTTGATATTGGATACATTTTGTTATAATATTTTGATCGCTACCATTGAGCGACAACCATTATTATGAGATGTAGTTATCTGATTATTGTTTCACATGCATTATAGATTAATGTTGTTATAGAGTTAACATGAGATGTTATTATGAGATTACTGGATTATGATGGAAGTGTCAGTTTCGATGAGTGTATTGGTGAAGAGGATGGTTTTGCATCACTCGCTTGCGAGCGCCCTATGAATCCGTAATTTCTTCTTCACAGTGTGTATTATATGCTGGATATATTGTATGATGTTGTTTACTTGGTTGCAGGATTGCAGGTACATGACATCGACTCCACCTGGTTTCACAGGTTTGAGCGTGTCGATCCAACGGTTAAGTTGAACGGGAGATAGTAGCTAGGTAACATGTGTCAAGTCTATACCCTAGCCTTAGTGTGTCATCAGTTGTGTGTGTCGAGTCATTGTCTGTCTTGCTTTGATGTTATTTAATTCTGAAGCATTCTTGATTTGGAAATAGATATTTAGAATAATTGCATTTAAATCATGTTGATGGTTATTTAATTTAAATAATGCAATGTGGATAAAAAGTTTATACTTAAATTAATTAATTATATTTAGTTTAGTTATTAAATAATTAAATTAATTAATTAAACGTGATGCAAGAGAATGAAAGGAAATAAAAGAATTGAAATTAATTTTGGAATTTAATTTAGACGTGTGGGAATTAAATTGGAAATTGTAATTAAATGTTTATTTGAGAAATTGGTTGCAACTTTGAAAATTAATTTATTATTTCAAATTTCATTTTAAATTGAAAGTGGGTTTTTGGAAAAGTGAAATTGAAATTGAAATTGAAATATCTAATTTGCATGTAATGTGAATTAGGGTTGTCAATATTGAAATTGAAATTGAAATTGAAATATCTAATTTGCATGTAATGTGAATTAGGGTTGTAAATATTGAAATTGAAATTGAAATTGAAATATCTAATTTGCATGTAATGTGAATTAGGGTTGTAAATATTGAAATTGAAATATATAATTTGCATGTAATGTGAATTAGGGTTGTATTAGGTATTTTTGATTTATAAGAATACATGTTTTAATTTTAGGGCAGAAAAATCTTTTAGAAAGAAAAAAATACATTTTTACAGCAGGGAAGAAATTTTGAAAAATTTGCACAAGGGTTTGAAGAAAGTTTGATTGTAGAATTGATTGAAGAAAAGATTGTTTGCATTTGTTGGATTTTGGATTGGATTCATTGGAGGATTGAAGAAAATTCAGGAAATCTTTGGAGGAGGCTTGCATCAGAAATTCATCTCTTCCTGTAGCTTCTTGTACCAGGTTTTCCTCTTTGTGTTTTATTGTTCTTGATTGTTTTCTTTAAAATAGTAATGATTAAAGATTTGTTTGTTAAATTTGTTTTAGAAAATAAATTTGATATTAGAAGAAAAGAATTAAACAAATTTACAGCCTTTGCTTGTGAAAATTCTTGAGTGAAAATTGTGAAAACCTTAGTTGAATTTAAATTATTTGGAGAAATTGATTTTATTGTTATTGAAATCAAACATAGAGATTGAACAATGCATTTAGAATGTTTTTAGAAAATGAAACTTTCTGTTTATTATCAAAAAACGGATTTTAAAATCTGCAGTATAGTTATATTTTCATGGTAAAATGGTCTGATTGCGTCGCCTATAACTTCACTTTTTCAAACTGGGTTTTCACAAAATTTAAAGGGTTTTTGCATTTTGCAATTTTCTAACCCGTATCCAAAAATCTTAAATACCCAGATCGTATTTTTTGAATTATGCTTGAAACATGAGACTGCTATTAAATTATTTTTCCATGGCTGTTTTGAATATAAAATAATAATAAATTGATATTTATAAATATTAATATTTTATGTATTGTTATTATAATATTGAAATATTATTTAATAATATTTTATATTATAATTTATAATACTAAAGTATTATATTTATTTATATTATTTTAAATAAAATTTGTATATAAGATTAGTGGAATTAAAATTATAAACATATGGGGAAATTATTGTTTATTTTAATATGACATTTTAAAGTTTAATTGAAGGAGTTAAATATTTGATTTAAAGAAAGCATAATTTAAAATTGAATTGTGAAATTTAAATCCATATGTAAAAGGTCCAATTATTAATTTGATTTAATTGGAAAAATCTATTTATATTTTGGAATATTGATGATAAAGGATATTTTATTTTGAATTAATCAATTTGATATTCTGCAAAGGATAGAAGATATGTTAATGATTAAATATATTTAAATATATTAATTTATATTTAGTCTATATATAGTGAAGGTATATATCCATTTGAGAGAATAAATAATATTTTATCGTATTTTATTCTACTGTTTGCAAATTGGGTATTATTAGTGTTCTAAAAAGAAATGATTAGTATGTGTAGAAAATGTATAGAGAAAGATATTTTTTAATAGAAATAATTATTTGATTTAAAAGAAAATATTTATTTTGTTAATATGATTGAAGAAAATATATTGAAATGTATATATATATATATATCCATGAGTATTTTCAATCAGTATTTACCTTGTTTTATTTGAGTGCGTATAATTTAGCTTTGCATGAAGAATTTAAATGATAAGTTTTGAATGTAAGGTCAAAATTGATAAGGAAAAGGATATTTATATATATTGAAGAATTATAGAAATATTTATATTTAAATATTTGTTTTAATTATGAGATTTAATTATAAACAATATGAATGCGTGGCCAAATAGACAAGCCAAAAGATATTTTTATACATTGATGAAATTTCATGTTTTTAAATGGATGGTTGATGAGACATAGACTCCGGATAGAAAATTGGAAAAGATTGTTTGCAATAGTGTTAGGTTGCATTATAAGTAAATTTAGGAACTAACTACATTGAAAAAGGCAAATAGTTATTATGTTCTATTTAGTTCCATAGAGAAATCTAGTCATTGTGAATGGAATATTAATGGTGTCTATATAATATGGAGCATATATATATATATATATATATATATATATATATATATATATATTCAGTGTAAAATTCTTTATCGTATTTTAGTTTAATGAGATGCATGCAATGTATTATTGAATAGAGATTTAAAAATGGATTGATTAGTGTATATGAAAAATGGATAGAGAAATAATATGTTATTACATTAAAGTGATTGGATGTTTTAAATAGAAAATTGAATGAGATGTAAGATTTGGTTAGGAAATGGAAAAAGTTTACTTGCATGGATTTGTGTCGATTTAAAAGTAAATTAAGAAGTTGTTTTATTGATGAGGCAATCAATTATATTTCTATTTAGATTAATTGAATCATTGTGATTGGATTATGAAAGAGATATGGATTTAGTATATCCAAAAGTAGTATCTTCCTCATGATTATCTTAAAAGATTTAATTCTCTGTATTTAGTAAAGGGAAGTAAGTTTAATTGTTTTTAGATTTTATAATGAAAAGGGAAATAAGGGTTATGATTATTTTAGATGATCTACTTATCATGTCTTTGACTTTGTCAACACTACCTATTGAATGAGTATGGATTTAGGAAATCCAAATATTAGATTTGATTGATGACTTGAATGCTTTTGTTGCTATGTCGTCAAGTTGCATTGTTGGTTTTGGGATTTAGTGTTAGTCCTAAATTATAAGTCTTCCAGAAGAACTTAGAGGATAAGGGTTATTGAATCTTTATGCCATCCAGTTGTTTTCCCTTGGGTAGTGCATGGCATCAGTTTTACCCGGTTTTCATGAACGGGGATGTTTGCACCTCCTTGGTTTAGGAGCGGATTATGGGATCCGTGTCTCCTTGTATGGAGTGACCTTGTTATGTGGTTTCATCTTGTTGCCTCCTGTGAAAGGAGTGGACTATGTGTTGTTGCCTCCAAGATGTTTGGAGTGAGATATTTTGTACCTCCTGTGAAAGGAGTGGACTATGTGATTGTTTCCTCTAAGATGTTTGGAGTGAGTTTCTATTATTTGTATCATCCTTGTGTTGGAGTGGATTATGATGCTTAGCTGGTATGCACTTGTGGTTCCCTTGGTGGATTGTTTGGATGTGTGTTGTTGAATAGAAGAGTGGCTTCTATTAGGCGCCAGAGCCCAAAGAGGTAAACTGGATAACCTTCAGGAGTGATTTAAACAAGTGATAATTAAAATAATGTACTTAGAATATTAGGACTAACTTCTCACTAATCAAGATAATTTAATCCTCACTCATAGACGCAAGGGCTTGTTTAGACTTAGGATGAGTGAGAAGGTCTGGAATGGCAAGATCAATTATCTAGTTCTTGCGAGAGGTAGTTGATTCCACATGAATGAGTATGAGTGTCGGGATTCGGTTGAGGCCACCAGGATTACTTGTGCCGGAGCCTATGAAGAATGCCTAGAGGAGATCTCATGACAAACCTTGCGATGACACTCTATCTATGACAACTATTGTTAATTGTTTTATGTGTATGGTTATTTGAACATACTTGATCTACTTTATGTCTGGAAGCAATGTGACCTATGTCAGTGATGTTGGAGTTGTACTTGTATTGTACTTGATGTGTACATGTATTGTATTTGATTTGTACTTGTATTGTACTAGATTCGTACGTGCATTGGATTTGATTCGTACTTGCATGGTGAATAAGTTGTATTTGATTCATACTTGTATAGTGAATGAGTTGTACTTGTTAATTCATTTGGATGGTTATAACAGTATGAGTCAGTATGAGTCTGCCTTTGGTTAGTGGTTGTAGATCTTAGTCCATGTTACTTTGTTACTATCTCCTAGCATGAGGGGTGGGCCTTCGGGTACCACATTGGTTGGGTGGAACATGCACCAAAACCGTTGGGTCCCCATCTATCTTCAGTGCTTGGTGGCGAGACATCCAGATGGAAAGCTCGCGGTTCTTGTTGTATTATCTTGCATTGTATTATTTTAACTTGTATAAGTTATTTTATCCCTCTTATGTTTATGAGGTGGAATTTTGTAATTATAATCTTTTGTACTATTGCCTCATTCTGAGAATGAGTGATGTAACTATTGGATTAAGATAATGTTTATGAGATTGTATCTCGGTTGATTATCTTATTATGTTATGTGATATTCTTATGATGTATGATGGTGATTTCATATAGTTCATAAGGCTATGATTATATGTAATATGTATGTGTGGGTTTAAGTAATCCTAACCTTGTAGCCTTAGAGGTTGTTGTTAATTAGTAAGTGAATGTGTATGTTAAAATCACTTTATAAAAAAAATTGGTTCGTTTATGATGTTAATTGCAACTTCCTTTAAGGTTATTTGGCGGGGCATTCCAGAAGTTTCAAGGAGAAACAAGATAGTGAAAAGAATAGTTTGAGAAACAAACTAGTCAATTGTTTTCACAATTCAAAGAAGTAGAAGAAAAACTGACTCAGAAAGCCATGCAAAATGAGAGAAAGGATAAAGAAATTCATGAATTAAAAGTAGAATTGGGAATAAAATCAAGTACATAAAAGCCTAGATACCTTTCCTTAATTGCTATAAAACATGAGCAGCTTAACAAGGAACTCAAAAAATAGTTGGATAAGGAAATCAGAGAAAAAGAAGAATTAGAGGAGTGGGTAATTCAGACTGTGGATGTTGCATTTGCTTTAGTTTGTACAAGGAAACCTTCTGTTGTTTATGGTTTATTTCTTAGATAACTATTTTTGAAATGGAAGCTAAATTAAATTCTGCTAAAAAGACCTATTGATATCTTGGCAGATTATGAGTTTATGGATTCTTATTCTAATAGTTGTCCAGATATCCATAATCAAATGTGTAAAGTCTTTCAACATGGATTTCTTATGGGAGATAGTTACTACTCATTACTCAATCT